>BSBN01001415.1:0-446170 GCA_027924645.1 Cunninghamia lanceolata | reverse complement strand
ATTTGGGGAATCATTATATGCAAATTTAGCTTGTGCTAACATGAGATCCCAAACTTCCAGGTGAACTACCAACAAGACATCTTAACAAATTTCCAAGGCTTCTATTAACAACCTCGGTCTAGCCATCCATTTGTGGATGATAAGCAGAACTAAAATTCAGATTTGTGCCCAATTTCCTCCATAGAGTCCTCCAAAAATGACCCACAAACTTAGTGTCTCTATCATAAATTATGCTTCTAAGAATACCATGCAGCCTTACAACTTCTTTAAAGAACAAATTTGTAATGTTAGTGGCATCACTAGTCTTCTTACATGGTATAAAATGCACCATTTTTAAAAATCAATCTACCACAACAAAGATTGAATCATTACCCCTTTGTGTGCAAGGCAAACCCAACACAAAATCCATACTCATCGAATCCCAAGGCCTGGTTGGAACTAGTAATGGCTGATAGAGCCCCATATTTTGACTTCTTCCCTTAGCATGTTGACAAATTCTGCACCTTTCCACATATCTTTTCACATCTACCTTCATATTTGGCCAATAATAATGAGTGCTCAATTGTAGATAAGTCTTATCTTGTCTAAAGTAACTAGTAAGACTACCACTATGCTTTTCCTTCTACAAATTATCTCTCATGGATCCTCTAGGGATACACAACTTGTTTTCCTTAAACAACAAAACTTCTTGAATCATGTAATTAGTCCATGGCTCTCTATTCCGGCAAATAGGATCATTGCAAGTTGCAAATGCTTCTCCAAAATCTGCATCCTTTGCATACAACTCTTTCAAAATTTCAAACCCCACACTGTTAGTTTGTATTTCACTCAACAATAGACCTTTTCCTACTTAAAGCATCAACAACTCTATTCATTTGACCACTCTTATGCTTCAAAATAAAGTTAAAACTCTGAATATACTCAACCCATTTAGCATGCCTTTGATTTAATTTATGTTGACTGTTAATAAACTACAAAGCATGGTTATCCGTATACACAATAAACTCCTTTGACAATAGATAATGTTTCCATTTCTTGAGGGACCGAACCAAAGCATAAAACTCCAAATCATAAAAATACTTTCTTTTTGCCTCATTTAATTTCTCACTAAAATATGCAACTAGTTTTCCCTCTTGACTTAGGACTACCCAAATAGCCAAACCACTAGCATCACACTCTACTTGTAACACTTTATCAAAATCAGACAAAGCAAGTATGGGTTGTTCACTTACCTTATTTGTGAGAACTAAAATTTTATTTAGCCTCCTTGGTCCAAACAAATGGTCTTTATGCCCTTTAATAGTCTTCAAATAGGTGCTACTACATGACTGAAATTTCTTATAAATTTTCTATAAAAACTAGAAAGACCATGAAAACTCCTTACCTCCATGACACTTCTTGGTGATGGTTAATCAAGCATGGCCTGAACCTTCTCCTTATCCATCTTCAACCCTTCTTTTGACACCACAAAGCCCAAGTAAACCAGCTCGTTCTGCATAAACACACACTTCTTCAAATTTATCTGCAACTTTTTTTCATGTAACCTCCTCATAACTTGCCTCAAATGCTCCATATGCTCCTCTTTGGACCTACTAAACACCAAAATATCATCCAAATATACAACCACAAATTTACCAATAAATGGTTTCAAAACCTCATTCATTAATTGCATAAAAGTAACTAGGGGCATTAGGACAATCCAAAAGGCATAACCAACCACTCATACAATCCATCACTAGTTTTAAAGGTTATTTTCCATTCATCCCCTGGTTTGATTCTTATCTAGTGATAGCCACTTTTCAAATCTATCTTAAAAAAATACATAGGACCACTCAAACAATCCATTAAATCTTCAATTCTAGGTATGGGAAACCTATATCTTATTGTGATTTTTATTTACTGCCCTTGAACCAGTACACATATGCCATTACCCTTCTTTCTTTGGAACCAACACTACAGGAACAACACAAGGGCTTCGACTTTCCCGTATCAATCCTTTCTTCAAAAGGTCCTCCATTTGCTTCCTTATCTCCTCATTTTCCATAGGGGTTAACTTATATGCAACCTTATTTGGAAGGCTAGCTCCTGGAATCAAATCCATGTGATGGCTAATGCTTCTAATAGGAGGCAACTCATTAGGCAAATCATTAGTAACAATGTCCATATTCTCATTCAAAATGTCTTGTATTTCAATAGGCAAATTCTCCAACTTTGTAGAAGTCATTACACATCTAGGTTTAGGAACCCAAGCATAACCAATTTATTTATTTTTTAAATCATTCAAAAACTCTTTACTACTTACCAGCATTACCTTACTACTGCCGTTGTTGCTGTCCTCTTCTTTCTCCTTTATGGACAACAAGGTATGCTTCTCTCCATCCTTCTCAATGGTATAAGTATTCTTCTTTCCATCATGCACCAATTTCCTATAAAATTGCCACGGTCTTCCAAGCAAAACATGGCACACATCCATGGGCATTATATCACATAACACAATCTTTGTAATTGCCAATCTAAAAATCAACATAGGCCTACCCACTAACCAATATTTGATGGCCTTTTTGTAACCAGGTCACTTTATATGGGTAGGGTGTTTAATCCTTTTAAGATTCAACTTTTCTACCATCTCAGTTGCAACAATATTATTAGTGCTACCACTATCTATAATGAGCTTACAACATTTACCTTGTGACTTACACTTGGTTTTGAACAATGCTCTCCTTTGAACTGGCTCTTGACTCTTTTTGTGACTTCAACAACACCCTCTTAAGCATTAAGGACTCACCCAATTATACTTCATCCTTGTGGTGTATTGGTGATCCCACACTCTCTTGATCAGCATGAACAACTTGATTGCTTCTCTCAAACTTTGAATGTCCTCCTTGTGATGATTCAGAGCATTCCCCAACTCTTGTGCCCAAATTGATTACACTTGAAACATTTTTTCGGCAAATCCTTTTCCTCTACCTTGTGAACCACCTCTTCCATAAGACCTTCCTCCTCTATTTTGAAAACCACCTCTATCATTGTTGGCCGTCCCCACTGTAACTTCCAGCCTCTTCTCCTTGATGATGATGTTGTCCCCTACTTGTTTGTTGTCCTATACCTCTGAAACCTCTTCCTCTCTTCTTCTCTTGCTAACTTTGCTTCCTTTGCAGCTTCTCTTTTGCCTTTAAGGCAAGTTGATAAGCCTCTTCTAGGCTCCTAGGGGACAAAAAGACTCATTTCATCTTGCAAACTATACTTGAGACCATTCACATATCGGGCTATCTTCTCCACATCTTCTTCAACATGCCTAGATCTGATTATTAACTTGTAGAATTCCTTCACATAATCTTTCATAGACATATCCTTTTGCTTCAGATTATGCAATCTCTTAAAGAGATTAGCTTGGTAATCACTTGGCAAAAATCTGGCCTTCAACTTGGCCACCATTTGATCCTAGGAGTTAATCTTCTTATTTCTCCTTCTCCTCTTAGTTTGGACAAAGTACCACCACATGGCAGCATGGCCCCTTCAATCTGGTGTAGGTAAACTTTACTCTTCTCTCTTCTGCTACACCCTCATATTCAAAATATTTATCTAGGTCATTGATCTAATCGATCAAATCTTCAACATTGAGGCTTTCAACATATGTTGACACCTCTATCTTGGGTTTAGAACCCAAACTCATGACCAACTTCAATAGTTTTTCACCAAATTCTTCTTCCTTGATCCACCTGTCCTTCCTCATTTTCTTCTCTATGTTGTTCTTCATCCTCATCACTTATATCTTCAACATCAGGGGTTCCTCTCCTCTACGCTCTCTCTAGGGCTTCCATCCTTGCAACCAAACTCTGCAACAACTCAGGGTCACCATGGTCTCTTTGGCCTCTACCTCCTCCTCTGCCCATCCTTCTCAGAGGCATCTTAACCACTTACTAGTCAGAGTTGCTAGTCACAAGTTCAAACAACTTCTCAATGACTTCGAACAAAATAGAGATTCAAAAAATTAACGATAGGAAAATTAATAATGATTATTTGAAATGACAACGATACATAAATCCTCTATTGGCCTGCATAATCGGCCTCTCCTAAAAATGCATGAAAAAAAAACTGTTTTTTAGCTCCTAAACTACAAACTATCTTCTACCTTCCCGTCATTTCCCTTTTCTGTTGCATACTCTTTTATTCTCCTCCCATATCCCCTTTGCTGGCATCCTGATAATCTTTTCTGATTCCTTCTCGATTCTTCCTAGTGAGGGCATCGATTCCTCTTCCCCATTGTTTTGTAACCGTCGGCCATATTCTTCTAGACTGCTGTCCTATTTATTTTCCTCTGTGTTTCTTTTCATTTTCCAACCTATCGTTGCATGCTCAGATTCTTCTTTGCCTTTCTCCATTTGTCAACAAACCATTGGCATAAATTATTAACTCCATCGAGGGTCGCCATATGCTTTGCATTCACTTATTCCTAGTGACCATTCGAATTCTTAACTGCCAAGAAACTGTTGACAGTTTTAGACCCCTGTATCAATTGGATCCATGGCGTTTTGGCAACATGAGCTTTTAGAGCCAACTAGGTTTACATAAGAGGTTGCGACAGGAGCCTCAACTTAATGGATTATAGCTTTACAAAGATAGGAGTTTACAAGATGATGATAGAAGGCAAAAAAACCACCTACCAAAAAACTAACAAAAAAAGAAACAACAAACAATGAAAAGAAGAAAACAAAAACTATAGGGCAAGATGCCCTTGCATCATATTCTACCTGTAGTTCCCTTTGTATTTCATGATAGTTCCAAACTATTACCAATATTTCTTGCTAGGTGCTACATTCAGGGTATGCTACTATATTGTTTTCTTTTGTTTTTTTGGGTGACGTATGAACTCTCAAATACAAATGCTAGGATGATGAATTTAAATATTATTTCTACTACTCATATTTCTAAATTTAGTTTCTAAGATATTAAATTGCTGCTATTTTGTGTTTCCTGCCAATCCTTTAACATGTTGTGGTAAACAAAAATTGATATCTTAATTTTTTTGCAAACAATCCTTTGGAAGACATACTTTCTTTAAGCTTTACTTTTGAAATGGTTTTTTGTAATGGGTTTCATAGTATTCCTTTTCTAAATCTAAGTTCTTTCTTTTATGAAATTTGATTTTATGCACATCCTCTAGACTTTTCATTCAATGCTTGCAAAAGGAAAAATGGCTAGCATGAATAATCAAACTAATAACCCTAGGATTGTAATTGGCAACATCCAAGTCTGCAATTAGACCCATGCTAATTATACTAACAAATTTGCTCCATATAATTAAAATAATGTCCATAATTATCAATACTTGTTTTTGCCAACCTCTTCAATTTGGGGGAACATAACTATGAAAAACAAGAAATTTCTAATCTATTTAAGTGCAGAAAACTACAAAATAAAGTTCAATTCATTACTAGAATACCATACGGGTCTACAGTTGGCAACATCCATACATCCAATTAGTCCCATGCGGATTGTGCAAACAAATTTGCTACATAGAATCAAAATAATAATTTAATATTCATAATTTTCAATACTTCTTTTTGGTAGCCTCTTCAATTTGGGTAACAAGATAGTTATAAGGAATTTATATTCTATTGAAGTCCAAATTAGTACAAAATGAAGGTTTCATTATTTTATCAAGTTACACTTGAATGCATTGCATGTCTCGCATTATTCACAATCCATGGAAATTCATAGAAAATAGAGGAATATTTCCTCTCTAACCCATGCCTTGTGTTCCTGTTGCTACCTGTTAGATTATTATAGGGGCTTCCACTTAGTATCAAATCAAAACATCCAATTGAATTAATCATTTCATTAAGTCTTTATTTTTTCAAATTCTACACATCTTCCACCTCAATCAATTTACCTTTTTGACACATTTTTTTCCACCCAACTTCTGAGGATAAGCTTGTTTTCTTTACATTTTTTTAGCAACATAATTGAGTAGTATACCCCAAATGATGCAAAGCAACTTCTACATATGAAATAAAATTAAAAAGAAAGAAACAAAGAGGGATATATATATATATATAGAGAGAGAGAGAGAGAGGAGAGAGAGAGAGAGGAGAGAGAGAGAGAGAGAGAGAGAGAGT
Source organism: Cunninghamia lanceolata (assembly GCA_027924645.1). Lineage (NCBI taxonomy): Eukaryota > Viridiplantae > Streptophyta > Pinopsida > Cupressales > Cupressaceae > Cunninghamia > Cunninghamia lanceolata. The sequence continues at coordinate 440,051 of BSBN01001415.1, read as the reverse complement.
CATTATTAAACCACTTCCCCCACCTTTTTTAAATATATCATTCTTATATACATTTTTTTAATTTGACAAAAATACAAATTTTTGGACATTGATAATTTCTTTTAAATACATTCCTTCTTATAGGTATTTATCATTTTTTTCCACAAGGGTTGTTCCTTAGACGGTGGGGCCTCTTTTTGACTAATAATCATATACCTTTTAGATAAAGTTGTACCAAAGAGATATTGAACACAATGGGTTCCCATGACATATAATGCATGTCATTTTTAGGTCTCTAGATCATTTCCGTATCATTTACAAATTCAAACAAATCAATAGTTTTTCCCCACAAATTTAATATTTTTAGACAATCAAGAATTATCAAGCTAAAATTATAGCATGTCTAAATTTAATTTTAATCCATTTGATCTCTAAATTATGCAAAGGTGTGAAATTATAAAAGGAAATGAGCGTCACTAAGTTTGATCGATCTTTGTATCATTTGATGTCCCGTGAGAGGATGCATGATGGTAGACAAGATCTTATATTTGTAAGAGAACACCTATTAAATGTAGGTATCAAGATGTGAAATATGAAGATTATGATAAACAAACATACATGCTTCAAATAATATGTATAGGTGACAACTAATGGAATGTAGGTAAATCTAGAAAGGGAGATGCATGCAAATAGAGACTTACACACCAAACATGCAAGCTCACACATTTGAAGTAGCTACTAAGAAAAAACACACGAATATTGAAGTCCATTAAGATTATACACATTTATACACGACACTCGATAAAACAAAAAAATGACATAGGCCATAAAGATACAAGACAATCATCATTCACTTAAAGAGATAGCAATTAAACTTCCACAACTCTTTGGTGTACCCATTGCACACAAACGTGCAATTGCTAGTTGGAACATAGCTAGACGCCTCTTTCAATACTAAGATCAATCAAACTTTGAATCCTCGTGATAGTTTAGAATAAGCATTAAATTTAATTTTAAAAAATAAAAAAAAACCAAGCTACTAAAGCTTAGTTCTTTTAATAAAGGCAAATAGTCTACCTCTTCCTCATTTATGGACCATGCAAACCCTTTCGTTTCGTAATTATGAATGAAGCCACTTGCCGTGTTCGTATGGAATTCGGAGGCGGTGAATTTAATATTAACCTTTCCCACGCCGCCTTTAAGGTTTTTCCCAAAAAAAATAAAATAAAATTTCGATACGTATCCTCTTTAATACATAAAAACAAAAACATCGACGCACAATCTGTAGCGGGCTGCTGGACAAAAATCGTGCTTATTTTTGTTTCCCTCCTCTTCTTTTCTATTCTGTTCGTCGGTCCGCACTACAAGGGTCGCTGCTCAACCGTCGGAATCTTTTTTCAGAGTGTCCGGGCTGTCGATTCTTCTCTCAGACCGTCCCGGGTTCGATCCCCACAAAAACTAAAAAGAAAGAAACACAAACCCCAAAGCTAGGAGTGAACACAGTAGTCGCAGCGGCAATAGCTGGAACAGGGCAAATCTTAAACCTTAAAACGGCCGGTGTCCTGCAATGGAAAAATTCTTTTTATGGCGGATAATTTAGAAGAAATATGAAACCCTAGAAAATATTTTTGCCTTTTTAGGGTATACAGAAATGGAGATCAGAAATCCCAAGCTAACCATTGATCTCAACACTGAGCCAAGGGAAGGAGGCAGCGGCGGCACGCATTACGTTGCTATGGACCCGACGAAACCTGGTGAAGAGATATCACGGCGTTTTACCGGCGGCTTCCGGGAATGCGGCGAGGAACCGGGGACTGGAGGTCAGACGAACTGCTGTGGGTTCTGTCGTAAGGTGATTCAGGGGAAGAATGGCATTGTGTGCGATGGATGTGAGCAGTGGTTTCATGTGGGGTGTGTGAAGCTGAAGCCGAAGCAGGCTTCGGCTTTGGAAGATTGGATGTGTTATAATTGCGTTGCAGGGAGCGCTCGCAGCCAGAGGTGGCCGTTGGGGGTTTTGGCTAATGAATTTAGTACTAGATTAGGGTTTAAGGGCAGTAGTGCTGGTGAAGGCGTGGCGGTCGAGAATGTTGCTTCGGATGCGGCAGTAGCTTTGGCCACGGCGTTGGCTGATGCTGCAGCCTCCGCCAAGAATCTTGACGGCGATGCAGTCAGCTGCGAGCCGAGGTAAGTAAAAGCAAAGCTCATGCACTGTGATTGGGGGTTTCTTTTGCTATTCTGGATTGAATGTAGTGATTTTGGTTTAGAATTGGAGAGTCATTAGGACAATAGGCTAAACATGTTGATAGAATCATGATGTTAGTTCAATCGTGACGATGAAATGAAAACACAGAGATTGCCATAACTGTACATGCTGTACACCTGTTTGTATTGTGGTAGAGACCCATGAGAACCATCATCTCAACAAGCACACAAAGAGTTCTGAGACCCAATATAACCATCTTCTAACCAAGTAATTGAGGTCTCTTAGAAGTTAGAACCATCATCAAAACAAGTAAATAGAGTTTTGACGTAGGACAAATGTGACAATGAGATGGACATGAAGAGATTGCCTCAATTGTACATGTTGTAAGAACGTTTTGTATTATGCTGGATGATTCTTGGTCGAATTTTGAAACCCATTATAACCATCATTCAAACAAGAGGATATAGTTTTGATGTTAACAGTTAGTGCAATTGTGACAATGAGATTCAACACAGAGATTGACGCAACTATACATTCTGTTCACCCATTTTTATCATGCTGATCCTTAGAATCATTGTCTATGACACAAGGTCTGGGTTTGTGTTGGGCAAAGAAAAAGTTCGAAACAAATTCGTGGATTATAAAATTCGAGGAAAACAATTGTAATTAAGTTCGAATATATATATTTGAATAACTTATACTAAAATCTAATAAAAACCTAAAAGCTAATTAAAATTAAATATTAATAATTTTAAATTAATTACAAAATTTAATAAAAATAAAGTTTATTATAAAATCTTATAAAAATAAAATTTATCATAAAATTTAATAATACATTATAAACTATTAAAAATGTTAATATTAATAATAATTTATAAATATTATATCTAACTTTATAATTAAAACTTAAAATATTAATCAATACAAAAATAAAAATTGACACTCATACATGGGGTTCATCCCCATGGGGAAGACTCAGATACATGAGTTCCGTTTCAGCAGCCACAATGGACTATCGACTGTTGAATAGTCCGATATGTACAACATGAATGGCTTAGATTGCCTTTTGGGGAGTAAGGTAAGTAACTATTCATAGGAGCTTATGTATCATTACAGGTTCTGATCAACTCCACTGCTGCTGAAGCCTGATGCGGAAACTGAAACCTGCCCTTGCTGTTATAGATAAACAGACCTAGTGTTGATAAACTTTGCTCCATTCACAACATTTGCCCATCATCCCATGCATAGCAATGGCACACAACAGAACAAGTCAGAAGGAGATGGAGTGCGCATGGATGAAAATTTAAAAACCCTGCAAAGGTAAAAAAAACGTGTATGCATTCGTATGGCCAAATTTGGAGATGAATTTAAACGATTTTTTGTGTTTATGTTCACATTTGCTGGATTTTGAATTTCATGGATGAAAAATCAGCAAACCCTGTGACATAGGTCATTGTCTAAACAAGTAGACAGTGCTGATACGGGCAGAATTGTGACAATGAAATTAACATGAAGAGGATCATGGCAACTGTACATACTTTACTCCAATTTGTATCATTCTTGGAGGCCCGTTCGAACCATTATTTAAACAAGTAATAGATTTCTGGTATTAGCATAGTTTCCAAGTTTGAAATTTATGATTTCTTCAGGAGGTTGACAATATGTGGAAATTAGGAATCTTTATAAAGGTTTGGACAAATCTGTTTTGGAATTATATATATATAGAACATATAATAGTGTAAAGGAAAATAAACTTTCCCTTAGGGTTAATCTAGGCTAATAATCATAAAGTAAAGGCAATCAATTAAGCACAAATCAGCCCAGATTAATTAATGATAGCTGGGAATGATAAATCTGATAATTGTACTTGCTATCTTGGAAAAGTAAATGTGAAGAAGGGTGATGTAACTTAGCTTTATGACCAAAGGATGAGTGTTGTTGAATGAAGATTCTGAACCTTGACTGTCTCTGGCCTGAAGTGCAATCTCTCTGTCAATTAAATGCCTTGGATCTTGCACTGAATCTGTGCTCTATATACGATCAAGTTTGCAGGTCTGGGTCGGGTCTGTGACTGTGCAATGTGTACCTCTGCTCTGTTGTTCGCCTGGTTGATCTTCATCTGCTCTGCTCTTTTCTGATATCAGATGACTGCTGTTATTTAAAAATGCCAGAAGGGCTGCCTTTGTGTTGCAAGGAGACATGTTTTCATGGGTCAAACCCCAAAAATATTTATAAAAGATTGAAGACAACAGGCAAGGGCCCTAAAATGATGTATGCAGATTTGTTCTCGTTTTAGTGCACCAAATCTAAATATTTCACTATTTATTGCTCCTTTAATGCTCTAGGATGAGAGGACTTGTGGATTCCAGATATGTAAAATGAATGCTAATGAATGCCTTTAAATACTAGCACATAGCATCAAATTTCACAAAACATGTATTTAGTTGGCTCAGTGTGGGAAAATATATGGGGCTAGTTGGCCAAAATTTGAATTTGAATTTTAGAAAGGTAGGGGTCAAGTCTGTGACCATGGGGTCGACCCTGTGACTAAATGGGAAATGTCATGGGTATGTAAATTTAACCAGTACAAATACATATAAAACAAAAAGTTGTAAAACAATATATGAGCAGAATTTTGAAATCAATAAAATATAAATATGGAGAAATGATAAAGTGAATTTCAAACTTAAATAACATCAAAACATAAAGTAATATCCTAAGTTGCCGGTCCTGGTACGGGATACGGATACGGGGTTCGGGTATGTGGATACAGCAATTTTTTTTTGCCCGGGTACGGCACGGCAATATATATATATATAACAGTAAAGTCTAAGGCTAAAACTTAAAAACAGTAATACTCATAATTGCCAATAAACAACATAATAAAATATCAATGAAACACGTCGGAAAATTTTAATAAAATATAATAAAATATCAATGAGACAAAAAGCTGGAATAACAATGAGGTCTTCCTTACACAGTGGTGTCACTTTGTGAAAGAGGTTCATATCTCATGGGATTAAATGACTCTCAATGTTACTCTTGCTAGCCCTTTCACATTAATAGCCATAGTTTTACCAGAACACCAGTGTAAAAATTATAAATACAAATTTACCGGCTAAGCAAGGGAAAGACACGTGGAGAAATAATATAAAGACCAATATTATGGCCACCCACATTCAAACTGAGAAAGTTGAGTCAAACAAGAGCCTAATCCATAAAATATTCATGGCCCCGGCAAAATTTTCTGGCAGGCAAAAAATTCAGCATATATTCATTATTGTTATGTTAACAGTTAATAAATTCAGGTGCTGCACAAAATGCATTGACCATGGCAAGAGAAATCAAAAGCAATATCAGATCAAGATTGAAATATACTTTCCATAAAGGAAAAAATAGAAGATTGAACACTGGTCTGGCTAATGAAAGTTGCATAGAGGAGCCAACAAATTCTACCTTTGAATCAGACAACTATACAGGAATAATGCTGTTAATTTGAACTAGCAGAAAGAGGGATTCTCCAACTTGATAACTGTTCAAAATACAAAATTTTATTGAGGGTACGCCCGGGTTCTCCCTAGGTTCGACCAGGGTCCTGCCCGGACCCCCCAGGTACCCTGTTTGGTACCCTGGGCGAACCCCTGGGCGTCTAGGACCCGGATCCGGACCCATACGTTCTGGTCCGGGCACGCCGGCCTGCAGAAGAGGACCCGGTAACATAGGTAATATCCAGTGTCTGTTTCCTATTTCTCTCTTCCTTCTAATGGTGGTGGCGATGCATAAAGGGTTGGTTTTCTTTCTTGTTTTATATTAGTCACTTTTAGGGGTCTTTACTCAAGTCAATGTTAGATTAAAAAATATCTATAATTTTAATGAAAAGTCTACTGAAACAAATCAGAAAAATCTATTTGGTAACACTGGTTATTAGCACAATTGTGACGATGAGACGAATGAAAAGGGATTGCTGCAAATGTACATGCTGTTCTCAAGCTTGTATCATATGTATACATAGGAAGCTTGTGGGGGAAGGAAGCTTCGAAGACCAAAACCAATTTAAAAGAGATGTTTTCTAGAAAAAGTAATGTAATCAAACAAAGATTGGAGAATTCGGGTGGCTTAACAATTGAAGAACCAATCTTTTATCTAAAATTTAAATAATGACCTTTTCATAGGTGCTACAAAGCAATTTGGCTTGATTGACTCATCATAAGCATCATTTTTGTTGATCCATAATTTCTCAACTCTATGCTTGTAGAAATTAAGAATCAGAAATCAATGGATTGTGCTATTTAAGGTCAAATTAAATGACAGTCAGAGAGGGAAAAAACTTATGCAGAGAAAGTCAACACACAGATTTTGCTCTTGGAAAATCCCCAAGGGGAAGAACCACCTTTGGTAGTGGCAACTGCACTTCTACCATAATATTTTTGAAATTTAGGAAAGTACAATGAGTTCCTAAGAGTGTGGATGCAGTCTGTCCCTTGCTCCACTCGGCTGCATACACAACTGTCAAGTCTATCTTTTAATTACAAATTGGAATTCTACTTCAATGTCTAGAACCTCATCTTTCCTCCCATTCCCTGCAAATGTGCTTTCCTCCCCTGTATATAATTTTGGAGCATCGCCCTCAGGCCCTAGAAGGATCCTTCCAGAACTGGAATTGAAAACTTAAAAGGTTGCCTTGTCATTTCAAATTCCAGTTTGGCATTAGTTGTGTCAAAATTGCAGGTTTGTCTTTGACTTTTTATTGCTGAAGTGTTTATTTTTTGATCTTTACTCTTGTATCCGATATGGATCACACTTGTTTCTTAGAGGAGCTTTTGGTCTTGCAAAAGCACAAATTTGGAATATAGGAAAAAAATTTCTCCCTCCATTTGTGGAACTTATGTGTCCAAGCTTTGAGTGTCATTGCTTTTACAACTTCCATTGTGCTTAAACTTCACTGGCTACAACTGTTTGTGATGCTCAAGACATACTACAATGGCTGCCATGGGTTAGGAACAATATTACGATAGTTCCTCCCTACATATGGTACAAATTACGCGTAACAATGAAAAGATTGCCATGAAAAAATAACATGCTACAATGTAGCCATACTGTTGTACATGCTCCCACAAATCCCAAAGATCCATAACTCCTCTATACTAATTGATCCATATTTTCTCAATTCTATGCTTGTAGAAATTAAGATCCACAAATTAATGGACTGTGCTACTTAAATGATAAGTAGAGAGCAAATAAACTTATGCAAATAAATTGAACACACATTTTTATCTTGGAAAACAATTAAAGGGGAAAAACCAGCTTTGGTAGTGACAGCTGCACTTGAACAGCAATGTTATTGAAATTTAGGTAAGTAAAACGAGTCACTAAGAGTGTGGATGCAGTCTTCCCCTTACTCCACTTGGTTGCATACACAATTGTCAAACCTGTAACTTCTAATTATAAATTGGAATTCTACTTCAATGTCTACAACTTCATTTTTCCTCCCATCCTCTGCAAAATGTGCTTTCCTCCCCTTTATATAATCTTGGAGCATCCTCCTCTAGCCCTAGAAGGATCCTCTTGGAACTAGAAGCGGAAAGGTTGCCTTGTTGTTTCGATTCTGTTTTGGTGTTAGTAGGGTCAAAACTGTAGGTGTGGGCTTGTGCTTGACTATGTGTGTTGCTGAAGCATCTTCCGTTTCTTGAGCTTGGCTCTTGGATCCAATAACAAACACTTATTCATAGAGATGTGTACTATGGATAAAATACAATAAGCCAATCTCACTAGTGCAATAGTCAAGGTGGCTTGTATTATAGCCAACATGATTGCTACAAAAATCAATGTGATTTTCAATAGCTAATGTGTCTGGTACAATATACTACATTGTGACCGTGTTATCGAATCGGTAGGAAAACCTTGTGTTTCCGGGTATGATGTGTTTTGACCTTGGAATCAAGTAGGATTTGTTTTTAGTGGTCCCAAGCCCTAAATTAGCGCTATGTAATGCGTTTTGTTTGTCTAATGACTTGCAGCAGCAGAAAACAAGTATTTTGTGTGTTGTAATGCATTGCAGCAACAACAAACAAGGAATGAGTTAGTGAGTGATCGATCAAGTGCATCAATACTCGAGGATGCGATTGAGCACATCATTGTTTCATTGTAAATGCATTCGGGTCAACTTGGGAGAATTCGTTTATGTCAGGGACCAGGTCGCTCTGATTAATGGTTCTGAACCAACATTCAAAATAAGTCTATTCCCTACAATTGTGGTGATGTAGTCCATTCCATTAATATGAATCCTGGATAGAAAGCGAACTTAGGGTTATAATTTATTTCTTTTTTTTATGGGATTTAAATTCTTTTAGAAAGGCTTTTAAATCTTTTATTTCAGTCTTCTTTTTGCATTGTCTTTTTTATATTTTACTTTGTTTAATTTTTTTTAACTATTTTTATGTTAAGATTTTAAGATTTTATTTTGCTTATAAAATCTGGGTTAGGCGCCTAGGGGCTGCAAAGAAAAAGCATGAAAGCTTGGATGTCGGTAACATGAAGTTCACTGAGTCCTTTCTCAAAAGAAGATAAGATAGATTGTTTTGAACCTATATTGCCCCTTATAAGTTACCGGGTCCTATCTCAAAAGAAGCCATAAGATATTGTTTTGAACCTATACTTCCCCTTACATATACATCATAAACCTTCGCTTTACATTTTTACATATATAACCAAATTCATATATGGCCTGTCTAATACAAAACAAAAACATCTAATTTCAAGATCTCACAAATTGCAAACTCGGGGTTGCACACTAAGAAGCTTGTTTATCATTTTGACCCTTCCTTAGGCACATCTTCATCATATCACTTAGGACATGCAACCTTAACATCATCAGGGAATTGGACGTATAAGAGATTGCCCAACATCTCGAGACATTTGAAAAGCTTAAACCGATTCTTCAGAATAGTATTAAGGAGTTCAACCATGCAATCCAAATGCACCTTTGCTTGATCATGGAGATTGTTTGAGTCCTCATGCAACATGTATATGCCAACTGTTGTTGAAAGCATAGATGCACAAGATATAGATTGTGCTATATCAAAAACATTTTTCTTACCGATTGATTGACTAGGATTTAGAAGAATCTTCCTCATCGCCTTGCGATTCTTGACCTATTCATTCCCATCTACTTCCTTTTGCAGCCCCCAAATCCACAACATGGGGTTCGAAAGCTCATGGTCAATATAATTTGAGAAATGTTTTGCCACCCTTCCTCCACATAGCCTCGTTGCGCCAAGTATGTTCTCTGTTTCTTCTTCAATCTTTGCCCTTAGTTTCCTCTTCCCTTTTCCACAATCTCTTCAACAATTTCTGCCAACTTCCATCGTCATTTCTACTAGGAGTACAACTAGATGCATCCCGCACTAGGAAGTGCTGAATCCAACATACAAATGATGCACATCTTGTGTAGGGGTGGCTAAATAAATGAACGTAATCACTTCCCACGCTCTAGCCAACCTATTAGAATAATGAGCAGGTGTTACACATCCCTCAAAATTTTTTTGGCATGCACATATTAATGACACTAAATGGTATAACAGGCATTCTTTGCCCTCGTTTCAAACATAATGAAATTTATATACATTGTCATTCTTGCCACAAGATCCCTTAACCAGGATTAGATTTTAAAATTTAATTTATTTATATAAATAAATGTTTATTTAAATAAATTAATTAATTAATGTTTCTTATTTATTAAATAATTAAATGTTTTAAATAAATAAATAAATGTATATTTATTCATAATATTTATGAACAATGAATATTTATCATGGTATTCAAGTTTGACAAAGCAATATTGAATTAGTATATTGTCTTTCAAATTTATAATATTTATGGTAATTTTGTTTAGCATATGCATGATATGTGGTATTCTGAACTTAATTCCTTTTTTAAGGCTGCAAATCTGTATATATTTATGATTTTATGTGTTTTTGTATGGATGTACCTAGCCCCCCCCCCCCCTTCGCCAAGTTTTTTGTGCCATACCAGCGTACCGTACCCACATATCCATACCCGATTTTGATTTGGTAACTGAATGGTGCCTGCAATGGTCGACTTGCCTAGTACAATAGTCCATTTGAAAATGTCTTATTAATCTTGAGAAACCCTACAGACAAATTTTCCTTGAGGGACATTCATAATCGAGTTGTTTCTTCTTGTTGACAAAGTCACTAGTTCAAATTGTTTTTTTTTTTTTTTTAAAGATAATGCGCCTGGTAAACTTTTTAACGTGACCGGCGACGCTGGTGCGACACGCCCTCCGGCTCCACGTGAATGCTTTTGCCCGGAGCAATGAGCCGGTGAGGCCACAACTGGGGGACCTCATCCCCTAGGAAGAACACTTCAAACCTGCGAGCTCATTGGCCCAGCGAAGGCGTAAAGCCTTGCGAGCTCGTTGGCCCAGTGAGGGTTTGAACTCTGGTGGCTGCCACTACAACCGAGCGACTTAACCACCGAACCATGCCATCATCGGCAACACTAGTTCAAATTGTCATAATGCAATGTTGCACCAATTTTTTTTAAACATAGGAAGGATTTCCTTAAAAAATTGGTTGTTGGTGTAGGGAATTAGAAAATAAATTATATGCTGACAACAATTAGAAATACAATAAAATCATCCAATGGGCATTACATAACATCAATAAAATTCTTTAATTGTCCTTGTCTCTATAGTGAAGATCCTAACATTTGCTACACCCTATTTGTAGGATAAACCATATCATTTAGGAGTTTAACAATATTATAATTGGTGAAGGCTTTCACAAGCATTTTGATCAGATTAATAGTTTTTCTAGTCATCTTAAGATGACCTCAATGAGTAGTCATTACTCTAATGACATTTTACCCCATTTATGTTTGTAGTAGTTACAAGCTAAGTCACAAGGTTTGAATTCGAGTTCGGCAACCATAAAATTTGGAATAAGTTTGGCAAGAAAAAATTGAAAAAAAATTCGTGATTAAATTCGATTGATATAAATCTAATTTAAATATTTAAAATATATTAAATTAAAATTATTAAAAATTTAAATATAATTATAAAAAATAAACTTTCATTATATTAAATTTAAATATATTATAATAAATTTAAAATATTGAAAATATAAATAAATTTAAACAATGTATATATATATTAAATATATTAATAATTAAAAACCTAAATTAAACATTTTAAATCATTAAATTTTAATATTAGAAATAAAATTAAAAATTAAAAATAAGAAATTGTCATATTTTAAAACTTAATGTATTAAATATTATAAAAACAAAAAAAAAAAATTCATTTCATGTTATTCTCTCTTGTTGTCGCTCATTGCGGACCTATCCGTGCAAGGGAAGGTCTATCCCTCTCTCTCCCCATAGTTCGTTTAGTTTAGATATTAGATATGACACACGGGAGCACTTCTAATCACATTAATTGGTGAAGATCTCCCCTTTTGTTCATTTTGCAGCGAATTCCATAGAGTCGCCAGAAGAAGAAAAGAGCGAAGAATTGAAAGGCGGTGGCTCCTAGTGCTCGACCCCCCAACTATCTTCTCCCATCCAGCAGCCGCCACTTCGTTTTTAGATATATTTTAATTAAAAAAACCTAAGCTTTTCATTGTGCAAATAAAATGGTGAATTGAAACGATTTTTTAAAATTTTCTTTAGGTTCTCCGGATTCCGAACCTCATGGATCAAATTCAGCGAATCTTGTGACTAAGGTTACAAGCAAGGGGACTCTCTCTGCACACAAGCACCTCTAAGCATTGTTAGTAGGGGAGGACCAGTGAAAACATTGACCGCTTTGAGTGTTATTAGTATAAGTTTATTACTGAATACTCCATGCAACATATGCATCCAAAACAACTCCATCTAAAGCAAAGGACAAAAGATATGTTATCCATAAAAGTAACGATAGGCAAAATACTTAGTCCAACTGTGATCTGAACACCATGCCAACCACCAAATGCTGCCAGCCACATGCACAAGCTCCCAAAACATGCTTGAGCGATAGATTCATGCCAAAGAATTGAAACTAAGCCCCAAAATGCCGTCACACGACCCTAGATCTGTAATGTCCTGTTTTCAAAATAAAGCTGTCGCTAAAGGGTTTAAGTCCGCCAAAGAGTGGACCAAGGATTATAGAGAGAATCACATGAGATTAAAATCACCAACGCTCCCAAATACATAACGAAGCCACAAAGGTATTTATGCAGGCAAAGAGTTTTATAAACCGTGAAGCTTTGCCTTGTCTTCTGCAACAGCTTAATCTCCATCACAATTCTTTACTTTCTGAATTTCCTTGTATTGAACTTCATAAAGATGAACTCCCCGACGATATTTGGTGGATGCGTGAGGCCTTTTGTACTTTGTATTCTGTTTTGAGAAAGATCAGATGCATAATAGAGAATGAGAGGAAATCGAAAGAAATGGTGGAGGCACTACCTATTGTAATAATCTCAGTTCTCCATGTTGACGATGGACTCCTTTGTGGAGTTTGCAAGGATGATTTTATAATGGAAGAAGAGGTTTCTGAAATTCTGTGTTAAACCTGACACATTCCATTCTGAGTGTATTCAGCCATGGCTTGAGAGCCACCGTACTAGTCCCCTCTGCACAATATAATTATATATGGAAATAAGTGAGGATCACAACCAGAAGACTGAGACTACAGTGTGTATGGAAAGAGTTATTATTCAATATAATTTTACATGCTGCAGAATTTCATTTGGTGAAGCTGCTTGCATCGCGTGAAGCCCCCAAACAAAGAGCAGAGATAATCATGTGCTTCAGGAAATTCAGAAAAAATATTTTATAAAAAAATAAATAAGGTTTGAAAAAGGGACGCAGCTGTGAGCAGCCACTACAGGACAAAAAAACAGCTTTATCCTATAACCGCCAAAGGAGATGAAAGATGCTGATAAGCGAGCAGGTTTGAGAATCCTAGTCAGCAATAATAACAAGCTCAGTAATAATAAGACAAAAGGTAATCACATACCTTTATCTTAAGCACTAAAAGACAAATGGATACCAAATAAAAAGAAATCGCAAAAAGTACAAGGCAGTGCTTGGATTAATTAATGAATTATAATTAAAGTTTATTTTCCAAGAGGCATATGAATGGGTTATGACCGTTGGAGAAAAAGGGGTATATGAAGGGTCATAACCATTGGAGATATAGGGTATATAAAGAAGATAAATCAAAGGGAAAGGATGATCAATGAGTGAAAAAATATATATAACTTTCCATGTGAATTATTCAGCCAAAGAGGATGAAGCCCCTCAAAGGTGCAGAGATTTAAGGACAAAAACCCTTAACTTCTCTTATCAAGTTAGTGGACGAAAACCCCTAACTTGGGCAGAAATTAGAAACATTCAAAGACGTTCATACAAAGAGAAATCGCTGCAAATTGGAAGAAGAATTACAGCAGAGGCTAAAGGATAAGTTTTATATTTTCAGAGATACATCATAAGCTTTAAATCTGAGTTCTATAATCAAAATTACAATTTTTAGGATAAAGTAATATTTATAATTAATTATGCAACTATTATTGTGAGTTAGGGTTATTTATTAAGGAAGAAAAAGGAAATTCTAGAACGGGACATTACAAGATCTGTGCCTTACAACGTTGAATATCATTAACAAATCAATACGTCATGATCATGTACCACAACCATCATGGATTAGTAGAGTTGGACCTGTTGGATAAATGCCCTGAATATCCTCTCGAACTGTGTTATCGGGTTCTTCTAATATGCTAAGTTGCCGGTTCTGGTGCGGGTTCGGTTCGCGGGTTCGGCCAAATTTTTTTTTGGGTTTTGGGTTCGTTTTTGGGTTCGTTTTTTTATATATATAAAAAAATATATGTATATGCAAAAAAATTAAGCATAGAAGCAAGAATTAAGTGTAGAAATGCAAGAATAAAGTGTAGAACACCACATAGCATCATATAATCAACAAAACCACCATCAACTTGAATATCATAAAACATAAAACTCGAACTTCAAGTTCAATAACAAGATTCAAAATAATAATATCATGTTCAACAATCAATTTTCATTGTTTCAATGTCAAATGACAAGTGTCAATCATCATATGGATTTGCTAAATCCTCCACATCATCATCATCTTCTTGGACATTAGCAGGATCATTTGAAGAACCACAACCAGCACCACTGCCACTCGCTGAAAAAGTATGCTCGCTCTCTGATCCCTCAAGTGCAACATGTTTGGATTGAGAAGTAGAAGCATCCAAGTCAATTTGCTCTGGCTCCACATCCCACAACTTTGATTCCCCCTCCTTATAGTCTTGCTTTTTGTGCGAAAGGAGGCGCAAGTTGGAATGCACATACACTAAATTCTCCGCCTTTTTGGAGTGCAATCTGTTGCGCTTTATCGAGTGGATAAAAGAGTACGTGCTCCAATTCCTCTCAGATGCAGAGGAACTAGCAACCTATGATGACAAAGTAGAGAGAAAGAGTTAAAAATAAAAACTTACAAAGTTAAAACTTATAAAGTTACAAGTTATAAAATTTATAATAATTAAAAATTATGGAACTTCAAACTTCAAATTTTTAAAAGTCTTTAAGATAAAATTATAAATCGTAAAAAACATAGAAATTTAGTAAACTTACTTGTGATAAAACTTTGACTGCAAGAGGCTGTAGGCACCGGAATTGTTGGCCATGAAAGTACCACCAATTGTGAGCATCTTTCTTGAATCTATCACGAAGAGCCTCAATGCTTAGACCATTGGAGTGTACAAAATCAGTGAACTCATCAGTGACCATATCATGCAAATCTGGATCAAGGAAGAGTCTACGAAATGCTGCCTTGTACCCTTCAGACACTTCTAAATCTCTCCATGGGGGAATCCTATTTGTCACCGAAAGAATCTCACTACTGTAATATTTTGGAGTCAATGCAAATGCAAGAAGATGTAGCGGGGTTGTCACTGTGTTCCATCTAGCCTCAATAATTTCATGCACTTGCTTGAAGAGAATTTCTTGAGGATCTTTCTCCTTCTCATTTATGATGTTCTTTATCTTTTCTATCATTGAATCAATGCCATCATATATCTCCCCCATGCAAGGCTTGTCCATGTCCGTATTACGAATCATGCTCAAAATGGGCTCGGTGAAACTAAGGAGATACTCCACACGATCCCACCAATAGTCATTTAGGATCATCCCCTTAACATTTGCTGCCCTCTCAGTGTTGCTTTGCCTCCATACGGACCAAGTAGTGCTTGTTACCATGCTGATAAGAACCTGTTTGACCTTCACAAGTCGTCTCAAGGCAATTGTGTTTGAGGCAAAACGGGTCTCAGCAACCTATTGAAATATCAAAAATAAAAAGTACAATAAATAAAATTTAATTTAAACATTGAAAAAATTGAAAACAAACTATAACTTTTAAGAAGAAATAGAATATGTGAAATTAAAAATTTAAAGCACTATGAAAAATTTAAATTTAAAAATATATTGCTTCACTTACCTTCAACAACTCCAATGTAGAAAATGATCTAAATATGCTTTGGGACATGTGGTGGTTGGTGATGAACATTCGTATCTCCTCGGCCTCTGCATACAACTCTCTAATCCAGTCAATTTTTTTCCCAATCTTTTGTAGCATTAGATTGAGAGAGTGGACAGCACAAGGTGTCCAAAAGATATGTGAATATCGTTCCTCAACCAACAACCCAGCAGCTCTACAATTTTTTGCATTGTCCGTTATCACTTGAACAACATTACGAGGTCCCACATCCTCAATGGCTGCAATGAGGATCTGAGCAATAAATTCACCATCCTTCACCTGTCCCTCACAATCCACAGCTCTCAAAAACATTGCCCCTTTAGGGGACACTGCAATGACATTGATCAAAGGCCGATTTTTGGCATCTTTCCATCCATCAGAGACAATCGACACCCCTGTCTCACTCCATGAATCCCTTAAGGGCTTCAATGCATCTTCTATATTCTTCACCTCATTCTCCAATAAGGTGCCACGCACCTTCTCATAACCTGGGCTCTTATACCCTTTTGGAGCCTCATTAATTTTTCTCACCATCTCTTGCCAATATGGTGAGCGAACAACATTAAATGACATACCATTTGCATAAATGCATCTGGCTATATGTTGGTCAGCAATATCTCGAGCCTCATTTTGAAATGATGTTTCTAAAGGTCCCTTTGGTCTCTTGTTTGTAGTGCTTGTGGGTTGCTCTTGAGGAGTGACCAAAAATGGGTGGCTCTCTATCACAACATTGGAACTAGGAATAGATGGAGGACCCATTCTTTGATTTCTGCCTCTTTTCCTTAACACGTTTGCTACTGATTTATGGCCTGCTGCTTCATCTGCTGCTTCTTGCTCGGTGATATATGCCAGCACTTGCTCTCGTGGTATAGGTTTATTACTCTTTCCTGGGCAAGCTTTGATCCCCATCCCAGGGATGTTACACAAATGGGCTTTCACCCGACTATATGAACTGTTGTATTGCACATCACAGCCATTGCATTTCCAAAGGTAACCCCCACCACCTGGTTGTTGTTGAATCATTTCAACATGCCTCCAAAGAGGTGAGTGTGGATCGATTTTGAATTTTGATTGTGATACTGAGCTAGAACTAGCTGCCATTGTGATTCCGGTCACCTGTGGGTGTGGCAATAAGTTTTGTTATTTTGTAAACAAAATGGAAACAATGAAAACTCAAAACTTTCAAGAATCAAAACAAAAACAAAAGCATGGTGATACATTCATGATTCATATAAATAGTTTAAAAGAAAAAACAAGTTGAAAAGAATTTGTTTGTTGTTCAAAAATGCAAAAAAAAAATGAATAGAAAACCTACCTCTTTGCAAAAATCTCTTCCTTTGATCTTCTTGGCAGCCTCTAAACCGTTGGAAATGAGTAGGAATGGTGGAGCAATCGACTTCCAACCTTCAGGATTCAATCTTCAAGCTTCTTTCTTCAACCACAAAAAAATTCTTGAGTTCAGCCACAATGGACAATTTTTGTGTTTTGGAATGAAAGAATGAGTTGAAAATGGCAAAAGTGTGTTTATAATGACTTTTTAGGGTTATATTTGCATTTTTGAATGTTTAAAATAATATTAAATTGTGTTATAAGTGAAAAAAACATAAAAAAAATTTGGAAGGTCCGTGGGTGCGCTCCGGGTGCGCTCCGGGTGCTATCTTTTAAGGCTGGGTTCGCACCCAGCGAACCCGGGTGCGTCCGGGACGCACCCAACGCTTTTGTGCAGCACCCTGCCCGCACCCACAGGGTACCTGCACCCGCACCCGCACCCCCAGCCGAGCCGCACCGCACCCGCACCGGGTCCTCGAACTGGCGAATCCGGTAACTTAGCTAATATGGGCACTGTTCGGGACTACCCATCCATTAAACATGCAGAAAGCACATCAGTGATGAGAGCCAAATGCCTCAACACACATCAACTCTCCAACCAAAATCATGTCCATCTTTGGCTGAATTAAGATCACTGAAAAAGCTTCCAATTGCTGATCAAAATGATACCACTACGATGAGCTTTAATAATACTTTCAAACTGTTTGAAATAGGCTTAAATGGAGACCATATAAAAAAGTTATGACCATTAGAAGTTAAGGTACCAAGATGCTAAATTTTTTACTTTCACACACAAAAAGTGTACTGCAAATTCACACAAAATTCAGGCTTGAATGTTGGCAGGAAACCATTATAGTGCACCACTTGTCACTTATCTGCTAACTGTTCAAATTCTTCTTTGTTGATTGTGCATAGGCTACCGCTAGACTGCTCTGCTCATGTGGCAGTGCCACTTGGACTTATTTGATTAGCTGAAGTTACTGACTGGCCAAATCACTTAAATAGGAAAAAAACTTGGCCCAATGAGACTGATACATGTGTCAGCCAACCCAATCCAATATTTGGTGGAATTTTTTGTAATTTACTAATTTTTGATTTACAGGCATGTTGCATCTTTTTGCAATGCCGAGAGTATTAGAGGCTGTCAAATTGGCAACTAGCAAATCCAAGCTGCTAATTGTCAACCCAAACCTCAGTGACATTACAATCTTAAGCTAAACCACAACTGGGACAAAAATTCTCATCAAAATTCAAGTTAATGTGGGGGTGGGGGATTGACCCTTTGACCTCAACGGCAAAGTTCTTTTGTGGCTTTGGGCTGGCCAAGCAGGCTATGCTCATGCACACACACTGATAGGCGTGTTCAGGGGTTTAAAATAACCTTGGTGAAAAATTGCTGCCTGCATGCTGCTGGTTGATGCTACTTTTCTAACATGGCTTTCCTCTCTGCTTGCTCTTAGCCCATGTGCTTGGTCCACCATATGACCAATCATTGATTCCGTTGCCACTAGACCTGGAAAAACTATGGAAGTGAATTTAGATGCTTAAATGGACGAATTTTCCAGCAAACATAAATTTGACCCTTGATTTTTTGCAAGCAAAGTTGCATGGATATGGATACGGTATCGGACACGGGTACGGCCATTTTCCAAGGCCCCTAATTTGATATGGCTTGATACGACATTCACATTTAATTATTAGCCATTTATGCCCATGCCCTAATAGTTAAATTTTATTCAATTTCACATTAAATTTTTAAGTAATTAAATACTTGTATATATATTTTTATAATTGGAATAAATTAATTTAAAAAAATTATATTTAAATAATTAAATCTTTTTATAGATATATTTTTAATTGGAATAATCAATAAATTAATAAAAAAGTTTAATATTTATATTTTGTTCTAAAGTACAAGAAAATATAAATATAAATATAAAATTTTTAATATAAACTTATAAATATAAATTTATAATCATCCTATTTAAATCCAACACATGTATTTTAAATTTAATAAAATAATTTTTTTTTTTTTAATATAAATTTATAAACATTTTAAATTTGATAAAAAAAAAATATAAAATTTAAAGTTACTGCATACATACTTGAATGCCAAACGCCTGGAGGAAAGCAAAAAAACTGAGGTTGTGTTGGAGAATATAAAGATTAAATAAAAAATTGAGGTCCTGATTCGATTCACAACTCATGCTGGACAGAGAGATTGGCAGGTCGTTGTGGAAGATGGATATAGAAAATGTCGATTGAATTTTTTCATGATTGGACAAATATTTATACCAAAGAAACCTGTATTTTTTTTAGATTTTCGCCTAGCCGACGCCACTTGATTTTAACAAACACATTTTTAATGATTTTTGCCTGGTTTGGCTGACGCCTACCTCATATTCGCTTGGTTTAGCCACTTTTTATATTAATTTTTGCTTTGGTTTGAACAAGATTTTGAGCAAATACGGGGCGATTTTAATGAAAATGCGAATCCTCGTGAATTCGATGCGGTTGGAGGAATGAAAAATATAGGGCACATGCAGGTACAATATCTAGGCCTTATCCGCACCGTACTGTACCAAAATCTGTACCGGGTACTTAGGTACATGTGCCTGTAGAGTGGGGGGGGGGGGTGCGTATCCTGCAACCCTGTTTGCAAGGAATTCAAAAATCTAATCAATATAAGCTATACTGCACCTAAACAAACGTTCCTTATAATCCCTACTTGTTATATATGGATAGAATCTTTCTCTTGGAGGGCTCAATGAAATGAGTTATCTTAGAATGGGTTTGGGCTGTCTCCACACAGTGCAAAGAAAACAGATCTGCACTTTGAAGATGTCATTTGCTTGTGTTCTTGTTGGATCTCTTCTCTTTTTCAGAACAAGTGACCTTAACAAATGAAAGAAAATTGTCACCTAACACTTTGAGATATTGGCACTTCTTCATGCACCTTTGCTCCAACAAAGGACTAAAGTCTAGGGAGCTTTAATCCCTGAGCTTTAATATTGTGTAAGATTAACAACAAACTTCTGTAATAAAATAAATGATAAACTCCTCAAGCATAAGAAAGCCCATCAATGTGTGGTGGCGTCAAGAGATACCAAAAGAATAATATCACTATACAAAATAGATATAAAAGTGAGTGAAGTGATTGAAAAGGTTGGAGACATTGCCTCTACACCTCTCAACAAATTATATAAGGGCAGGCTGACCCATTAAGGCAGTGATCCCAATAAATATAAAGTGGAAATGATACATGCAAATACACATTTATGTATGAAAACTACACACAACTGGATGGTTCACTATAAGTATTTGTACCTTGAAGGTGTCTGACAAGATGGGTTTTACTTTTAGTGTTTTACATTCTAACCATGGAAGCGAAAATTGTTGTCAGGAATAGATCGGCAAACCAAAAGATAAATTTTTTTGTGAAAAAATCACGGTTTAGGGTTAGGGGTTTAAAAAAGGTCAGGTTTAGGGTTTTTCGAAAAAAAAAAAAAATACAAAATAGAGTTAAAAACTGTCAAAAATTGCTAAATATCGCAATTTAATCAGGATAAATCAGATTGAATTGGCAAAAAATTAGTGAAAATTTCTTTTTGGGCAATTTATTTAGATCTTGCGATTTTTCAGTTTAAAAAATTGTTCTGTGGTCTGAGTTTCTATATTGCATGATAAATTACAATTTTTTTGGTGATTTCTGCTACTTTGATTCTTAACATTCTTAACCTACACACATATTCCATGTCTCATCCTTTTCTTGTTTCTCCCCTACACACATGTTAACATTCTTAACCTACACACATATTCCATGATAATATCATTGGTTATTTTAGCCCGGTCTTGCTAGAGGCACATGACAGTGTTGGTCTCTGGTCTTGTTCTCTCATTTGTTTCTTCATCAGATCCATGTTTTACTGTAGGGCACTTCCCTTGCAGGGCTATTTGTGCTTGTACTTTGTTATTGTGGTTTAACTGCATCAGGCTTAGTCCTTTTGTGATGTTTACTTTCTGTAGCCCTTAGTGGTTGGTTACTTTTTATAGCCTAAGGTCTCTGAACTCTAGTACTTATCTAAAGTAGTTTTGAGTACTTTTGATCCTTTTGTCTCCTGTTGATATTAATAGGATACAAGATCAATCGGTTGGTCTCTACCTGTACTGAAGCAGGTTCTCCACATTAAAGTCGAATTGGATTCATCCTATTCTAACATCAGTAGAAATTATGCATGCCATGATAAGTAGAGTCTTAACTATATGTGTGACAGAAGTAATAGTTTTGGTTACCAAGTTAACATACCACAGATAGACGACTAGTTTCTTTACTATACACCTGCCTCGAGTTTGCATCTGACTAAGTGAATAATCATCACAGAAAGCAGGAAACATAACAAACTAACAAAATATCAATGTCCGTAAACGAAGAACAGAATTGTACCTGTATTTCACCACGTTTTATATATTTAGACACAATGTTATCTGTAAAACAGAATTTGAAATTTAAGCAAATAAAAAAAATCATTACTGTATTTAACTAATTTAATAAGTTTCAGGCATAATTTGATTGTTCTATTTCTTCTCTTTCCCTGCTTGTATTCATCTTTATTCTTCAAAATAAGAAATAACAGGCTTATTGATTGCAATCACAGTCCATCCTAAATTAACCTGTTCTCCTTATGAAAGTTTGTCTGGACTTGTACTTATGACTATTATAGTGGCAGAAGTAGTTATGAATTTAATGATAACAAACGACTTAACCATGCATGACAGCAGTATTTTGACTGGTAACCACAGTGGTAAATTAATTGAATACAACTCGACAAATTTTAAGTATTGCAGTTACTTGAATAATGCATGTCAAAACAGAAAAATGTTGTTTTATTGTCTAATGTTGAGGACAATCTTCAAGCAGAAAAAAAACAAGACAGTAGATTGTTTACCGACTCTTGCATGTTGCAATGTGATGCAGGATAAAACATTCAGATTGCTTTGTGAAAAATAGAATGTTGTATTAATGTCCAGTTAAATGTTATACCAGAGTAGATGGTAGGGGGTTAGGGTTAAAAGCCCTGGTCTAATTTCAAATCAGTCTAAAATAGTTTTGAGATGAAAATAGTAGTAAAACAAGGGTATACCAAATCATATATGATTGTAAAATGGCCAAGAGCAATCCTAGCCATATCAAAACAAATACTGAACTCACCAAGAGGCTACTCAGGTCATTGTAATGGGAAATACACAGGCACCATCACAAAGCAGGATGATTCTCCCTGCTCGTCTTCCTACAGTGACCAAATATCCAAGCAGTTACATGCCTGCAGCTTTTATTCAATGGCTGAAGAATTCATGATTCAAATATTCTAATTATTATTAGACCTATATTATTACCTTTTGCATGTGAGGAATAGCTTGTCATGTACAATGGTCAAGGGATCTGAAGTTGAACTTGAAGGAACAGAACTTGCTTCTGGCATCCGTAGCCTGTTTGACTTGTCATATGTTTCTGAGAGTCAGACAGTGTGTTATGATGCCATTTTTATCGGCCTCAGGAAATGAAGGCTTCCAGCCACATGGTGTGGAATTATGGTAAAAGTCCCTTGCATTTTACAAGTAGAAAAATAAAAATTCTAAACCTTACCTGAAAGAGGGCTCCAGCAAGACTCCCTACCTTTAAAAACCTATTAACACACCAGCCCATGTTCTATTGTGTCACAAAAAAAGATGAAAGTTTCCTGCAGGCCGTCAAAATAGCCATTTAACATTTAAAAAATTTTAAAAAAAGGTGAATGCGCTATGAAGGTCCATGTGGTCTTGAAGGCCTTAATTTGGGCTTGTTGCTCCTGGAACCATGAGAGGCGCTGCCCCTTGACCATGATGGGGGCTGCTGCCCCTAGACTTCTGCATTGGTTTTAGAAAGCAAAAAATAACAATGGTTTTGGGCTGCAGTGGATTAAATCCCCAGTAATTGATTTCATTTTTATACTTTTGTTTTACTGAGTCAATCTTGATTCCAAATAATGCTACTATGGTTATAGTCAAATGATTTAGAAGTGAATATAATGATCTTAGTGAGGATGCTTGGATTTCACATGTATATTGGCACTCCAACTTCTTGTGGACCTCTTTTTAGATAACTTATATTCTCTAGTCAATCCCTTACTCGGTAACATGCCGAAGCTCGTGGCAGATATTATAAAATTACCTATTCAACATTTGGCTGGCATTGGTGTATCTACTTTTATTCGTTTGATGTATAATGCTGGAGCCTGGTACTCTTTTTTCAGATGATGAATGACAACAGTTTTTATCATCTTTGAAAACAGCAAATGCAGAAACAACAGCAGAATACACTCAGATTGTTTATAATGTGGCTGACATTGAGACATCGGCAGTGCAAGAGATGATCCTACAAAGTCTTAACACTGGAATCTTGGGCAATGGCATAATTTCCACTCCAGATAGGGGTGAAGATATATTAAGATTCGTTCTCTGATGCACAATGTTGCACATCAGCACAACTCTGTATAAATTTCAGCTTCTTTTACTAATGTTGTTTAAATAATTAATAAATTTGAACTTCATTTACTATTTTTTGTAATTAACTTTTCAATTATTAAGTTTTGTAGGTCATTTTTCAGAGCAGCACTCTACCACCCTTTCACTGTCCCCAATATTTGGGGAAAAAATTGCCGTCCACATAGCTCGTCTTTACATCCCAAGGACTCCGTTTTTTGTGGTCTTTTGTTTATGATCCTCACCTATTAGCTCCTCAAGTGCCTAGCTGTATTGAAACAAGATTTCTTCTAAGCTGGACATGCAGCGTTCCATGGTTTTCCATATTGGCATTCTTTCATAACCATTCAATTTACATGAAGATCTAAAGAAAATAAGATGTTTGATTCTGTTAGCGTCTACTCCTTGGAACGTAAAACAATCACACAAGGGACTTTAGTTAGAAAGTTATCCAATGGTCCAAGCTTCAAGGGAGTAAAGATGTTTGATTCTGTTAGCATCTACTGTAGGCTAAGTTTCAGAGGTTCAGGTTATGATGTGACAATCATTATGAATTGAAAGTTATTTTTATGTTTGCAAGATATGTTGAACCCAAGGCAACTCACACTAGACAGCAATTCCTTCAAGCATATGGATTCTAAGGGGTAACACTCAACAAAACAGTTCATAAACTTTATACTTGTGAACAGGGAATATAGAGAAATTTAAAATTACAAAGGTAGTTGAAATCAACCATCATAATGAAATATACGAAGGTGGCTCCATGAAATTAGCTTTTGGAAAATATCTTGAACTAAAAGTGGGTCATAAATATGGCACGGATCCATTTTAAAATGCAGTGGTACTTTATAAAATGAAATGAAGACGAGATGGTAAGATTGCAGGCACGCCCAGGGGTAACATTTTGTTCTGAACAGGTTTTTTGGTTGGACATAAAACAGAAAAAATGTTGGGGGTAACATTTTGTTCTGAACAGGTTTTTTGGTTGGACATAAAACAGAAAAAATCTTGGCTTAATTTGTCAAAACTCAAAAAGTAGTAGAACATATCATTAAACTTGGCTACAAAGATAGGATTGAGGGCAATCTATCATGTCATGATTTTTTCTAGGGAATTTACCTGGTTTCCACCCCTTTTAGCTCTTATTATCACAATATGTCATGATACTTTATAAAATGAAATGATGATGAGATGGCAAGATTGCAGGCATGCCCAGGGATAACATTTTGTTCTGAACAGTGGGTTTTCTGGTTGGACATAAAACAGAAAAAATCTTGGCTTAATTTGTAAAAATTCAAAAGAAGTAGAACATATCATTAAACTTGGCTACAAAGATATGATTGAGGGCAATTTATCTTGTCATGGTTTTCTAGGGAATTTACCTGCTTTACACCCTTTTTAGCTCTTATTATTACAACTGCTTATTACCTAGGGAACACACCAAGTATGGTTTGAACTTGTGTCATTGTCATGGCAATTACTTTATCTTACTGATAGATCATTGTCTGTTGGACAAAAGTGTTTCCTTACAATCTAAGTTGCCAGTTCTGGTACGGGAGCGGGGTTCCCGGTACAGTGATTTTTTCTGCTCTGGGTACGGCTGACTATATATATAATTTAATATATATTATAATAATATAGTATAATATAATATAATATATATTATAATAATATATATATTTTTTTGATTGGTAAAAGGCCAAGGCCATTAATATATAAAATCAGTTATAAAATACAACTTTGTTCAGTGCGGGCACCGGTAGGAAAGAACAGAGCGAAGAAAACCTCCGGTCTAGCCCGGGATTTTTGCGGTCCAGTACATACTGTTTATCTAAAGAACTTATACGGGGTCAAGCCCAACAAGGAAACATCCTTTCTTATACAATTACTGAGATACAAGTACAAACATCGCCCTTGTCCATGGCCTTTCTTTTGATATCCTCTTGCTGTGTGTCTATTGGTTCTTTGGCTCCTGGGATGACCTCCATGACATATAACATTAGATCAATTGTCTATTATCCAATTGAAAAGGATTCTTCTGTCTTGCTCCTACCTGTATACTTGTCTAACCTGAAACCACAGGAAAAACTACCACTTCTTTTCGCATGTTAGCTATACATAAAACATATAATTCATTATCCTGCAAACATCTGTTAATATTTTAAAACCTTTGTCTGAGATGAAAGGATAAAATACTTGCTCTTGCCAAGCTTATCATAAATGATCAAACACACTTGCTTCAATGTTAACTTAAATCCAGTTATGTGGGACATCCCATTTCGGTTGACTGATCCACTGTATATGCCAACATCTATATATATATATACTGTATAAATACTAATATATATATCTACATGTGGGCATAAGTAAGTGATCAACCATTTCACTTAATAATGTTGATAAACCAAAATTTCCCATTCCATTTAAATTCTAACCCATCATATATAACGTTGTTACCTGTCAAATCATAAAATTAAATCTCTTAGATGAGCTGAACTGATGGTCTGATGGACTAGAGACCTCATTATTGCCTTTCTCATTACCTGCCTTCTCACATGACAATAGTGATTCAAGTTTCAATCTTAAGAGACAATCTGCTTCGCACATATTGTCATTACCAAATCAAAGATACATGCATGGGCGTTCTCTGTATGTTGGGGGTATAGATAATGGAGACACAATAAATTAAAGTCACAGCCACCGTAAGATGCAAATAGATCTAACGGTGCGGAAACAAAATAATGAAGGCTGCGGAGGCTGCCACATGGCACAAGCGCAACAAAGAAGAGCAACTTTAAAATTTATGCGGAGCCTTCCACGTGCAGGATGCGGAATGAAAAGAGAAACAGTAAAATCTGCGGAGGTCGCCACGTGTAGTATGCGGAGGCAGTCCCTAAAGTTTCTGTGTGTCTGCGGAAGGTGACGTGTGTCTTTTTGCTTTATTGCGGAGGATGCCGCATGTTCTTTCCATATCAAGTTATCGCTAGAAATGAAAGATGGTGGGCCATAGTGATGTTAAGTTTCAAGTAAGCGGAGAACGCCACGTGGTGGATGCGGAGGTAAAGTTGTTTGGTTTATGACCCTTTTCCGGTGAGAAACTTAAAGTTTCTAAAGTGATGTGGTAAGAGACAAAGGAATTTCTCGTTCTGCTGCGGACGCTGCCATCTGTCACAGTATGTTTCAAATTTAGACACAATAAATTAAAGTCACAGCCATCGTAAGATGCAAGTAGATCTAACGGTGCGGAAACAAAATAATGAAGGCTGCGGAGGCTGCCAAACGGCACAAGCGCAACAAAGAAGAGCAACTTTTAAAATTCATGCGGAGCCTTCCACGTGTAGGATGCGGAATGAAAAGAGAAACAGTAAAATCTGCGGACGTCGCCACGTGTAGTATGCGGAGGCAGTCCCTAAAGTTTCTCTGTGTCTGTAGAAGGTGCTGTGTGTCTTTTTGCTTTGATGCGGAGGGTGCCGCGTGTTCTTTTCGTATCATGTTATCGTTGGTAATGAAAGATTGTGGGCCACAGTGATGTTAAGTTTCAAGTAAGCGGAGCATGCCACGTGGTGGATGCGGAGGTAAAGTTGTTTGGTTTATGACCCTTTTTCGGCGAGAAACTTAAAGTTTCTAAAGTGATGTGGATCCTGCCAAGTGGTAGCTTTCGCGGGAGTTTCCAATGTTTCATAATGTTTCAAGCAGTAATGCGGAGAACGCAACGTGTTAGTTAGCTTGCGCCCGAAAGATGCCACCTGTCCCAGTTTTCTCCTTTGAAGTTAGTGAACGCTGAAGCTGTGGGTCCCATTATTAATATGTTTGTTTCGAAACTGATGCAGGTTGCGACAGTTGTCATCAGCGGAGTTCACCCGAGCATAAAGACACAGTTTTGAGGGCTTTGCGGAAGAAGACACGTAGATGTTTTAGAAGGCTGCAGAACGGGACAAGTGTCGTTGTCCTGTTCATTCTTAAGAGACAAAGGAGTTTCTCGTTCTGCTGCGGACGCTGCCATCTGTCATAGTATGTTTGAAATTTAGACAATAAATTAAAGTCACAGCTACCGTATGATGCAAATAGATGTAACGGTGCGGAAACAAAATAATGAAGGTTGCAGAGGAAGCCAAATGGCACAAGCGCAACAAAGAAGAGCAACTTTTAAAATTTATGCGGAGCCTTCCACGTGCAGGATGCGGAATGAAAAGAGAAACAGTAAAATTTGTGGAGGTCGCCACGTGTAGTATGCGGAGGCAGTCCCTAAAGTTTCTATGTGTCTACGGAAGGTGCCGTGTCTTTTTGCTTTGTTGCGAAGGGTGTTGCGTGTTCTTTTCGTATTAAGTTATCGCTGGTAATGAAAGATGGTGGGCCAGAGTGATGTTAAGTTTCAAGTAAGCGGAGAACGCCACGTGGTGGATGCAGAGGTAAAGTTGTTTGGTTTATGACCCTTTTCCGGCGAGAAACTTAAAGTTTCTAAAGTGATGCGGAACCCGTCAAGTGTCAGCTTCTGCAGGAGTTTCCAATGTTTCATAATGTTTCAAGCAGTAATGCGGAGAACGCCATGTGTTAGTTAGCGTGCGCGTGAAAGATGCCACCTGTCCCAGTATTCTCCTTTGAAGTTAGTGAACGCTGAAGCTATGGGTCCCATTATTATATGTTTGTTTCTAAACTGATGCGGGTTGCGACAGTTGTCAACAGCGGAGTTCACCCGAACATAAAGACAGTTTTGAGGGCTTTGCGGAAGAAGACACGTAGATGTTTTTGAAGGCTGCGGAGCGTGACAAGTGTCGTTGTCCTATTCATTCCTAAGAGACAGGCGTTTCTCATTCTGTTGCGGATGCTGCCATCTATCATAGTATGTTTCAAATTTCAAGTACGCGGGTCTCACCATGTGTCTGTCCCTTAACGGAAGGAGTTGTGCCACATATATTTTGCTCCAACCAATGAGCTTGCAGGAGGGAAGAACTGATTGGCCTCAGATTAACTTTCCTCCATTGTTTCAATTTGATTCTGATAATGCTTCATTGGTGTTAGCTATAGTAAATAGGCAGAAACCATCAGCCCCTTTGTTGGCAAGGGAGTCAGCTTTGCTATTACCCTCTCTGTAGGTGTGATTGAATGTGCATCTCCTGAAAGAAGCAATGATGTCGAGGGCATCAGCTAGCAGGGAATTCAGTCTCCAATTAGGCGTGTTCCCTTTTCGTAAGCCATTAATGATGATCGTGGAGTCACCTTTGACCTCTAATTTTTCAATTTTCATGTCTTTGCAGATTCTCAGACCTTCAATCAGGGCGGTTAATTCTGCTGTGTTGTTTATTGTTTCTCCTAGGGGCTTGGCTAAGGTTGCTATTTCTCTAGATTCAGAATCGTGGATTATGCAACCTATTCCTGCGACTCCCGGGTTGCCCCTAGGTGCCCCGTCGAAATTTAGCTTGAACCATTCCTCTTTAGGAGGTTGCCACTTACATTCCTGTCTCTTGTTGGTGGTGTTGTGGTTACCTGGTCCCACAAAGGAGGGCAATTTTAGTCCTGCCCATCTCCCCCGCATCTTTTCATCCCAGTGTGTCATTGTGGATTCTTTTTTGGAGTTATTTAGAATCCTACTATTGACAATTTCTATAATAACGGCCTCAATTTTAATAATTAGCTGTCCAAAAGTCATTTTACTATCTTTAAAGATTCTTCTATTTCTTTCTTTCCACAGCTCCCAAACCATGATCGAAGGGGAAATTGTCCATAGCATATGGTAGATGCTTTGTTTGTGAGTCTCAGGCCAACATTGGAAAAGGTTCAGAATGTTAATAGGCATGGCAGTAATCCATCCCATCTTATTACTTAGCCAATTCCAACATTTATTAGAAAATTGACAATTGAGGAGAATATGGTCTGCTGTTCCTAGATCCTCTTCACAAAGGGAACATTTGCTAGGCCCCTCATATCCCATCTTGGTGAACCTATCCGCAGTTAGGATTTTTTTCTATAGGGCCATCCAAGCAAACAGCCCAGCCTTTGGGAGATAGTTCTTATCCCAACACAGTCTCAGTGGTAACTCCGATTTTGGTCTTAGTTGCTGTCTGATTAAAGTTTTGTAACCATCCTTGGTTTTATAATTTCCTGATTTAGCCCCATCTCAGACTAATCTATCTAAGTCTCCTTTGAGAGATACCCTCCTTTTGTTAAGGATATTAAGTAGTATCCTTTTCTCATTATCCGGAATGTTCATATTATCCAGGGGTTTCCATTTCCACCCCTTATTCTTCTCATGATTGGGGAAATCTATATAATCTTTTACATATTTCCCCCAATGGGATTCTAGGATCCTTTTGGCATTCTCTAAGTTATCCATGCTGCTTATCGCCTCATACCCCCCCCCCCCCCCCCCCCGAGTCGTCCTAGAAAAGTGCTTGGTTACCGTCTCCTAAACTCCAAGTCAGTTTGTCCATTATGAGCTTCCTGCAATCCATCATAAAATTCCAGAGGCGAGATCCTTTAGATGGGTTAGCCATTCTAAAAAGGAATGCCGGTTCCTCCCCTCTAAGATATTTGTTTCTAAGGATTTTAACCCACTTTGAATCGGGCTGTTGATACATTTTCCATACAAGTTTAGCGCCTAAAGCCTTACTCTGTTCTCTGAAGTTTTTTAAGCCCAGGCCACCTTCATCTTTTGGTCTACAAATCTTGTCCCAAGCCACAAGTGCCATTTTCTTTTTATCCTCCGAACCTTGCCATAGGAAAGTTCTTAGAGTTTTGTTGATTTCATCCCGTTTACCTATTGGAAGATTCATACATGATAATTGGTATATTGGGATAGCTGAGAGAACCGATTGTAACATTGTCACTTTGCCTACTGAGGAGAGCCACTTGCCTTTCCAAGATTCTGCTCTATTCCTGATCTTGGAAGTGATATGATCCTAGAGATCATTGGTCTTATTGCTTTTACCCAAAGGTATGCCTAGATATTTACAAGGCATTTCCCTTTTTTTATAAGATAGGATTCTGCATATTTCTTTTTTCAGTTTCAGGATCTGTGTTGAAAAAATAAATTGTTGATTTATCAGCATTTACCTCCTGTCCAGAGGCCCTATAGTAGGAGTTCAGGATATCTTTGAACGCCCTAGCTTCTTCTATGCTTCCCATACCGAAGAGCACAGTGTCATCTACACACTGTTGATGAGTTGTAGGATCGACACCGGAAGTAATTTTGATACCTTGGATCTTCCCTTCTTCCCTGGCCTTGGAGATCATTCTCCCTAGTACGTTTGCCATTATAATAAAGAGAAAAGGGGAAATGGGATCCCCTTGTCTCAATCCTCTTGAGATGTTAAAAAAACATTCCGGAGTTCCATTGATTAAAACTGAGATCTTAGGATTAGAAATACATGCATAAATGAGGTTTATCCACTGTTTAGTAAAACCAAAAGCCTCTAGGGTTTTGCAAAGGAAACGCTAGTCTACCCTATCATAGGCCTTACTGATATCTAGTTTAATTAGCATACTAGGTGCTTTGTTTTGCTATATGGTATGGATGGCTTCTTGCGCTGTAATAACTCCATCAAATATAGATCTACCCGGAACAAACCCTGTTTGCTCGTCACTTATTATCTTTGGAAGAACAATTTGAATCCTATTAGCCAGGGTTTTAGTGAGGATTTTATAAATAGTATTACACAAAGATATAGGTCGCAAATCCCCTTGACTTTCTGGTTTCTCTTTTTTTGGAATGAGTGTAAGAAAAGTGTTATTGACCTCTTTGAGAATACTTCCCGAATTCCTTGCCCCTTCTAGTGCTTCGACTACTTCATCTCCTATGAAGTGCCAACATTTCTGGAAGAAGAACGCTGGAAAGCCATCAGGACCAGGAGCTTTATCTGGTTGCATTTGAGAGATGGCCAACTCTACCTCAGTTTTGGTAAATTTACTATTGAGAGCTTTGTTTGGATCCTTTAAAATAATCCTTGGGATGTCTTCCAGAATGGTTTGTTGGTGCAGGCAATTCAATCCTTCCTGATTATTAAGAATATTTTCAAAGTACCTAACCGTTTCACGAGCAATTTGATGAGGATCTTTGATCTAGACATTATTCGCATCTTTTATTTTGAGGATTCTATGTACGCTTCTTCATGCTTTGGTGTTGTTATGAAAGAACTTAGTGTTTTTGTCTCCCTCTTCCAGCCAGGTTTCTCTTGACTTTTGACGCCAAAAGATTTCCTCTTTGGCTAGGATATCTTCATATTCGATTTTCAGCTGTTTTTCTTTTGAATATGAATCAGCGTCCATTCCTCTGGGAATCACGTTTCTGTTTAGGTTTTCCAGTTCTTCTTCTAGCTTAGTTTTGGACTCAAAGATATTACCAATGTTAGTTTTGTTCCAACTTAGAAGCTTACATTTAATAATTTTCAATTTGGATATTAAACAAAAAAGCTTAGATCCAGATATTCTAGTTTCTTTCCACCATTGCTCAATTAGGGTAATAAGGTTGTTATCTTTGACACATTTTTTCAAATTTAAAGGGTTGGCAATCTTCTGAGATACTCAACTGAACTAGATAGTGATTAGAGCTCGAGTATGGTAAGATCTCTGCCGTCAGAAGGTAAGGGAATTGGGCCCAATTACCTCTTAACAAAAATCTGTCAAGTTTTTCTGCAATATTGCCGAAGCCTTCTCTTCTGTTGTTCCATGTAAAACCTTCCTTTGCAGTTTTAATTTCCAATAAATTGTTCTTCTGAACCCAAGCTTTAAAATCTTTCGCTGCTATAGATAGCCTTACATGACCTCCCAGTTTTTCTTTAGGATCCAATATCGCATTGAAGTCTCCATCCAGAATGCATACTTGATCTTGTAAAGTTCCTAAGAATTGTTCTATTTTTGTCCAGACTACTGTCTTATCTTGGTTCTGAGAAGGGCCATAAATGTTAAGGAGAAAAAAGTTTAGATTGCTTCTGATGCTTCTAACATTCCCAACCATCCAGTTTTTCCTACAACTTATCATTGAGAATGAAACCGCTCTAGGGTCCCAGATTACCCCAAGGCCTCCTGAAGCACCCTCAGCTGGAACTCCTGCTAGCTCCCATATTCCTAGCTTCTTATTTAGAGCTTCTATCTCCTCTTTATTAAGTTTAGTTTCTTGTAGTATTAGTATATCTGGTTTTGTGTTGGTTATACAGCGTTTTATGATTCGCTGTTTGTTAGGGGCCTTGAGACCCCTAACATTCCAAGTGTAGATTCTCATGGTGCCTCGGGAAGGTACTTCCCCTTCCCTGCATTAAAAAGTGAGGTTATCTTGGTTTGATCAGTTGCCTCGCCTGCTTTCTCTCTTAGTTCCAGACGTGATTTCCTACCCCTTTTTTTATTACTTTTGGCACAATCTGGAGTCTCCTTACTGAAATCGGTTATTGCAATTCCTAGCCTTGGGTTTGCTTCCTCTAACTCTCTATCTCCCTGTTCTTTTGGGTCCTCTTTATTATTCTCCGGCCTTTTCTCCCATTCTTCAAGTTCCAGGATCTTGGAGATTAGCTTTTCCTTCTCTTTATTTGCCTCCTCAATTACTACTTCCTCTAATGCCTCATCGAGGATCTCATTGCATATTTCTTCTAGCTCCCTATGGCTGACCATATCTGTGGTTATCTTTTGATATCTAGTCTCTTTATGTTTTTCCTCTGTTTCATAAGTGTTGGGGACCCATTCTAGGGTCTCTAATACCTCTGGTTTTGTTTTACCTTCCTTTGCTGGATGAATATTATTTTTGTTTTCTTCAACCGTGACTTCTCCCTCTTCAAGCTCCTTCCTAACTTCGCCTATCTAAAGTTTATAACTATGCTCTAGAGACTTAGTTGCTGCGTGTGTTTCTTTGCCTGTGTTTTCCTGTGTGAGGTTAAAGTTCTGTAAAATGAGATCCTGATTTTGACTCTGGTTATTTCTTATGGTATTTTGAGAGGGTTTAGGGCTTTTTCTGGGCATAGCTTTTACCATACTCGGGTTCTGAGTTTGTGTAGCCAAATCCCTTCTACCACTAAGGGTCGGAGGGCTGGTTCTTTGATAATCCACTATAAATCTGCCCTTGTTATCATTAATTCTAATGTTGACACCCGACGGCTGGGGATTGGGATTCTTGTTGGTTAGTCTCTTTGAAGTACTATTGATTGTATTACTGGGGGGGGGGGACCCTGGTGAAATACTGGTTGGATACTATAATTAGCCATATTTGTGTTAATTTCAAGAGGTTTGATGTTTTGAATGCTTATATCCATTTTTACTGACAGGAGAACATTTGAATGGATTAAGAAGTCCTTCTCAATTGTTATGAATTCTCCCAGGTGATTACCCATCTCCGTTAGGATTTTGCTGTGTATGAGCTCAACCGGGAGATTTGGTAATTTGACCCATTGGCAACTTTAAGTTTCATTTTACTGGGGTCAAAATTCGGTTGCCAGCCTACATATTCGAATTTATACCCTTTGAAGAGCAATCTTCTGCTATTTAAAATTTCTTTTTTAAGGTCTACACTTTTGCAATCAATGAAAATGAAATCTTCGGAAGTGATAGTGATACTTACCTGATCTTTGAGGAGGGTCTGGACCCAATTCACAATTTCCTTCACAGGCTGCCCAATCCCACACCACCGTATAAAGAAGCCATGGGTTTTACAATGATTCCCCAGACCGTCTATGTAGATACTGCTTATATTTACCAAAGCTCTCTTACCCAAGGTCTCGGTGTTTTGATACTGCCTTGAATTCATTTGCAGCCTTGACCAAGGGGGGTTGGGGATTGCCTGCTCTTGAGTTGCAAACTGGTTATTGCCCCTCCCCCGAATGTTGGCCGCGGAAATTTTGAAATTAGGGTTTTGGGTAATTGATCGATGGGGGGATACTCTTGGAATCGTCGTATTGTTTAAAGAAGGCTTCGAATGAGAGATCTTGGGGGCTGGTTTTGAGAAACCCTCCGCAGCTTTTTGCCTTTGAAGGAGAGGTTGAGAGACAGCAGGGGGGAATTGAGCAGTATGGCTTCTTTCCCTATCTATTGAAGTACGGTTTGCTCCAGTTGCAAATGCTGGGATTGCTGCAGTAATTGGGATAGCCCAAATCCCAGAAACCCTGGCTTGGTCATTCCTTCTTGAAACATGGTCTACCCTAATTCCCCACTGCGATTTCCTCCTCCTCACAACTTGCTAGCCTTGTTCTGTGTGGGGTTGCAGAGGGGGAGCCCAGCCCCCATAAGCTCTCTTCTCCTTCCATGGCGGATCGTTGCTAGGGTGCTCTGCCCTATCTTCAGCTTTGATTCTATTGTCATTGTAGATTTGTCGCGGGAGTTCTGCGCTTTTTTGTATTTTGCTCTTTTTTTTTAATTCACCACTTTAATTCCTCTTATCCACAAAAAAATTATAATAATATAACATTATAATATTAATATATGATATAATCTAATATAATATAGTATATTATAATAATATTATATTATAATTATATAATATAATATAGTATAATAATATAATTATAATATATTTATATTATAGAATATATATAATACTATAATATAGTATAATAATAAATATAATAATATAATATATATTATAACATTATAATATAATAAAAAAATAAAAATAAAAATAAAAATAAAACTTAAAACTATCGGGAGTGGCTCCCGTCGCCGTTCCGGGATCCGCTCTGGGTCGGCACGGGACCGGGGCCCCTCAGGGCTGCTCTCGGTAACAGAGCTTACAGTGCTTTTTGATTGTTTATATATACTGTCTTACATTTTGGAGATATTTTGACAGGCAGCAAGATATTGGGATTCAGCTAATTGTCAGGCTTTTGTACACTGGATAAATGTGCATTTACATTGAGAATGAAGCCAAAGTGCTAGATACCCCTTGTCAGGATACCACAAAATGGTATCTGGTAATTTTATTGAATATGTATACAAGCAAGGATATCTCCCTCATTTGTCATAGGTGATGGAACATCTAATAATAAAGTGGCCTTTGTTTCTACCTCATAGAGAGAGCATATTCTCAATAGGACTTAAGAAAGTGTGGTGGTTTAGTCTAAATCTGTAAGTTGTGAGAACATATGCTTCGATAAAATCAAGCTGAATATAGCTAGTATAGACGATGGCACCCTCAACAATTTGCATATAATGTTGGCTAAAGAAGCTATGTTAGAGCTCATCAGGCTGCAGGGAAGAAATCCAAATGATCTGAATATAGGGCTACTATACCCCCTCCGCAACTGTTATGTTAATCACCCTCATTTGGGGAATGAAACAGGTTGTGTTTAAAGACAGTTGGAGGGAGGGAGAACAATGGAGATGATGATGAATTTTCTCATTGTTGATATCCCTATTGTTTGTGGACTCATTGAGGCAAATAAGTTTGAAGAACAAATAGATAAATGATGGATAATGATTATGAAGACACTCTCAAGCCGAAGAGGCTCAACAACAATACCCACTTGTTCAATGCATCATTTGCTGGAGCAAGGTAGTCTGAATCCTCCCAATCTGCACGTTTTTAATTATCTCTAAGCTGGTGTCCCAAATCTCATACCCATTAAATAAAATGGGTTTAATGATTGTAACGAATAGATGAAGGGATATCATGGAAGTTTATCTGGAAGTACTGATGCTCGAAAACAGAAAGGGATGCATATCTCTTACAAAACTAAGATTCAGAAGCAGGCTTACATGCACATGCCTATGTGTTTTTCTGGATCCGTTATATTATTATATAAAAAAATGGATTTACTAAGTTTGCCACCAGATGGCGAAGTTCACAAACCTGAGCAAAGAGCATCCAATTGCCTTTGCAATCCCTCATACGAGTGAGTGAGGAGGATCAAATCATCAACAAAGAGCAGTACGCAGTAATCAGGAGATAAGCGAGAAAATCAGGTGTTTTGAAGGATTTGTCCATAAGAGATTTGGTTCAAGCACCAGACTTGTTGACATTTTCCAAACACTCTATTGAGAGCAAGAGGTTTAGAGTTGGGCATAATGATTTTCATTGAGGCACTCCTGGACAACCCTCTATGCTGTTGGCCCAAGTGTAAATTGAACGGTTATTTTTTATCCTCCAACTGATAATTAATTTACTTCTTACCTCTGTTGTGGAAACTATTTTCCAAACTGGGAGTACTCTTCCCTACTTTCTCTGATTCGAGTATTGCCAGCAGCCTTCCAATGGTTTCCTACATTGTACTTTCTGTTCTGCTCTGTGTTCCACGGGGATGCGTCCCCTGCCCTGAGACCGCCGTCCCCGTCCCCGTCCCCGTCCCCGTTGCTGTCCCCAAAATCAAACATACATTTTATAATGCTTAGAGAAAAAAACTCACAACTGGCAATGAAATATTGCCGTCATACTGCTGTCATGATTAAATAGCTGTTATATTGCTGTCATGATTAAAGTTTATTGCTGTTATACTACTGTCATGATTAAAGTTACTGCCATTATATTGCTATCATGACTAATTTTAGTGCTGTTATGCTGTTGTTAATATTTATTGTTGTTATTCAGCTTATAGTCTTATACTGTTGTCCATTAACTTGTAGAAATTTGAGTCTCTCTCTCTCTCTCTCTATATATATATATATATTTTTTTTTGTTGAAAAATTTATATATATTGCCGTCCCCCCGCCGTCCCCAGAAAATGGTCCTCGGACTGCCTTCCCCGAAATGCGTCCCCTGCCGTCCCCCTGGCCCTGTCCCCGAAACACCGTGGAACATAGGTTCTGCTCCATTTCTACTTTCATTCCCCTTATATATTGAACTGCTTTAGTCTGCCACAGTACACCTTGAGCATATGTTTGGGATTCCAGGGTAAATAGATTTTGTTCTTTTGGTTTGTAAGCCATCTGGGTTCTTTCTGCAACCCAAGTATGCATATGAGCTCTGCCAATGATGAATGTATGAAATTTTTAATAGAACTAGCCGCATATGGGATAAATGCTCCTCTGTGGATGAAGAGAGCAATAATCCTTCTTTATGGTATTAGGGTGATGGATCAAACCAAGTAGCTTATTGCTTTGGACACCTATTACTTTCAAAATGAAATAATAATAACCCGTAGCAATGAAAATTCTATTAAAGGTTGTTGAAAGAAATAGCAAAATCTACGATTTGGAACATCCTTCCTAGTAAGGTCCTTATGGCCTTAAAGTCTGACATTTGAACTTCTCAAATCCCGAGTTTCAAGTTATGAACCCACAGACACACTACAGTATGTCATGACTTACTACTTTGTTTCTATGGTTCTCACAATGGGTGAATATGAAGCAAGACAAAGGACAAGGTTGCTTCTCAAAGGAAGGCATTAAAGTCTCGAATTTGTGCCTTCCCTATTTATTATACAGATTTTAGTGATTGTGAATTTCCCCTCAATAATAATGTTGTTAAATCCCCTCTATATTAATGTAATTGATTCTTGGTTCAATAGAAATGTTAAAACTTTTATTGAGATTCTGCCTCAGCAATGGTATTTGTAGATGACCCAGATCCACTGTATAAAGCCATCTGAACTTCTAATGTCTTGGATTATATCTTCATCCTTCAGCTGGACATGAGTTACCTTTTGAGTCCATCAAGATCAGTCTTGAAAATGCCTTATGATGGGGTGGGGTGTACCCAACTTTCTAAGAATTTTGTAGGTCTTGATTCTTATTTCTACTTGCCCCCTTCACGAGGGTAATATCAAATATAGTCTAGATGGTGTTTGCATTGCATGTAAGGTATGCAGTAGCTGCTTGAGTATTTTCTCAATCATAGTAGCTTACACTCCAAAACTCATGATTAACCTTGAGTAAACACCACATGCCTCATTTGCTGTGCAGTTTTCCAAGTTTTTTCAAAAAGTGGTTCTGGATGTTTTATGTATACCTTTTCTCTCGTCTCATTTTTACACTAAGAGAAGAAAAACAAAGCATGGGAAGATTATAAATTTTTAGTTTAGGGTTAACATTAGGGCATTCTAATTCTAACTTTGAATACATCAATTTGTGAGTTAAAATTTTAAGTTTTCCTTTTAATTTCATCGTAATGAGGGTTTGATATAAAACAATGGAATCCCCCCAAGATAGTAGGTTGTCTTAGATGGCGATACCACTTGCCTACTATTCCAGGACCAACTGTATTTTTCTTACATAAACCCTCTTAGGTAAAAGTAAAATAATTGTTTTTAAAATGTATTATGTTTATTTCTAATCTCTATGTACTATATTTAACATGAAATAACGAAACTAATACTTCTCTATTTTTATTAATATAATATTTGTTCGTTTAGTTATGTGAGTTTTTGCCAAGTTTTTAGCATTTTAAACATGTGTGATTGAATTGATACTTAAATTCCTAGTATTTACATTCATATTGTATTGTTTTCCCTTGTCTTGTACAATTTCCAATTCCACCTCCTACTATTGAGAACATAGTAGCATTTCATTTTCACTTTTGCCACGCCATGTCAATGCCATGTAACTTGAACACTACTATGTTATCCATAGCATGATGCAGATATAGAAATTGTACAAGAGAAGAGAAAACAATAGAATATGGATGTAAATTGTAATGTCCCCTTTTGGGATATTCTTGATTTCTTGGCCTGTAAACAATAATAATCACTAGAAATGATATTAGAAATATTAAAGATCAAGAAGTAATGCTAATATTCAGATTATAGCATTATTAATATTCAGAACAATACATCATAGCAGCGTTAATATACTCTCAGTCCACCTTGGAGGCTGGCCGTCCTCCTTGATCAAGGCCAAGAGCATGGAAGGCTGGCCGTCCTTCCAACTCTTGTCAGACCCGGAGCATGAAAGGCTATCTGTCCTTCCAATTCCGGTCCATAACTTGATAAGAGCAGAGAGGGGGGCCATCCTCTCATCTCTCGTGAACCGGAAGGGGGGCCATCCTTCCTATTTGCAAGACTCTTCCTTAAATTCAAAATTGATTGCTTAGGGGGTTTGCTAGATGATTGTTCATTCAATACCTCTTGATGGATTGACAAGTTTACTCCAATTGGCTGCAATATATTATCCTTGCTGATATCGATTATTTCCTTGCTGATTGATTATGTACTATGTTCCATGGTGTTTCGGAGACGGGGACGGGGGGGCGGTAGGGGACGCGTTTCGGGGACGGCAGTCCGAGGACCATTTTTTGGGGACGGCAATATATACGAATTTTTCAAATATATATATATATATAATTTTCAAGAGAGAGAGAGAGAGAGAGAGAGAGAGAGAGAGAGAGAGTCAAATTTCTACAAGTTAATGGACAGCAGTATATAAGACTATAAGCTGAATAACAACAATAAATATTAACGGCAGCATAACAGCAATAAAATTAGTCATGATAGCAATATAATGGCAGTAATTTTAATCATGACAGCAATATAACAGCAATATTTCATTGCCAGTGGTGAGTTTTTTTCTCTAAACATTATAAAATGTATTTTTGATTTTGGGGACGGCAACAGGGATGTGGGGACGGGGACGGGGACGGGGGTCTCAGAGCAGGGGACGCGTCCCCGTGGAACACAGATTATGTATTTATTTTATTATATATATATCACTGCTGATATATTTCCTTGCTGATTGTTTATATATATATATATTTCACTGCTGATATATTTCCTTGCTGATTGATTATATATTTATTTTATTCCTGCCTCATATATTCTCTTGCTGATCAATGCCTTCAAATGTCTTATGATTTTCCTTTTTATATCCTCCTTGGAATGGA
This sequence comes from Cunninghamia lanceolata, assembly GCA_027924645.1. Taxonomy (NCBI): domain Eukaryota; kingdom Viridiplantae; phylum Streptophyta; class Pinopsida; order Cupressales; family Cupressaceae; genus Cunninghamia; species Cunninghamia lanceolata. Next base: position 399,743 of record BSBN01001415.1, on the reverse strand, counting down.
GTTGCATCTCTTACATACATCCATTGCGTTTCCCAAAGGGTCATACCCTTTTAAACATCACCACTGCCTTTTTGTTATATATTCATTACCATGCAGCTAACTCAGTTTGTTTTCTCTTGCTGATGAATGCCTTCAAATGCCTTATGATTTTCCTTTCTATATCCTCCTTGGAATGGAGTTGAACCTCTTACATACATCCATTGCCTTTCCCAAAGGGTCATACCCTTTTAAACATCACCGCTGCCTTTTTTTATATATTCATTGCCATGCAGCTAAGTCAGTTTGTTTACAAAATTCAATCATAGAAAAGGATGGTACAGGGAGGCATGGCAGGGTGCCTTCAGACAACAGTTCTACCTCCAAGCAGTCCCCTCACCATTCTTCTTTGACTGATGAACCTGAATTTGTCAATAAACCCTCAACATGGAGATTAGGAGGAGATTTCTGCCCTTGGGTGCCCTTAGCCGTTCTCTCCCTTTCACAAGACCGTAGGGTGCCCTACTAGCTGTTCTCTCCCTACTTGTCAATGTATAGGGTGCCTTTAGTTGTTTCTCTCCCATAGTGCATATTTCCTCCTTGTCCATGTTGACAGTTTATTGCAGATATTTTATGTATTCTTATATATGACAGTGATATGCAATAAGTAAAGATAATTGACAGTCAATAATGATCTGACCTGATGTTTCTTATTTTATTTCTGCAAGTATATTCAATAATGATTCTTATTGAACTTCTAGTTTAGTTTTAGGATTTGCAATGTATCCTTTTGCTGTCCACAATAGTCTATATGACTGAATAAATATATATGACTCTGCAGTTGGAATTTGAATGTCTGCTGTTATATTCAATAACCAATGATCGATTGATGTTTTCTTTGATGTCACTTGTGTCTCCTTTTATATCCCTCAATGGTGGCATCTTCATGAGATAATCGTATCCTTTGCTATGGGACACATCTCTTCCTACAGATCGCACCTCCTCATTACATATTGATCGCTTAGCGTGATTGAAATTGTTTAAATCTTTAATTTAAACCTTTTTAAAATATCTTTAATCGAATGCAATTGAAACATTGGTCTTGGCATCGGTATTGTTGATGAAGTCAGCCCAAAGGGATATAAATTCGGGCGGGGACATAACAAAGACCTTTTTTATGAGTTTGAATTTGGTCTTCTTGAGTGGTTCTGTTTTTCCTTTAACTATCATTGTGTTATTATTTTAGAACATGGTTGTCATTTTTCTGCGAGTTGTACTGCTTATAAGTGAAGATGCTCACCGTTGATTGTTTTCACATTTTATTCCAGTTTGCATTTTTTAAATGGCACAGTAATTTCACTGCATAGCTAGAGGTTACGGTAATTCAAACTGATATTTTTAATGAAGCAAAATGTCAGCTTATTTTTCTTTTGTTGTTTAAATGTTAGATTTGCTCATCCAAATTGAATTTTAGAGATTTATTTGTGCTATCTATGATGAGGAAATGTTACTGATAGCCAAAATTATTAAGTACTGTGTACTGAGAAAGTTTATTGGTTTGTAGGACTAGCATTACAGGTCAGCTCCTTGGAAAAGATATAGAAACAACAGGAACTACAATCTCTCCCAGTGTAACTGTAAATAATGTAGCAAATGGCTTCACCTCAGAAAGACCATCAGAAATGACTGTTGAGATGTCAAAAATTGATACAGATAAACAGTCCTACACCAGATTGAGAGACACAGGTAATTCAAATAATGCTAGTTCAAGTTTGTCTGATGAAGAGCAATTTGACTGTGGAGATTCGGAAGCAAGGAGAATGAAGGCATCAGGGGATGAATACCTGCAAAAGCTGAAAGATTTTATTTTGAGTAAGAAAGGAGTATTAAGTGATGGATGGGGAGTAGAAATTAAGAAACGATCCAACAACCATGATTATGATGTAACATACTATTCCCCGGATGGGCAGAAATGTCGTTCGCGACTAGATGTTGCTCGTTACTTGGGACTAATCGAAAGCAACTCTGTTAATGCTTCTGTGGATGAGGTTGAAGGCAATGCTTCTACACAGAAATGTTTACCTTCTTCCCAACAGAAATCCTTGCCATCTTCAACAGTACCAAGAAAGAGGAAGGAATGCAACTCTGTTAATGCTTCTGTGGATGAGGTTGAAGGCAATGCTTCTACGCAGAAATGTTTACCTTCTTCCCAACAGAAATCCTTACCATCTTCAACTGTACCAAGAAAGAGGAAGGAATTAGCTAGACGAAAATGCATTGATACAACTTTAGCAAAGGTACAAAGCTGCATAGTGAATGATGAGATCAAAAGCAGTAGTGATAATGAGGATCATTCCTCTGACCTTGATATGGATGCTAATTTGCGGAAGGTAAAGAGAAAGAAAAAAGAGTGTATACTGACTGCCAGTGAGAGTGAATTACAAGGAACAGTAGGAACAGTGTCTAAGGTAATGCAATTTTTTAAATGCTTTCTTATTTTGTAGAGTGCATGCATTTTGTTCCTTCCAGACTTTGCGAATGACATCAATGGACCTAAGCATATATCCTAGATCTTTAGTGGTTCTAATCCTATGCGACTGTTTGGTTATAAAGGTTTTGATGAGAATCAATTAAAGATTGTTATGTTATGTTTTAATGGTTTTATCCAATGTAATTATGGTATTGAAATTTTTGAGCTAACCTTTTTATGGAAATATAATTATTTGTTCCATGACCAAAGCACTGAATTACTGCATTTGTATATTCAGGTGGATTTACCTGTTCAGTATGAAGATTTTTCAATTGAATCTCTTGGAACCATTGATCCTCGGCCTGCATATCATGATAATCTCCATATTTGGCCTGTAGGATTCCAATCCTCTTGGCATGATACATTTACTGGGTCATTATTTATATCTGATGTGCATGATGGGGGCGTTGCTGGACCTATTTTCAGGGTAACGAGGCGTCCTTGCACAGCATTGCTAAATACAAGTACAGCAACTGTCCTATTGCTTCCAAGTTGGAAAAGCTCTGAAATTGATGATACAGTTGGAGAGTGCAATATTCATTCTGAGACAACTAATGACGGGAACAGTGAAATTGAGACGCTACTTGTAGATCCTGAGGACTCACTTTCTGCATATTTGTCTGCATTCCAGGATGAGTTTGCTGCTGACAATGGCAATGATTTGGGAGATGATATATTTAGACCAAGTAACGGTATGGAAATTACTGAAAATGTTCAATTACAAGGAAGAAGTGACCAAACAAATTCAGATGTGAAAACTCTTGTGAATGATATTGGAGAGTTTTGGGTTGAGAGTAGATCTTCTTCCGAAGCTTGGAAATTGATTTCTAGAAGGTTTGTTGAGGCTTGTCTAGTAGTTTACAAACAGGCAAAGAGGCTACAACTTGTTTGTGACCATTGTGTGGTACGAAATTATTCCTTGGATAGTGTTCCAAATGGCGGCAAAGCTAAGAAAAATTTAGGATTTCTGAGCAAGCTTTGTAGTGTAGCTGGCCCTGGAAATATGTTAAATGCAATACACAATGAAAGTGGTTTGGGAAATTCGTGCAGGGCATTGATGGAATGGTTGGAACAGGACAGATTTGGATTCGATATGCCCTTTGTACAGGAATTTATTGAAGGTCTTCCTGGAGCAGATAAATGTTCAAATTATGAGTGCTTGATAAAGAGGAAGGATTATGCAACTTCCTTGACAGTTGGAACTGGCAATCTGATCTTGCAAAAGAAAAGACCATATGAGGGTAGTGAGCAAAATGAAGAAACTATACATGATCTTCTCAGACAAACAAAAAAGGCTAGGAAAGAACTGTTATCAGAATCCAGGAAAATTGTGGAGCGGGCTGCTCCACCACCTGGCCGACCCTTTGTGACAAAACTTTGTCCAGAGATGGTAGGAGATGTAATACAGGTAATGGCTTTTAGTTTTAATTTCATTGGCTGAGGTTCTAAAAGTATGCTTTTTTGGTTGAGCTACTTTATTTATTTCTTGTAGTCTCTGCTGTTTGCTAATATATAGGTTTGGGAGCTACTTTGGCGCTTCTATGAATTTCTTGGGCAGAAGGAGCCACCTTCTTTAGAGGAACTGGAAGAGGAACTTTCAGATCCTTGGCCTGAAGACATAAAAATTACTGAGAAATTTGATAAGCAAACCATGGAATCTAGAGAGCTGACTGGTGCAATTAAAGGTGATAATAATAAGGGAATTTTTGGTCTGACTTTTCACAATCTATCTGATACACTGGTTCTTGGGGAGAGTGGAAATGAAGATATTTCATTTGAAACAGGATCTTTAAAAGACACTGGGCAGGGTAGGGTTGCTGCTAATTCTTATGCTAGGTGCAATGGGTTAGCTCTGGCTAGGGCTCATATTCCGTTATTAAAAGTTCTTCTTACTGAACTACAAAGTAAAGTCTCTGCAGTTTTAGAACCGAATGTTGATATTGGAGAAGTGAAAAAACGTGGAAGAAAAAAGGAGACTGAAAGTATCGTGTCTTTAAAAAAGTCAAAGCATGACATACCTCCTGTCAATGAAGTAACTTGGCCAGAGTTAGCACGACGATATATCTTAGCTGTCTCTGCATTGGATATGTGTGGTGATATAGGAGAAATGTCAAGTCGTGATGCAGCAAAGATCTTGCGTTGCATACAAGGAGATGGTGGGGTGTTGTGTGGTGCACTTCATGGTGTGGTGGGCATGGAAGTAGATGCCCAGGTAAGATATGAAAACCCAACTAATGGGGTTATATGGGGTTATATGATCTAGAGTGAAGTTTTTACTTTTTCAACATTATGTATTTGGTAGATTGGAAATGTTTGTAGAAAGTGGGCTTTTTTTATGGTTAAATGTTTTGTGGTTAATTTATTTAGTTTTATGTGCAAGCATGTGTGTTTACAGTGGTATATAAATTTTCTTGGATAAAAACAACCAATGGCTTGCATAAGCTAGTCCTCGGTTGCTCTAAGTTGATATAGCTGTATGGCTGCAAGGAAACAAATTGAACTGGTTTTCACCTGTGCAAATTTGTTTTGTCTTTGATGTGCCATACTTCAGAGTTATTCACTAGATTATTGACTATCTGTGCTCTTTCCACATTCTTGTGTAACAATTTGAGTTTATAGCTTGTTTAACCAATATTCATCTCTTTCTGGGATGGCATCCTGATTGGAAGGTGGGGTCATATAAGCAAGGTCCAAAATGTTGATTAGAGTAGTATTGGAACTGGTTTTGGAGTATTGGTGTTCTTTCTAACTAATACAGTATGCTTTTCTTTGTGGATATGGTATCAACCTCTTTTTCCTATAGTTTTATTGAGTTTTCTTTGCGCTATTAGGTTGTTAATGTGCTATGGCTCTAGCTGCATTTAATCTGAGTTGCAGATCTGCATTAATCTTTAGAAAATCCGTGTGCGTTCAATACAATTCCTGTTTGTCACAGTGTCATCTGGTTTTATATGTATATTTTATTCTATTTTTCTTTTCTTTCTGCTGTGTGACTAGTGCCTTTCTTGCTCTTATCTATTACAATTCCATATTCTCTTCTCTGTAACTTTCTTACTATATCTAAGAGACACAAGCCTATAGTATGTCATTGTCCTCAATGTTTGCAGATTCGTTTTTCTCTGTGTGTGTGTACATAAAGAACTTAACAAAAAGACTTTATCCTATTCAGTTTAGTGCAAGTCTGAAGCTGGAATTAAATATCAGGTATATTTGTAGCTATTTATCATAAATTATCTATATTCATGTGAATCCTATGTGTTCTAAATCTATGATTTTGGTCTATCTAAAACCTGTTTGAATTGATGGTGGGATCTGACGAGTTAAGTAGATGGAGCATCGGGAAATTGTTATTTGCAGGCAGGAGGAACTCTTAGCTCCCAGAATTGGTTCCTAAGCATAATCTGATTGCATATACTTAATCCAGATTCAGACCAATTTCTCTACTGCTGTAGTAAGCATAGTCCATAATAATGTGTGTAGTTAATTTGAATGAAGAATACTACATTATCTGAAACTTCTTGCTATATGGTACACGTACAGTTCTTGCAGGTGGGCAAATATTTATATAACTCTTTAATTGCTATGTTTTATGTGCCAAATTTCATCAATCCCCAATGAATAAAGTACAGTATTTGGAGTATGTGAATATTCATGTACCCTTAATTGGCATAGTTTATGTATCAAAATTTGTCATTCAACAACGAATATGTTGTCAGTCAAAGGTATAGTCATTGAAAAGAAAAGAATCAGATAGCATTTTGGGTCCTTTATTTTTTGTGTTTAACTTTCCAGTTCTTATGTACTAAATTCATTTGTTTTGGAACTCAATTCATGTTGAATATCTACTTAATTTTGTAATAAACTTGCAAAGCTTTTGAAATGGACATGGCATGTTTATTATTTTCTACTCATTTTCTGTATCAAATATATGTGAATATATATGGTTTTTGATATCCATGCTTGATCAATTGTGCTTTGTGATAATGTAAATGGTATATGTTAGAACAAGGGCATGCTGTGTATAGTGCAATCCATTAACAAGGTCGTTGCATGCCAAAACTATCAGCTCTAGTACTATTTTTCTTTGCAGAATGTTTTCGAAGTTATTCTTGCCAGTGCATTTAGATTGGAGTTGAACTCCTTTTAATGTCACTATGTTTTCAGCTGCTTGCAGAGGCAGACAAGAATGCTTTGCGCAGACCAGTGGCAGAAAAAGATGGCAAGGCGCATGCTGGAGGTGCTAATGATGAACACAAAATTACTGAGGAGAAACCAGATTGGGTGGAGGTGTTGGAGCCTGTAAGGAAACTACCAACAAATGTGGGAACGAGAATCAGAAAATGTGTTTATGATGCACTTGAGAGGGATCCACCCGAATGGGCAAGAGAGATTCTGGAATGGTCTATTAGCAAACAAGTTTATAAAGGGAATGCATCTGGTCCGACAAAGGTGACTCCTGTCTGTCATTGTTTATTTTTGTAAAGACCGTTGGATTAATTTAAGAGGATGCTTGATTCTTGTTAAGAATAATAAATGGTAAAAAAGAGACTGCTTATGTTGAGTCTTCTTGTTAAGGACACAAAAATGTGTTTCAACTGCCAAATGATAAATCATGTTGCTTATAATTTTTTTCTTCTTATCAAGTTACACTTGTTTTATTCTATTTGGATGAGTTCTTGTTGCATCTCTCTTTCATAATCTGGCTAGCATTTACTTCCAGAGAGAGCAAATGCAATTTCTGAAGTTATTTGTTCCACTCCTTTGTCAAATGAGACTTGGAAAGCTCAAGAAATAATAAAATATGTTTTCTAATCTCACTGTTGAAGCTTTTATAAAGGTTTCTCAAAGATATTATTGAGTTTCCTATTCTACTTTTTTCTCAATCATAAGCAGTTGGTACAGCTTGTTGTGGGATGATTATATTACAAACTGAACAAATTGCTTTTTACCTTTTTCCTTTTGTTCACTATCTTTTTACGTTTGATGCTATGAACCTTATTAATTTTGGCCATAGAAGCAAATATCTTTCTTGGGAATATCTTGACAAACCAAAAGATAAAGATAATTTCAATTTTTTGGGAAATCATCACTAAAGAAAGGCGGAAATATTGGAACCCAAATAAAAAAAGAAGAAGAGAGAAATAGCTGATGTTTTTATATTTAAAGCCATCCTAATTGCATAGAAAACGATAGAATGAAAGTAAACAAGAGTGTACACCATGAATAGTAAACAATGGATTTTCCTCATTAATTTTGAGATTGCTGATTATAGTGCACAGTGCACAGTGCATAGTGCAATACTACATAGTTTGACTACAAAGTTTGAACCCTCAAAATCAATTACACGCTACAAACTACAGATCTCAAATCTCAAGCTATGAAGTACAATCAACTACGGGGCTGCAGTTCTTGATGTTTTGCAATGAGTTATACTGATACATGATAAGTGATGCTAGATCATCAAGTCTTTTTATATGAATGAGGTTAATAGATTAGACTGTCATATAGTAGCTTGATGTGATCTTATGCAATATACACCTGATTGCTTACAATTATGTAGTTCGGTCATGCACTGAGTTTTACCACTATTCACTGCTAAATAATACAATACAAGGCTTTCATCCTCCCAATCTGATGTAAAGCCAGTACAAAGGGATCTATTGATGATCACTCAAGTCTCATGCTATGGTTCAATTGAGATAGGAGAAATAGCAAGGCATCATGTTTCTCATGAAGACCAAACACACCAGCATCTCCATATCCTAAATCATCGCTTACATCAGAGATCTGGTTTTTTATAGTTGTCAAAACATTCTATACTACAACCATCATAACATCTTTCCCAAGAGATGTGCTGTAGTATTGGCCTAGCTTACACATTCTTACTTCAACTGGGTACTGACTTGTGCAGCAACACAGATTTGCACAACAAACACTTGCACAGCAACAACAGCTTGTGCAACAGTCGCTTGTTGCACAACAAGATTGCAAGTAGTTGTTGTGCAAACCACTGTTTCTGTGCAAAATGTTGTTGTGCAAATCACTATTGCTGCAGCAACTGCTTGCACAAACTGCTATTGTTGTGCACCAGCCATCCTTCAGATATTATCATTTGGTACCTGGGAAACCCTAAATAGTAAAACTAGTCTGTTTTGTTGCAGAAAAAATAGAGCAGAATAAATTTGAAATGAGCAAAAAAAGTGGAGTTTATAGCCTTTAAAGGGAAAATATTGGAAAATATCAGGAAAATTTTGGTCAAAATAGTGGTCAACAATTTTTTCAAAAATGTTGGTCTGCAGTCAGAGACCCAATATTTCTTTTTCAATATTCCCTTCTATGATTTTGTCTTATCAAGGTTACCTTGTGAACGAACTAAATAAAGTTGCTGTATTCATGTATGTGCTGCAGTAACTACTGATTGATGCATTAAGGTCTCAGTTTCTTAGACAAAAATTAGATCCTATTTATTATTATCCTAAGATTCTTCAATGCTGATGTCTATCTTTCTTCATTCAATTTAAAATTTTAAACTATAAATTCATAGGGGAAGATCAATACATGTTCCTTAGCAATACTCTTATATGATTCAGTCCAAGTTAAAATGGCTTGGTTTGGCAAATAGTCCTTTTTAACTAAAATTTGTTACCTGCTAGTTCTCTTTCATTGATGGTTGGAGACCAGACATTCTTTGTTTTTAAACTCTTTTAAACGTCCATAGTGACAGTCTATGAGAGAGGCATCAATCTCAAGCTTTCCTCGACAAGGCCGATGTTGACCGCTACACCAGAAGGCTGTACTTCCACACACAAGAACAGCTTGGTTGGTACAATATGTGAAAAGGCCATGCATTTTGCTTGTATATGTAAATCTGGATCAGTTGCATACATTGCAAATAAGTATAAATTATAAGTATTAAATACAATTGATCTGGAAGAACCAATACAGAATTAATGTTCATTGGAAGTTTCCTGCAAGAAATCATGTGTAAAAATATTATCCTGTGTTGAAGTTTTTGTATGCGCATAATAACACTTTAGTAGTCTTTACATAAATGTAATCCTTCAATTTTGTAAATAGTCCTAAGAAACTCTTAAAGTTTCTACTCAAACATACAACGGATATGTGTCTTGTGATATTTAAAGTATAATAATTTGGTGAATTTTAGAGTCACAATGATATTCAATGTAACGAATTAATTATACCAGCAACCTAAGTATTACAGCATCATGACTCGTGACTGCTAAGAACCTAAGCATTCTATTTTCAACTCAGAGCTTGTCAAAAGATCAGCATTTGTACTTATGTAAATGGCCAGAGCAATGTTAGATTCAAAAATACAATCTAGTTTGTGGTTTGGTTGTGCTTTGTTCTTTCAGCTTTATTTTGTCTTGATTTCAAGTATTTATTCAATTTGTATAGAAAATGTAAATGGATGCTATGTGAGCAGGAAAAATCAGGTTAATAAGATCAAGCATTACAATCAAAACCTAATCCTACCACCTTCGAAGAATCCATCTAAGTGACACAAAATGAATGCAAATCAAAGAACAATGTCACCTAGATTGTTTGATTCCTTGGTTGGAATCGTGAATTGCTTCTCAATAATGAACAACCATAGTTGTCAAAGTTGCCATGATGATGAATGATATGCTCAATAGATGCTCAATGGACTCAATATGCATGAGATGATAATTTGGACGCTATCAAGATTGTGTGGGATAGTATGGAATGAGGTGAGAGGGTGTTTATATAGTTCTCTACTAAGATTGATCAATGGTGGAGATTAGGTGGTTATGTGAACGGTTGAGATTAAACAAGAAGTTTTAATGAATGTGTACAAGACATGTGTCCATAGAAATAACTTTTATTAAATGATTGTAGTTGGTTTGTTGGGAATGGTAAGATTGATTTTCTTAAAATAGGATGCTTTTTTGTTTTAAGGATTGAATGATGTGGATGATTGATTTTTGAACCAATTAAATCATTTTTGTATTTAATTTAGGATAGAACCTATTTTGTACACATAGAAAAAAGTGATAAAATAAGGAAATGATAAGATAAAAATAAATTAAACAAATAAATTCATTTAATTTATTTTTAAATGATAGAGGAAAGAGCTATTTTTAGGAAATTAGAAGAAAATATATAAATTTATAATTTAATTTATATGCATGATTAGAAGATAAATAAATAAAATATTAATTTTATTTATTTAAGAAGAATAATGAGATAATTAAATAATTAAAAATAATTTAATTATAGATAGAAATAGAAGAAAATAGATGAAATTAATTAAATAAATATAATTTATTTAATTAATAAACGAAATGGATGGCTTCCAAGAAAATCGATTAATTGATACAAGTGTTCTAGATAAAATCGACATATGTAATGGTATATAATGCGACAAATGATACGAAGGGTCAATTTTGGGTGTTTACAAATATTGTATATTATTTTAAACCATATGAATAATATTTAATTTTATTTGAGCTCTCTTTCTAATGAATCACCTTATCATTGATAAATTGTCTTAGAGATGTTCTGACAAGGGAAAATTGTATGCTGTTTATTTTGACACAGAAAGCTGTGCTCTCCATTTTAGAAAAATTCTCTACTGAAGAACAGGTCCCAAAACCTAGGAAAATGAAGAAGGTGAAGACGATACCTCCAAATCCTGATTTGATTATGAAACGATGTCGAATTGTATTGCGTCATGCTGCTGCAGCAGATGAAGCAAAGGTATTTTGTAATTTGTTGGGAGTGACGCTTCTAAATCCAAATGATAATGATGAGGAGGGAATACTTGGCCCTCCTGCTATGGTTTCTCGTCCTCTGGATTTTCGAACAATTGATTTAAGATTGGCTGCTGGTGCTTATGGAGATTCACATGAAGCTTTTCTAGCAGATGTTCGGGAGGTACACAATTTTTTTCTTTATCAAGTTAAGCTCTTCTGACAGTTGAGTCAGTAACTATTATGCATGTCTGCTTCTCTCTCATTTCTTTTTCAAACTCCTGTACAACTACAAAGCATTTTCACCCTAAGGCTTGTACAGAAGACTTGATACCGATTTGCATAATGCTCATTTACGTAATTTTCATACACTTTAGTATCTTTTAGCCTAAAGCTTACTGGTAAGATTGTCAAGGCACTGTGCCCAAGTTGCATAGGATTTAGACTTTGGTGTGTTCTGATTCTGGTTCAATAATAAAATACAAACTGCAATGGTTGGGAAAAAATCATATCTTGTTTTTCTGGCTTTTGGTAGTCTCTGAATGCTGCAGTGCAATATGCTGAGATGTAATTTTATGCAAATACCTTTTTAGATCCTTGAGAACGTAGGTTGAAACATTATGTAGTATCCCAAATGGAGTATTTTCTTATTTTTTTTGCAAATACCATGAACAATCATGCTTGCTCTGATTTCAGTATATGTGCCTTTCAAAATTTCTCAAATAACTTGCAAATTTCCCCAATGTTAGCTCACAGACATTTCGTCAAACAATTGTCATGCATTGAACAAGTCATTGTCATCTTCACAGACACTTTGCAATTGTTGAGCAATTTCACAATAGACATTGAATGATCACTCAGATAGACGTTGCTGATTACACCCAGGCTTTAATTCAGATCTGAAAGTTGCTGATTACAGAGTGTTTTCCTTGATACAAAAATGAATAAGTCTGCTGGAACATAATTCTTATTATATCTATATATATAGGAATTTAATAGACATTCATTCACAGAAATTAGCTACTAAATTCTGACCTCAATGAAGCTGCTGCTGCCAAGCTTTGACTGTTGATGCAGCTCAGAAATTACAATATCAGCATCGTTTATTTACTCCTGAAGCATGCCCAGAAAAACTCAAAAATCAGAAATAAATTCTGATTTAATACTAATTCAGCTTCCTTGATCTGTACGGCACTTTGTATGATGCAACCAGCTTGATATCACTATCCAACAATACTGATTTCCACTGATAATACAAGTCTGATTTATTTCTGAATTGTTTTTATTGGCTGTAGCACCACTTGGAATTCCTTGAAATGTATGGATCACTCCACATGGGTGGTACGGACACACCAAACTCCCTTATTGCTGTGACTACCATCAAAAAAATCAAAAGACTTCAAACAATATTAGACTTAACTCAAAAGTGAAGCGGCTGAGGTAGGCTTCACAAAAATTCTAAAAAAAAACATGAGTTGACTCCTTTATTCTCCCACGCACTTCCCTTAACACCTCACGTCTCCTATAAATGAAGTGACGCCTTTTTAAGACATATTACCACCAAAGTGATGGTACGACTGGGTTTATAGAGTCCTATCAGCATTAGGACTATTCAACAAATTCACCTTTTTTTTAATTTAATACCACCATTTAAGACCATTGAACTTGTACGGCAGATTTAGGCAAATACAAAATGTAGTATAAGCTGCCACTTTTACTTCCAAAATATTTTAATAAAAATATTTGCTATCTCCACACTTTAACAAGAAGTGTTTCTGATATTTTTCAGGAAACCTTGTAATTTAATTGATCAAAAATCTGAGATTATTATAAAACCTGTTTATTCAGCACATGCCCAGAAATAGATAATATTTGCTGCAAATAATATTTCGCCAAATCTCAAACCTGGAAATCCTCCATGAATCAAAATACCAATCTGGAAATTATTTTCGCTTTTTAACACAAATCTGGAAATTGCCAGCAATCGGCCAAATCTCCAAAATACCAAAATCTTGCAAAACTTTGAATACACAAATATATTTGGGAGGATTATAGTTTTATTGCCTGGCGGGCTAAAAACTTTCTCCGTCCTATCCAGAGATGGTATCCCATGATCTGGCGGAATGGTCAAGATGGAGAAACCATTGCCAACCAGAACAACTCGAATGAAAGCAACCGGGCCTCCCAATCAGATAGAGGTAGGGCCCGGCCCAGCCAGGGCAATATATATTTGTTGGGCATCTGGCACAAATCATTCAGCACAACGGTGAACTCTGTATGAATCCACTTGATCAGCTAGGCGGGTTTTTGTCCACAAAATTGATGGCCAAAAGGGTTTTCATCCTTCAGCTGAAAAATGAACCTGGTTCAATCTCCTAAATAAACAAGGGTTTCATAAAATGTTTAGAATAACTCAAATGAATTCCCAAATCTCCTTTTATATCTTTCGAGATGAATTACTTTTATTTTCTTTTATTTCTCCTCTCAAATTATAAAGTGTCCCCTTTTTTAAAAATAAATTCCACTTTTGACACTTTATAAAGTGACTTTATTGTTTTCTTTTGTTGAGTACAATAATTAATTTAATATAAAGAAATCCTTAGAATTACTTAGGATAACTTATAATTTAATTAATTAAATATTCCCTTTATTAAATAATTAAAAATGTTTTCCGCACATTCTTCCAAGTTCACGAAAAATATTAAATGGGCCAAAAAGGGACATTACACATTATGGGCTTTGGGCAATGTAGTTCAAATATTCATGATGTAAGGTAGAATGCCTGTCTATTTTATACAACCACTAAGGGTGGTTTTAAGGTAGTGAACTGGCTGGCATTTGGCTAGTATTTGTATCTCTGATTATTGGCTAGTGAGAAAAGTGAGTGGACATTTTTTCTTTTGTTGATAGAAATGAAACCAAATTGAATATATAATCTTGAATTGTTATATTATCAGTGGGTTCAAAATTATTCATCAGCATCTATTATCTATATCCCTGGTTATCAGTTGGTGAGAAAAGTGAGTGTACTCTTAATTTTTTTTTTCATATGAATGAATCTTAAGCCATGTATTTATCGTATATGCTCTATTTTGGTAATTTTTGAACGTTCAAATGTTTATGCACAGGTTTGGAATAACATCCTCACAGCCTGTGGTGGTCGTTCTAATCTGATACAACTTGCTGAATCACTTTCAAAAACCTTCGAATCACTTTATGTAAAAGAGGTATTGGTATCAATAGCTCAAAGAATTAGTGTGCCATGTTTGCAGTTGTTCATTGTAGGCTCAAGGGCAATATTTAAAAAAATTATATAGTCATTCAAAACTTTTAGTATTGCCTGATTTTACTATTGCCTGATATTACAAAAAGGGAATGGAACGAATCCATTTTGAATCTTGTATATATCAGCTTGACTATTTTTTATGGTTTTGAATTGTTTTGTTTATGATGAAATTCTTATAGATCTGGTAAAAGAAATATATAGATCCTTAGGCATTATTCCTTGAATGTTCAACTTTTTTAAATTTATAGATCTGGTAAAAGAAATATATAGATCCTTGGGCATTATTCTTTGAATGTTCAACTTTTTTAAATTGGATCATTGTCAGAGCACATGGTTTATATAACTATGGTACTGGCATTATCATATTCATCATCTACTTTGAAGTTCCTAATCTGAAATGTATTGTAGGAACTACTTTTGTGGAAAGCCTCCAATACCTATTCTAACAGAGAGGAGTAGTTACACAATAAATGCGGAAAGCCTCCAATAACTATTCTAACAGAGAGGAGTGGTTACACAATAAATAACCTTGTCAATAGATGTAGGAAACTAGGAACGGGAAGGTGGATGGTGATGACTAATAGCATATGCAAGATCGAATTCGAAGGGGTTGCATGAAGATGATCTCCTTAAAAAAGGAATAACAGATTTTCTGTTGTATTGAGAGGTCCCTAAGGTGTTTCACCTGTCACTGGAAACAGGGACGTGTCAGGGACTCGGATGGGGATGAAGTTGAAATGCTCACATTTAGGAAAGCTGCAGGGATCCCCTGGCATCCTTGGCATTTGTCGACCATCGTTGAGACGTAAAGACATCTCTGACAGCCTGAAGCTGTTTTAACAACAAAAAACAAAATACAAACACTTAAATAAAACAGAAACCTGTTTTTAGTGGCATCTGGATGTTTGTAACTTCATTAATTCATGCCTGCAAATTTTTTTTTTCACTTACCTTAGAATGTAGCATTCATTTGAGATTATTCTCAGACATTTTTTGTCTGTTGTCATTCTCAGTATCCAAATAAAATTGCTAGGAACAATGATGTTGTACTTATGTGTCATCTCCCCTCTTTGATAGCTTTTCATGGTAATTTTGATTACATGTAGTTTACAATGATGATGCGTTACAGCCAAAGGAGAAATCTTCTACACATGAAAGGTATGTGAAGAAGATTCAAAAGAAAATAGAAGAGATTGGTCATATGCCTGCGATTTACATAAGGCAGATGGTAAGCAAAGTAATTCTTGGAGTCAAAGTTGCAGTTATAGCCAAAGTTCAAATTGTGATCATTATAGGCGATTTTATTAGAAGTAGAAACCCTAGTTATTGCCGAAGCTACAGTTATGGTTATTAATGAAGCTATGGTGAAAATCATCTCAGAAGCCCATATATTTATCCAAGTCCATGTTTTCACCAGTGTCCTTGTCCATGTTATCACCACTAAGGGAATAAATGAAATCAGTGAAGAAAAAATGCACAAACCATGAAAGGACGATCCAACACATTCCCTAAGTGATGCCATGATAGATAAGACAGCAGATAAATGTTGTGATAATATTTGGTGTGTTCTTAGATGGAGGAAGTTTTCCCGATTACGTTGAGATTGGAGAGTGAATTTCAAATTGATAGCAACTTTGTTCCAAGTGGTGCCGAGTAAAGGACTTGGAGACTAGAGTTTGAAATGCCGCGGTTGGCACTGTAAAATGTGTAAATATTAAAAACAAAATGATATATTAATTACAAAAGAGCAATGCTCTTAAATAGAGTTACAAACAAATGTTTCTAAATATACAAAGTATAGATGTTTCTAAAATAGATTATAGCTAATCTATACATAGATGACCATTAATATAAACTATCAAATTTTATTTTAATACCCCCCCTTAATGGTCAACCTATCAACTAAACCAAGATGCCCCCCAAATGTGACAAGATTTGTAGGTCGCTTGACCAAAAAGACAAAGGTAGATTGAGGGCACAAAACTCGAGACAATCAAAAACCCTGACACAAATCTCGAGACAAAAAAACCCAAGCACAAATTTCAAGGCACAAATCCCGAGGAATCCAAAGTTGATCAAAATGGCCGCTTGCCAAAAACAAATGTTGAGCACTGGTCCTTGGTCTTCATTTGACCGAAGGCCGAAACTAAAATAAGTTAGTGCTTGATGGGCTGGGAGATGATTGCCGGTTGTGACCACGGACTAAGGCTTGAAGCGCTTTGTCGCTAGAGACAAAAACTGAGCGCTTATGCAAGATCGTTGTTGCAGGTGGAAGACCGCCGATCAAAGACAACACACGGGCGATGGGCATACAAGCTGCTGATGCAAACCAAACAAACCACAGAGTAAACAAATGACCAAACATGAGATAACTCCTACCAAACGGAACCCGTGACCAAAGAAACTTTAGACATGCAGAAAACCGCTAACAAAACGCCGAAATCGCGCTTGAGGGTAAACACAAACCATCATCCACTGAAATCGCGCCTGAGGGTAAACACAAACGGTGACGAAGGGAGAAGCCACCGAAACCCTTACACAGAAACCCACGACTAAGGCAGGGAAATTCAAAACGCGACCAAGGGAAACATTAGATGTTTGCAAAACAACGATCTTAAATGGATCTGAAGAGAAACACGAGTAGGGAGAGAACGAAATCACGACCTTTAGAGGGCGATTCAGCAAACGACGACCAAAAAGGCGACCCAACACAGATACAAATTGCCGAAGATATCAAATGCCGACCACAAACTCGTGGAAAATAAAGAGCTTGTCAAAGGTGTTGAAGTGGCGACCACAACTGGAAGAAGTGCCAAAAACACAAATCGTGACTAGAAAGGTTCGTGAGGCACAAAACGGGAATCGCGAAAACACGAACTAGGAAATGCAACTAGATTTTCTCCTACAAACGATGCTTTCAAAGGGCAAGTTCACAGCACTCGCGACCTTCAGAAATGTCCAAAATCGTGACCCTTAGAACAAAAATCTCGATCAAGAGTTTAAAATGTCGGAAGATTTCAGCGACCCACAAAAAATCACGATCAGGAGCAAATGGGTTTGAATCCCGCGTCTGCACAAAAGGTAGAAATAAACTACCAATATTTGTAGAAAAACAAAACGGGAGTCCAAAGGCTTTGCGACCAGAGGGTGGCTACCAAAAGAACTCCAAACAGGGGAGTCGAACAGGTATGCCGTCTGTACGATGTACGGAAAATACAGGACGTGTCAGAAAAATTTCAAAAAGAAACTTTGCCCGCTCGAACCTGGGGCTCTGATACCATGTAAATATTAAAATAGAATGATATATTAATTACAAAAGAGCAATGCTCTTAAATAGAGTTACAAACAAATGTTTCTAAATATACAAATTATAGATGTTTCTAAAATAGAATATAGCTAATCTATACACCAGAATATAAACAATCTAATATGTTACAATAGATGACCATTAATATAAACTATCTAAATTTATGTTAATAAAATGCTTGGTGATGGTGCAATGATACCAGAAGTCAGCAATACCATCATATCTCGCGACGCCATTAGGAATAATTAGTTCTAGAATCCTGAGTAGGCACAGAAGGAAGCTACAAAAGACTTAAAAAGGACTCTACGTGAAGTCACCATCCTAGAGAAGGAATCGCCTAAGAGGAAAGATTATTATTATAAAACTAAATTTAAATAAAGATTAGTCAATGATAAAAAGGCATGTGAAGGGGTGTGTCTCCTGAAGATATAAAATATATAAGAGAGATCAATCAAAGAGGAAATATCAATCATATCACATCAATTTAGAAGACAATTTATATATAAATCTACTACTTGAAGGAGTATGAAACCAGATTTAATAATCTGAGAATGAAACCCCTCACGATTATGCAATTAAGGACGAAAACCCTTAATTGCATTGCTAAGTTAGGAACGAAAACCCCTGACATAGGCAGATTTAAAAGCACTTTCAAAAAACAGACATACAAAGAGGAAAACATCACAGTTTGGAGAAGAAAAAATAACAGATATTAGGATAAGTTTATTTCTACGTAAGAAGTACATTCTAATCTTAATTCTGAATTACATTGAACTATTGCAACTACTATTTTCAGATTGATTTCATGTTTCCAATCTATTTTGCAATTATTATTATAAGCCAGGGTTATTATATTTTAAGAAATAAGGAAATTCTAGAATAGGACATTACAATTGCTATCAGAGCTTTGATCCTACTAACCTGCTGGGTAAAGCTGAAATGTTGAATGCATTCTAGTCAAAGAGACTTAAAGGTCTACAAAAGGAAGAGGACATGGGCCTTATTCAAGAGTCATTG
Organism: Cunninghamia lanceolata; assembly: GCA_027924645.1. Taxonomy (NCBI): domain Eukaryota; kingdom Viridiplantae; phylum Streptophyta; class Pinopsida; order Cupressales; family Cupressaceae; genus Cunninghamia; species Cunninghamia lanceolata. The sequence continues at coordinate 380,892 of BSBN01001415.1, read as the reverse complement.
TACAAACTTGAGGCTCCCAAAATTGTTGACCAGTACCAAAGTTTGTTAGATCATGCGAAAGCTTGTGTCCCCTTTGATGAGTACTTGGAGGCACTCGAGTACTAGTATCCTGACAAAAGAGGCCTATATGAACACATAAGAAAAATGGCTAAGGAGGAGACCAAGGAGCAAGATCCAAGAGAATCATTAATTATAGCAAAAGACAAGTTAGAATCAAAATCATAAGAAGTTACCAAAACTAAAGAAGAAGAAGAGCCGATATTGTGTGTTGAAGATGTGTCAGTAATTGCAAATGATGTCCAAGAAACATCCATCCATATTTCAGGTAATGGAAGTAACCTAAATTGAGGGTTTAGGTTAAAAACTTACGACTTCCTCTAAGACAATAGGGGCCTAGCTGATGCAACCAATTATGCGAGGATTAACCCTTGTTTTTTTACAATGACTCTCTTAGGGTAAAATGAAATAGTTCTTTTAAAACACGAGACTCAAATTTTTAATAATTGGTATTTTTAATTACTATTAAAAAAAATCTTTACTCACTATATTTGACATGAAGCAATTTAGGTAATTGAATTATTTCACTTTTGCAACACCATGTCAATGTCAAGTAAATGGAATGCTACCATTGTTGAAACATTTTTTTTTTTTGCCTTAGGTGCATTGATACTAAATACTTGCCCTTTCATTGTCATTTAATATTGCTTATTCTTCTTCATGAGTATGACAACTCTTATTTACATATGAAGACTTTCGAAATGTCATATATGGTGCAATGGTGCAACTTCATGCTAAATCTTGTCAATGTACTTAGGTTAAATTCCAAACTCATTTTTGCACCTTATTGAACCAACCCGATGCATATGGGCAAGTGTGTTTATATGTTTCCAATCCATGCCTATGTATTGATGAGCTCACCACTTTTGTCATCTTTAGTGTATGTGTCCTTGCTCCTCAGCGTTAGCTTGGTTCACCCTTGTTTTCCAATGCCATTTTGGTTGCAACTTACAACTTTTCTCATCCTCATCACTGTCTAAATCACAATGTGTATAGTGGTTTTTTCTTAAGGGCCATATGCATTTTCTAAAATCCCATTCCTATTTCTATTTTGCATTCACCAAAAGAGAAGAAGAGGAAGGGGAAAGTCGTCTTACAATCAATGTTCCCAACATAGATAAAACAAGTTATGTAAATTGACTTTAAAATTGATTTCTAAATACTTTTTTCTTTCCTTTTCGAATGTTAAGCTCAAAGCCTATTATTTTTCTTTGATTTTCAAAGTTGGTTTTGATTCAATTTGATTTTTCTACACGTTGAATTTATTGGACATGAATTAGAATGATTAGGTTTACATGGGAGTGATGGAAGTGGGTAGTGAAAATAAGGAGGTTGTAGAAGAAGGGGAAGAGGCCATGCAAACTAAAAGTCTATTTGTGAGGGTAGGGAATTTTGATTTCCCTTGTAAGATGTTGACTCTATGAACCAAGGGGCTATTTAACAAAAAAATTCCTTTGTGACAATTTGCTACCATCATTTATACAAACAAAACACAAAATTTAGGAAGTCAACGTTGGAAATACAACGATTGCTCTATTGATTGGAAGGGCAATATTACTAGAATGAGTGCATATCTCCTTAATATCATTGGCAAAGGGGTTGAGGTTTGTGAGAAGCTCACACATGGATAGAGTGTTGAATTTATTAGATTGTTTGAAGGAGATTTTCACACTTCATTTGCACCAACCCCTTCCTTCAGGATTTCAAGGAAGCTTCTAGTTCTACAATGAGCAAGTTGAATGCATTAGTCAACAGAGGTGGAAGAAGCTGAATTTCCCTCTGCATGTGGCCACTACATATGTAATTGTTTGAATGCTAATGCTTAAATTGTGCACAACATAATATTTTGATTGGCTATGTTGGGACAAAGAATCAAATGGTGGATATCTTCACAAGCCATTGATGGAGAGTAAGTTTGTCAAGTTTTGGGAGTAGTTGTGTTTGAAAGAGCTTGTCGTGAATGGATGATTGTCATCATGATATTCTCTTACTTGTCTTTGTACTATTTGTATGACACTAAATGTGTTGTAAGCCTCCAATTTCACATTAAGGGGGATGGTGAAATGTTAATGCTTGCATTGTGAGGATTAATCCCACACGCACATCATAGTGTTGTAATAATACATCGTGTGAACATTTGAAGTGTGGATTTATTCCACATGAGTTGCTATTAGTATTTTTTCATACTTATCTTTGTCGGCTTGTTTATTAATGCTCATCTATGTCGGCAATTTTCTATTTTTAGAAAACTTGCTGTTTTGTATATTGTATATATTGAGCGTTCTTGCTCATTTGTAAATATCAATTCATCAACCAATTCATTTGCATTTTTCAAAATCTTTATGGTATCAGAGCTTTTCGGTTTTGGGCGACAAAAATTGTGAGTTCGAGTTTTTGTGGTGCCTGGTCGCGTGGCATCCTAGTTGCTGTTCGTGCGGATTCTAGCGGAGTTTTTTTTTTAAGAATCGCGTTTTCTGTGTTCGAGTTGCGGGCATCACAGTTGGAACGGAATCGTCACCTGTTGGGTCGCGATTTTTCGCGGGCGTTTCCTCTGGTTTTCGTGTGGGTCGGTTCTTGTCTGTAGCGCGAGTTTCTGGCCGCGACCTTGTTGCTCGTGGGTTCTCACAGACAGAAGGCATTGACTATGAGGAGACCTTTGCTCCTACTGCCAAAATGAGTACCATCTGGCTTGTTCTTGCCTTAGCAGCTCATGGAAAGTCCATCAGATGGACGTTAAGAGTGCTTTTCTGAATGGTGACTTGCAGGAAGAAGTCTACATGACGCAACCTCCAGGCTTTAAGGTTGCTGGTCAAGAACACAAGGTCTGTAGACTCGTCAAAGCTCTCTATGGTCTGAAACAATCCCCTCGGGCTTGGTACATGAAAATAGATAAGTACCTAACAGATAATGGTTTTCAGCGAAGTCCATCTGATTCAAATCTGTATATCAAACTTTCTGGTGATGATATATTGTTTATTGTTGTCTATGTGGATGACTTAATCATTACTGGCAGTTCCGCACATTTGATTGCTGAGATCAAACAGGATTTGTGCCGTACTTTTGATATGACAGATTTGGGCTTGTTGCATTATTGCCTAGGAGTTGAGGTTTGGCAGACTGAGCACATTATCTTTCTTTCTCAGTCCAAGTATGCTCGCAGCCTCGTGGACAGATTCAGAATGCAGGATTGCAAACCTGCCTCTACTCCTATGGAACCCGGGCTTAAATTGTCAGCTCAGTCCACCTCACTAGTGGTAGATGAATCTTTGTTCAGGCAACTAGTAGGCAGCCTCATTTATCTTACTGCTACTAGCCCTGACATTAGTTTTGCAGTGAGCTACATATCACGCTTCATGACAGCCCCCAAGGCTGATCATTGGACAACAGCGAAGCGTGTGCTGTGTTATGTGAGTGGCACTCCTGATTATGGACTTCTGTACACTCGGAGTTCTGATCCTATACTCAGAGGTTACATAGATTTTGATTGGGCAGGTTCTATTGATGACCGTAAGTCTACAGTTGGGTATGTGTTTAGTTTGGGATCTGGTGCTGTCACCTGGACTAGTAAGAAGCAGCAGGCAGTGGCTCTCTCCTCGACAGAAGCAGAGTATCAGGGAGCAGTTAAAGCAGGTTGAGGCAGTTTGGCTTCGACGGATGCTTGCGGATATGCATGTTCCTCAGGCAGGTCCAACTCCCTTGTTCTGTGATAATCAGGGAGTGCTCAAACTGGCCAAGAATCCGGTCTTCCATGAACGAACCAAGCATGTGGAAACTCATTGTCATTACATATGACAGCTGGTTGAAGACGGATCCATTCAGTTGCTGTATGTTCCTATCTCGGAGCAGCCAGCAGATATCTTCACCAAGCCCCTCGGTTCTGATAAATTTGTAAACTTCAGGGGGTCTATAGGTGTTGTTGATAGATTGAGCATTAAGGGAGGGTATTAGTATTTTTTCATACTTATCTTTGTCGGCTTGTTTATTAATGCTCATCTATGTCGGCGATTTTCTATTTTTAGAAAACTTGCTGTTTTGCATATTGTATATATTGAGCGTTCTTGCTCATTTGTAAATATCAATTCATCAACCAATTCATTTGCATTTTTCAAAATCTTTAGTTGCACCTCTAAGGTCACTTGGCTAGTGACACTTTATAAGGAGGTGGTTGTACAAGTTTGTAATCATGTTCTATGTTGAGTAATGAAGTAAAGATACCTAATGTACCTATTCTAAATTTGTGTGTGTTCTATCATGTCTTCTATCCTTTGACAAAGTAGGTATTGAGCTTCTAGTTTAAGTGCTTTTCTTACAACAATGAATCTAAAATGGTATGTGAAAAGGTATGGTAGAGATGTCCTCATTGATGAGAATGAGATGAAAGGTTTCATGAAGGCGTTCATGAAAATTGGGACAAAGTGGATCAAATTTATTGAACTCAATTGGTAGAAAAATTAAGTGCAAATAAATAGGTCCACGTTGGCACAAGAGAGGCTAGATAGCTAGTGGTGACTATATGGGCTTTCAAGATTGTAGTGTACCTTGTCCATTGCCACCTCATGCAGGTTTCTAGGTCCTCTATTGCTTAAAGGAATTGGCCAATATATAGCTTCACCCATTCTAATGAGAAGAACAAACTTACTTGTAGGAGAGTGGAGAAGCTTGTTGCTTTTCATAGTGCCTTATGTCTCATTGATGGCAAGAAACCTTAAAATACGAGGAGTTGAGAGATATGTGGATGTAGAGCCCAACACAAGTTGACAAGGACCAAGATGTGTAACTAGTTAAGAGTAATTGACTCTAGCAATTCCAGTAATTAACAGTTTCTGAGATATCAATCAAATGATACCAATTTTTATGCTTGTTTCTCAATGTACCTATGTACCATGCATGGTGCAACATTTGTTTAGGCATCTCTTAGTATAAACCATGTTCCATGTTCATATTATGTCTATGATTAGTAGTTTATCAAATGGATTATGGAATATATGGATTTTAATTGTAGTTACTGATCCATTTTTTTTGGGATCATTTATTGATAGATAGATGGGCAAGAGATGCTGTTGTGAGGCAAAAAGCAAGATCGAACACATCACATATAAGACAAAATAGTTGAGTTGATGATTTATTCAGGGACTTAAAGTGGGTTCACTGTCATCTTTTCTCATGAGAAAATGTTCCATTACCTCTTGCTGACTTGTGTAACCATATTCTAGCACATATGCACATGAGGGTATGTACTTAAAAATAATTCTTTTGACAAGGGAAGTCCTTCCTTTTTTGAGGCAAGGGAGGATTTTCAAGATAGAATTCTCTTGAGGGACCCATATTTCTATTTTGTTAGTCTTAGGGTCATTGGCAATTAAAGGTAGAAGTACATTGCCATATTTCTTGAGGATTGTTTGAGAGCATGTTAGCCACAATGGTGTTCACTAATTTAGGTTAAGTGATATAATGCTTGAAGAGAGGTGTTCTTAATGGCCTTTGAAGTGAGCAAGCTTGAGTAAACTAATTTTCATAGTGGATTCTTATGTTGGAGTTTTTCCTACATTGGGTTTGTGTTTGTTGTTTTTCAATTACTTGTTTATGCGATGTTGTTACAAGTCTAACTACTAAGACACAATTGGTTTGAGATAATGTGAATTTTGTTGCTATCTCTATTTATCTGATCTAAAAATGGATCAATCTAGGTGGACTATGGGGTCTACGTTGCAAGTTCACGTGCAACAATTGAATTGACACTCATAACAAGGCTTTGTAGGGTTGTACATTCACCTACAATAGATACCACGAGCATTAAGACTACTGCCAAGTCACCCACAACAACATGAGAGTGATAAGCTTCAGTCCAGAGCCATCTTAGCTTTCGAGATCCAACAATAACACATGGAGCAACTCAACATTGTTACTTGCAGCAATACAGAGGCTATAGTGTTACTTGTAGCACTACAAGATTGAAAAAAGGGCACGAGCATGGGTCGAACCGAGGTTGTATGTGATCACGTGTTTCGACACCAACAAGGATGGAATGCCACAAAGATGTGTAGTTAGAGGCAATAGAGAGATTGAGGTTGCAAGTTTGTGGTGACAAGTTCTTTCATGTGCGATTGTTTGCATCTTTACTAGATGGTGGAAGATAGGGTAGCAATTATCATCTTTGGCGTGGACAGTTAAGCAATCATTTGGACATTTTGTTGGTAGTGGCCGTTTTGGAGGGTGTGTGATCTTCCATAGGCACCTAGTTTTTCCATTCTCTTGTGTTTTCTCTTCTATTGCAATTGGTGTTTTTCATCTTGCTAAGTTTCTATCAATAGGGTTGATTCGCTAGTTGGGGCAGTGGTTGTTACATTGTTGACAATGAATCTAAAAGGGCAGAAGGTGAAGATACAAGGCAAAAGATGAATTGATTGGAAGAAAGAAGAACCTTTTTGATATGGTTGGAAAAACCATATGGGGAGGAGGCTGGTTGGATGGTGAATAGCCATACCGTTGGTTGGTAGATTGCTCGAGTCATGCAAAGGAGGCTTGCGAAGAGTAGTCTATGGTTGAATTTTGCTTCAAACAGCTGATAGAATGTTGGAGCCATGTGAAATCTTGTGCAGAGCTTGGTGCCCTGTTACATGAGGAGGTAGAGACTAAGAGTATGATTGGAGCCATGTTGCAAGTTGGCAAAGAGTGCTAGGATCATGTGGAGTTGGTTGGTTGACAAAGAGAGTTAAAGTGGGGAAGATGACAAGAGAGTTGAGTCTAGTTGGCAGAGGAGAGGGTGTTAGAGGGAGGAAAAGAATACTGTTACAGAAGCAACACTTTCCTAACATATCATTTCAATTGAGGATGCATGCCGAGTCATTGGGATTGATGCAACAAATTTCAAATATGTTGCAAGTAGATGACAAATTTTGTATTGGAGGTATTGTCCTTCATTTTTCCAATGCTATGAGTAGGGCTGCAAGTCATGATCATCTTTAGGTCAGTCTATGGATGCGATGGAGCTCTACGAAATGTAAAGCTTTTATAAAGCTCATGAAGTGATGTATACCCACATTAATGAAGTGATGACATTTCTCCATATTAATCTTGTGTTCCATATTGTTAAGTTTGTTTTCTACATGGAGATGTTTTTGTTTAAAATCCTTTAGTGCATATGTTATAGGAAGTCATTGGAGGTGGTTAAATGTATGGAAAGGTAGTTCTAGAAATGTGGCACTTTAGAATGCATAAGCGATGTATTGGAATGTGACATACTTTCCCCGAGTTTTGGATCAATTTCAATCTCCATGCCATTTTGGTAGAGAACTAGTAGGCAACAAAGTAATGACAAAGAGATTAATGTTTGTGAAACTACCTTATGGAATAGCCATGGAGTTTATGGATCACTTTATAAAATTTCAGCTTTTATTTTTTAAAAGTTAAGAATGTTATATTTTTAATTTATTTGTATTTTAAAAATTCAAGAATTAATTTATATATTATTTTAATAACTGATCTTTGTTGTCTTTATAATTTGGAATTTTTTTCTGTCCTCCATCGCTAAATGTTGGAGAAACACTAGATATTTTTTGTTTTATTCTTAAACTTCATCCACAATATCATTGAAGCAAAAATTACAAAAAAATCAGGATTAATTGTCGAAACATGCTATTTTTGACTATGTTTAATTGATTTATCTTCAAAATGCAATTTTTTTGGTCAAAATAGGTTTTAACCTAAGTTCCTAGTTCCTTTTCGGATCTTGGTTTGAGTTCGCAGATTCGGTTTGTGCATTCGACCAAATTATTTTTGGGGGTTCGGTTCGATCGTACAAAAAAATATATTATAAAATAATATAATAATATATTATAAATATAAATAATATAATATGTAAATATTAATAATATATTATAAATATAAATATATAGTAACAATATAATAATATAATATATATACATATTAATAATATAATAATTATATTAGGCAACACACTACCCTGGTCACACTATCTATCCATCCTTCCACCATACCCTGGTCGCACTATCTATCTGTCCTTCCATCACCGATTGGTTCAGGGATAGTTGAGAGCCCTTCTCGAATCGTGTTTTGCATTCATACCTCGATCAAGATCGATCAACAATAGCTTGTGAATGAGATCTCTGGTTTGGTGAAAGGGCCGGTACTCCCTCTCGCCCATTAGCCCAAATTGGAATGACCTTATCCTCAGCCCTATCTGCGACTATATACTTTTGTATTTCTCTGTCTAGACAAACAAATTTTTTTAAAAATTGTGTTTTTGTGGATGAAAATTGTCAAAAAAATCTTGGATTCGTCTTGGCAGCTCGGAATACTGTTGAAATTCGGGATAGGTTCACTCGGATTTGTCTCGGGTGAATCGTAAGAGATTTTTCCGAACCCCAAATAGACCGATCCGCAGATCGGTTCCAAATCCGGACTGGTTCGAATCAGTGGATCCAGCAGGGTTTTGAGCGAATTTGGTAACATAGGTTTTAACCTATGTTAAAAGGCTTCAAAAACAATAGACAAATTCGATAAAACCATGTACACCGTTTGTAAATGAGTGGAAAAATGAAAATGTCGAGAATGGCAACATATTTGCTACGTTTCAAAATTGCCTTGCTAAACAATTAGAGTGCCCTATGCTTTATTGGTCGTTTTTTGCTTTTTTGTTTTTAAATATGTTGCCTTCTCATTTTAAACAAATGAAATGTGATTTTTTTCTTTTGCAAAGTATGAATATTTTTATATATTTTAAATATTAAAAGAAATTTATATATATCTTCTCATTTTAAACAAATATGTTTTTTTCTTTTGCAAATTATGAATATTTTTATATATTTTAAATATTAAAAATATTTATATATACCCTCTCGTTTTAACCAAATGAAATATATTTTTTTCTTTTGTAAATTATGAATATTTTTATATATTTTAAATATTAAATTATATATATATATATATTAAAATTGTGTGTGTGTATATATATTCACAAACCTGTACCTAAACCTAGGAAAAAAATATCCGTCATATTGTGTACCCAAATTTTGAATCCCTACCCAAGCTGGAAGCCAAATTGGCAACTTAAGTTTTAACTTACACATTTTTTCTTTTAATTTGTTTGGAACACTTTTACCTTGTCATCGCATTTGTCTAGTAGTGGCAACAACAACTTCAAGTTTCAATAACTACTCCTTTAGACTTCGGCTCCTTCAGACTTCAGCAAATTGGTATTTATTTGTGTTTGTTATAGTAGGTTGTACCATAAACTTAGGATTAAATAGTTTGAATCCATTGTGGTTCATAATTAAACTTGAATGCATACAATCTACCCAGATACTTTTACTCTTTCAAAACAAAAAACAATATTACCAATTAATAAATTGTAGGAGACTTTAAGAACTAATGTGAAATAAGTTATTCCTTTTCATGCATCCTTTTCCATTAAAAAACAATCTTACTAGTTAATAAATTGTAGAAGACACTATTAATCTTACCAATTAAAAAAGTGTAGTTTATAATATTATATGGTTGCCATCTTATACATCTCCATTTATGGACTCAAAGTTCTATTGCATTTGCCTTAGTTGTTTGCTAAAAAGACTAGTAAACTATATTCCAATGCAATGTAATGTAACCAACGATATGAACATAAATGAAAAAATCTATACTCCACAATTTATGGACTAAACTCTCATTTTTGTTTGCTCTTTATATCTTTATGGTAGTAAAATGCCTTTAAATTTATACAACAATAGATTTCTCTCTCTCTCTCTTGCATTTTTCTATGTTTTTGGAAAATCTTATTTTTCCTAGTTTTTTTACTGATTAAATCCCAATTTTCGTAAAAATCTTAGTCTTTTGGTTTGTCAATTTTTTCCCCAAAAGTTTTTTGCTGCTATGCACAATACTATTTGAGTCAAATTGTATGCCCTTTGCTTTTGAAACTCTCTAGGGTCTACATGGATGAACTTGAGGATTTTCTTGAACATATCATTCTTGTTTATGATAGTTGTGCCTATGTATTCACTGTTGTGGTACTTCACATCGACAATGTGGTCCTCTTCACTCATTTTGAAGCTAATTTGAAAGAATATATAGATAGTCTTACTCATTGCCACACTGTTTTTTAGATTGCAGGAATCAACTTAGCCCCTCTATAACCTGCAGTGCACCGGGTAAACTTTTTAACGTGATCGGCGACGCTGGCGCGACACGCCCTCTGGTACCACGTGGGCGGGGGATTGGACCTCGTGACCACTTGCCTGCAACAGGGTGCTTTTAGCCAATCAGGCCAGGTCCCCCGCCCTACTCATTGCCACACTGTTAACCTATAGCATGCATGGGGATATGTCTAGCCGACTTGTGCTTATCATAAACCATAATTTAAGTTTTATTATCATTTATATAGTCTTATATAGGTAGTTAGATCAGTACGGGTGGTATCCATTGCACAAGTGTGGTATATATAGGAGATACTGGTTAGTTTATAATCATCATATTGTGAGTTCTGTTTTCATTGAAGACTTTTGGAGGTTTGCCCCTTCGAAGTGGCTTATTACTATCAAGTATTATCAAGCATTTACAACATATTTTCTATTATATTTGTCTTTTGTGTAGGTAATTTTATTACACTTATCTTGTAAACTTTGATAGCTTTTGGTTGGCCATAGTCAAACTAAGGTCATGATCTTCAATTCCTAAAAAAAGACATTTTTTAAGGTTCAAGTTCTTTTTAAATAGCAAGACGACTTTTATATGAAATATCCCTAGCAAGTTTTGTGTCTTTCAGTCAATCATACCCCCCTCCCCCAAAAAAGAAATTGCTTGTCCATCGTCACAACAGTAATACAAATAGCATACAGGGACAAATGATATTGCAAATGGATGATGATTCTGATATTATTAGTCTAGCAGCAAACAAAGAAAATAATGATTGCAAATTAGGCGTTACAACCAGTTTACATAACAACTCATTAGGAATTGTCACTGTCTGTATAATTTCAATTTACAAATTTATCAAGCTTCCAAACGTAATGGTCTCCGGCCTCAATGATAGCAAGCCAAAATCTATTCATTGGTGCTGCAATCAATGTAGCTGTTAGTGTTGCCCAGATAGAGCCAGATGACCTTGTTCTGAAATATCCAGGTGTTGCGATTAATGTAGCAGTTAGTGGCTCCCAGATGGAGCCAGATGACCTTGTTTTACCTTGCAATGTGAATCCGATGCCAATGCTAGCTTTTTCCCGTGTCAAAGACACCAAATCGATTCTTCTATGGTATCGCATGTGGACTTGGATGGGCGATTGGGTTATATATGAAGTGCCTACTCTGTCTTAGGCAGTATGATCCACGACCAGCTGAGTGATATTCAACGCTGTGTGTTTAACCTCAGCGATCCAACAAAATGTTATGAGCTGTGAGCCAACACACAGAATAATTCGCCACCGAAACTGGATGCGTTCAGATCTGAGAAATGCTTTGACCTCCCTTGACGTAGCAACTACTGAGTTTGAATTAATTTACTCTGCTGCTTGCACATTACCATCAACCTGTGATTGGTGATGAGGCCTAGAAAAGCTATTTGCCTCTTGTTGCAGCAAAGTCTTATTGGAGTCTCCATCTGAATTCAGATGCTACTAGAATGAGGGTGCAATCCATAAATAGACATTTCATTCATTGTTCACATGCTTTGGAGAAATGGCTCATTATGAAATGTCGTCCTTTGCTGATGTCCTGACGGTTGCCACCCAGCTTTCACTCGTTCAAAATGTTTGTTAGTTAATTTTGAGTCTTGTCGAGTGTCCTCACCACCAGGGAATTAAAGAAGAAAATCCGTCGACACAGAATCCAAAATACTGTCTATGCAAAGAATCATTGATGATGAGATTCCAGCTCAACCCCCGTGGTGATGTAATCAATGCCATCTGCTCCGTCATTTGCCAACCTGTCTGCCTCCGAATTCCCTTCTCTGTAGATATGGTTAAAGGTTATTAAATCAAAATTCTGAAGGAGGTCCAATACTCTTTCCAACATGGCTTTCAATTTCCAGTTTGTAGTGGATCTTGTGCGCAGAGCATTTATAACCAGCACTGAGTCCCAATCGATTTTTACATTCTTTGTGTTTAGATCCTTACATAAAAGCAAACCATGTATAACTGCCATAAATTCCACTTCATTATTTGTTCCATTGGGTAGAGGTTTTGAAGAGCTTTGTAATACTGATCCATTCCAGTCTCTGATAATGCAACCTGCCCCTGATGGGCTCGGGTTGCCCCTCAAGGAACCTTCAAAATTTAATTTTGCCTAGCCATGCTGGGGAGGAGCCCATACTGCTTGATCTCTGGCCGATTGTGAAGCTGAACCTCCTGATGCAACCCACGCAGGGACTCTCAAACCTTGTCAACTGAATTTCATTTTATCATCCCAATCTGTAAAACTGTCATTCTTTGGAGAAATTTGTGATATCCTACTGTTTCTCACTTCCACTATTGCCACCTCCACTTTGTTCTGAAAGGAGTGAAGACTCTTTTCTTTGTCTTTGAATATCCGTCTGTTTCTTTCCTTCCACAGTTCCCATAAGAGGATTGAAGGCTAGTAATCCACATACTACCAAAGGAAGCATGCTTTTTAATGATTGGCCAAGACTGAAACAAGCTAAGTATGTCCCTTGGCAGGGCACTAGACCATCCTAGCTTTGCACAAAGCCATCTCCAACATTCTTGGGAGAAGGGGCAACCTAAAAGAAGGTGATCCACAATTTCTTCTTGGACTTTACAGAGAGCACACCTTGATGGTCCTTGATAGCCCAACCTCCTGAACTTTTCCGCTGTTAGGATTTTCTTTTGGAGTGCTGCCCAAGTGAAAGTGCCTGCCTTTGGAAGATAAAGATTGCACCAGCAAAGTTGCAGAGGAATGTTAGTCCCAGTCTGTTCCATCGCCCTCACTAGCCGAGAATATCCATCCTTGACATTGTATTGTCCCGTTTTCAAACCACACCATATCAAATTGTCCTCCCCTTGTCTGAACACTATTACTCTGTTGCTGAGGGTTTCAATGAGGAGAGCAAATATAGATATACGAGGAGAGCAAATATGTCTATTTTTAGGCTGCAAATATAGATATATGATTTTTTATATGTTTTTGGTACGGCACCGCCGTATCATACCTATGTACCTGTACCCATACTCGATTCCAATTCGGCAATGTAGATTATATATGAATGGTCCTTGTCTGCTTCAGATTTTGATATGAGCTAGAGCCAGCTTTGACCTCTAGCTCTGATCTGCCATTGGGTTGTATTTCACTGGGATGACTCTTTTGCATCATTAGTTGTAATTATATATGGATGATATGGTTATTTGTAGGTATTTCTGAGCACAATGAATTCTTCCAATAATCCTATGTGTTACTCTGGAGGAACATAGATCTTTTTTGGTCATATATTTGACACATGCATCAATTACATATATGATACAACTTATATCACGTATCCAACAGATCTAAGATGTGGTGCTTGTCCTACATTGACTGATAGTAGTATATGTATATAGTGTAATAAGCAGTTAATGATTCATTTGTTGATAACATGATATACATTATAAGTTTTCTAACCTGCTCTTGTTATAAAATGCATTGTTCCTTGCATTGATGAAATTAAATTTGAACATAGAGAATTATCATTAGTTATTTGTCCAATTATTTTTCCAAATTATATTTGAAGCACATATTGATATAATTCTATGTTACAAATAATTTGATGTAGTTCATATATTACCGAAGCTGTGCTAGTATGAATTATAAAAAGAAATCATCAAACTGGAGCTTCGATAAGGCTAGATATATCAGAAAGTAGCATCTATAGATTTGGTGTAATAGCGTAGTTACTAGTATATTTCTATTCTGATTTTGACATTTGCAAGAACTTATTGAAGAGCATAGTCACTTCATTATTTATGTTTTCTAGGTCAACATTTTCCCTTTCCATACTGGGATGAGGCTTATGAACTTATTTAATGGCCAGATTGATCATTGATCATTAGCGTCTGGTTTGTTTTGCTTTTGAGCTTATTATTTCTGTTCATGCTGTAGGTGCTTGGTCTGCTTGAAATGAACAAAGAAGACTGTGATCGCACTATTTCAGAAGAATCTAGACAGCCTGTATTAGGTAGTGCCGGCCAAATGGAAGAACTTCCTAAAGCTCCTTGGGAAGAGGGTGTGTGCAAAGTATGTGGAATTGACAAAGATGATGACAGTGTACTCTTGTGTGATACTTGTGATTCAGAATACCATACATATTGTTTAAACCCTCCACTGGCCAAAATTCCAGAAGGAAACTGGTATTGTCCCTCTTGTGTAGCAGGTCAAGGTGATTTCCAGGAAGCCTCTGCATCTGTTCCTGAGATGCCGACAGGAACTCTGTACAAAAAGAAATTTAAAAATAATGAAACACGTGCATTTTTTGAGTCCCGATGGAAACTAGCTATATCACTTGCAGAAAAAGAGTACTGGCAACTTAGTGTGGAAGAGGTTTGTTTTCTTTAATTTTTTACTACTGCTTCTATTGGAAATTAAGAGTCTAGTGTGGTATTGATAGTTCTTTAAATTTCAAAGTTCATGCTTTAGCTGTTAAGTCATTTATCATAGCACCGTACCTATGGTTATGAATTACCTGGGTCAGCATGACTGTACTCATTTTGGATGTGACTGTTGCGGTGTTAGACACTAGGGATGGTGATTTATTGTATAAGTACAGAAAGCTTTGCTAGTGGCCAGGTTGCAACCTTGATGAATGTAACAAGAGGGTGCAAGTGTTTGAACCCTGACCACCATTTCAAAATAAAAAGTTCATAGGACAGGGGGAGTGATGCTATTCTCACCTGCTTTTGTCATCATCTGCATTATTGACAATTTGAATTTTTAGGTGACTCGTGAATGCTGTTCTTTATCTTGTACTTTTTATCGGAGAGACTTTCTATGTGATTGTTATTTTTTTCTAGGTTATATAAGAAATCATTATTGCTATAAGAAAGTTAAAATGTACATGTTAATAATTTGTAGTGTTTTTGATATGTATTGAGTTTATTAGAAATATTTGCAAGGCAATAATTTTAAAAGAATTTCATTAATGTTAGATTAGGATCAAATATGCCTTGCTGTTGTGTTGGTTTCTTTGTCTTCCGTTTTTTAATATATTTCTGATTTTTAAGGTGAAAATAGCTTTATGATTTATCATGTTTTGTAGTAGTAGTTGTTTCCATAAAGGTGCTTTCCAAACCATATATTGCTTTTACCTTTCTAAACCATGTGATTTGTGATTCCATTCATTGACTTCATAGGTGGTCACAATCTTAATTGTCTAAATGATGGCAATCTTGGTTCTCCGTAGGTGATGGTGGCATTTTGAATGCTTGCTTAAATTGCAATGGTGCAATGTGATTTTCTTGAGGCAACTTCTAGGATGTTGTTTCATAAGGAGGTCTAAGCTTTCTCGTTGAGTCATCATTAGCTTTGATGAACCCCATGAGTGCTCGAGAGTAAATACGACTCTTGGACCTTGAGAACAATCAAATCTGACTTTGCTAGTCTTTTTTTTTTTGGTAGCAATGAATGCAGTGAGGTCACAAAGTTGATAGTTTGTAAGCTGCCATAATTACATGTACTAAGGAATCAATGTAATGTATAAATTGTAAGACTGATGTCCTTAAAAACTTAGTGCAAGACAAGGGCTAGGGTTGTGGGGAAAATGCCCCCAAAACAAGGAAACAGCCTTTAGTAGTGAAAAAAAGCAATCCGTTAATGAACATTGTGATGAGAATGTAGTTGTCCCCTAAAATTTGCAGTGAGACAACAATTTAGATGCGGATTCTCAAAGTCATTTAGTGGCAACAAAATTTCAATTTCCAAGGGGGTACACTCTTTCTCGGTCTGTAGCAGAATCATGTGAGTTCATTAGAAGGTGAATCACAGCTTATAGTGTCTCAGAATGTCTTAGAAGACTCAAAAACAACTCAAGGAGCCAAGATGCATAAGGGATGTATTGTAAGTTGTAAGTTGATGCCAAGCCTCGAAAGGGTTGTGGTCAAGCAACTCAAATATGCTAGGCAAGGTGTCATAAAGTGAACTAATTGGAAAGAAGAGGCAGAATCTGTTGCTATAACTAAGACGGTGGACTCTAATATACAAGTGGCTGTGCAATTATGTTACTAAAATGGAGGATTTGTTGTATGGTGAAGGTAGAACAATAATCTACATGTGCAATCCAATATGGTACTACATGAGGCATCCTCTATTCTATGAGTACAACATATTTACTTTTTTATGCCATTGTGAAGGGTGTGAGTGTGGTGGATTATGGTTTTTCCAGCAGGTCACTTGGGCCTCGCCTTCAAAATTTCTCATTTCCCATACACCTTGTTGTTCAGGGTATTTTGAATTTCTCTTGTCATGTGGCTTCTTAGTTTTCTTCCCCCTTTCAAGTGTTTTAATACGTATTCAAACTCTTGGTGCATTCGTTATGCCGTCTAACTTTTTAATTGCATGAATGCCTATCATTCTTTATCATTACAACCAAATATTAAATTTTATCTCTTGTCCTTTGTGAGTTAGCCATTGACACCTTTCTTCATACACTTATCATTCTATATTGTCTTTCCCCCATGGTTCTTGTCCTCCCCCTTATATTTATTATACTCATCCTAACACAATTGATTAATAATGATGCTTGACTTTATTGTAAACCATTCTCTCTTTATTGGTACAACTAAGTATGAGTTTAATCTTGTCTACTTTTGGAGGTACCTCTTGATTCCTTACACTCATGGTTGTTGCCTCTCAAAATTCTTGGCACAATGACAAGTGAAAATTTATGCATTAAAGGCTTTTTATCTTAGCTCATAATCCTCCTTCCATGCTCTCAACTCCTAGCAAAACCTAGAGATTATTTATGGCTAGTTAAAAGCAAAAAGAGTTTGTTTCTTGTGTTTGTGGACATGATCTCCATGGTGTTCTCTATCACACCCAAAGCATTTTTGCCTTAATTCCCTTGATAGGTAAAATCATGCATCAGGCATCAAATCCCATGTTAGGTTTCTTATGCTAGCTTGCTTTAATGTGTTCTAGAGTAGTTTGTTGCTCTTGTTTCCCACTCCCTCTTGTCGTTATTCACAAGTCATCTTTTAGTAGAGCAACCTAAAAATATTTTATGGATTCTCATACCCTTCCTTTGAAAAAGCTGTTTAATGTGGTTGTGTACTTGGCATTCACCCCATTCACAAGTCGACGAATATTTCAAACACAAATAACATGACCATTATGAATAGGCACACGTTGATATGTAGTTGGGATAGATATTCTACTCCTCGTTGACCAATATAGATCTTAAACATGTGTATAATTGACCTTAATATTATAAGGTGTTGCATATTAAGTTCTATGATTAAAATAAGCTTGGAAACATGATATTATTTTAAGGATGCAAACATCCACTAACAAAAATATTCTAGTTGATGACAATAATGTAGGAATATAATAGAGATACATAATATAATAGATGTTTTTGGGTCAAGATGATGTAATATCCAATATATGTAGAATAAGAATAAACACCATATATTACTCATGCAATATCTCCATCTTGAGATCCAAAGTAGATGCAATTTTTTCACGTATCCATTACAAAGATGTTCAATTTCTATATGTAGGCCTCGCAATAACATAAGACTCATTACTTAACAGTACATAATAAATAGGGAAACACCATATAGCTATGTACCTTAGGGATGCAGCCCTAGCAAAATCGGAGCAGTCCCCTATAGGGGACATAGTGACAGGTAGGAAACGTCTCCACCCGGTCCCCAAATTATTAGAGTAACACAAATGTTTCCAGCCTAGCACTCAAAACACTCATTTAAAAAAAAAAAAAGGGATGGAGGGGCTCACATGGACACCCACATCCCTTTACACAAAACCTAAATCTAAAATTGAAACACTAACATCTAAAATAAGAAAAAGAAACTCATTTTGCCTTTTTTCAACTTGTGAAGAGGAAAACAAAGAAAGAGAATAATTGTGAGGAAAGAAGGGAACAATAGTGAGAAGAGAGCACCAAATCTACATCGTTTGAGGTAAGTTCAATATCTAACAAGCGTAAAAGGGTGTGAAAAAATAACCCTAGTCGAGAAGGCCGAGGTGACTAGCTTGCACATTGTCTACCCAATCCATAGATGTTGAGAGTCAAAGAGGAAAGAAAAGGGACACTAATGTTGTAGGCATGTTTAATATGCAATTATGAAAACTGGTCAAGGCTTCTAGTGCCAAATTTTTATATGCTAATGCCATACCATTTCATGTGGCACACTCCATATTTTAAGCAAATGTTCAAAGATGCAATTGTCGTTGGTTCTTCATTTGTCAAGTTTGGATAAGGGGTGGCTACTCTATCATCATGCATGTGTTTACTGGTATTAGAGATTGACCACTCATCAATGTCATTGTCACATGTTCAACTGGCTCTTATTTTCTTAGAGCTATTGATTGTTCTAGGAAGAGGAAGGATGCAAACTTCCAATTTCAGATTTTGAAGGATGCCATAGAATAGGGTTGGGTCCTCTAATGTTGTACAAGTAGTGACTAATTTAGTTTGTGTATGTAAGTTAGTTGGCTTGATGGTAGAGGGTGCTTGGTAGAGGGTTCTTACAAGCACATTTCTTGGACTCCATGTTGTCTTCATGCATTGAACAATGAATTGAAAGACATTGGGAAGATAGATTATGTGAACACAGTGGTTGCAAAAATTTGCAACCATTGCACACCTAACTTGTTTTGTTTAGGACTTTTTCTAGGAAGGAATTCCTCAAGTCCGTGGATACTAGATATGCCATGTACTTGATTTTGTTGGAGAGGATGCTCGAGGTGCAGGAGCTTCTATAGTTGATGATGGCTAATTTAGAGTGGGGTAGATGGCCAAAGGTAAGCATGATTGAAGGAAAAAGTACGAAAAAAAAAATCCTATTGTGCGGGTCATAAGATATGCTAATACAAGCTCACCTAGCCTTGGAGAGATTTATGAAACATTTGACATCATGCTTGGGTAGATGAAGCAAGACATTCATAGCGGGGAGCCTGATTTGGGGTTTTATGATGAGCATATTAGGCTTATTGTGACGCGACGATGGAACACTATGAACACCTTGCTTCATATGATAGCTTGTGCTCAAAATCCCAAATGATATGCAACAAGCCTTGCGAGAGTGCCTCCATTTCATGATGAAGAGGTGAAATAAGGGCTCATGGAGACCCTTAGAAAGATGTAAGGATAGATAGAGCTACATTAGCTCAAACTGACCCAATTGGATGGTGGACATGACATGGCAAGGATGCACCAAAGTTGACGATACTTGTCACTTGTCTCCCTTAACAGGGTGCTAGTTCCTTCCTGCTCCAAAATGGAATTGCTCTACATATAGCTTCATCCAACCAATCAAGAGGAATAGGCTTACCTCTCAATGATCGAAGAAGTTGATGGCTGTGCATAGTGCCTTGTGGCTTTAGGATTGCAAACTCTTGAGTATCATCAGACTCCTGCCACATGTTGGGATGTTGATCCTAGATATGCAACATAGATTGATGAGGAGGCATAGGAGGCATTTAGACTCCATTTTTTATGTACTGTTACTAGATGCTGATTAGGGACAACAACATACTTTGTATTTATTTGTCATTTTGTAGATGATACTTGCAGCCTTTGGGCATTTTGTTGTAATTTTTATATTTTGTTAATGTGTTTGTCGACTTTCATGTGAAATATATATGATTCTATAATGTATATGATGAATGCCTTATCAATGTTATCATATGAATATTTGAAGTTTTCTATATTTTCAAAATTTTCCCTATTTTTTTTAATAGTCGTCCCCTAAAAAATGGCCTCCCAAAAAATCCGTCTTGGAAATGTGTCCCCCCATCCCCTATCATCTTTGTCTCGGAAATTTGGTGGAACATAGCTATATAGTACTCATGCCATATCTCCATCTTGAGATCCATAATGGAGAGGTAAATTACTAATCCCAACATGGCACTCATTACCTAATATAATTACTTAGACAAGTATTCCATATAACCCAATATAACTAACTAAAGTGATGTGTGCAACATGTTGACATCTCTCTCACCCCATAATATCATATGTGTAAGTACATAATGTGCCATCCCTCAACATTTTTGTCCCCAAAGCATGAACACAAGCCCAAATAATGAGTCTTCTACAAATCATTATACACGTGACACCATGCTCTATCATCCAACCGTTTGTATGTGATCTTCTAGGGTAGTTTGGCTTGATTGTACATATCTCCAAACCTTGTTCCATATTTTGTTGTGATACTCTGATTCCATGCACTTCCATAGTGGTTCCTCCATTGCTTCCATAAATAGCCATATTGACTGCTTCTTTGATGTCACATATTTCCATAGTTGTTGCTCCTTTGATTCTATGTAGATCCATAGTGATTGCTTCTCAAGCTCCATGTATGTTTGTAGTGATTGTTCATCTCATTCTATGGACACAATTCTATGTGTCTTTGTAGTTAGTGCTCCTTTGACGTGTAGTACCAAACCTTCATGATTGTTACCTCCTATGATAATGTGTATATCTAGACTTTCACACCTTTAGTTTTTTTGTTTTTGCTAATTCTGGAACCTTCTCATCTGCTATCCTGGATTGCCCAACCTTTTCTTTCACTTCTTTAGCTTTTGAACAATACTCCTTTCTTCTTGTTTATTTTCTTCAATTGCCTCTTGTTCTTCTAATTCTTTTTCATGCTCTACCTTAACTTTGCTTTGTTCCACATTATGTGTAATAGCCCGCAAAGTTACCTTGTTTTTCTCGTATCAAAGGTTCATGAACTTCTTTTATGCATTAAAATTGACCTCTCCCAAATTCTCTAACCAAGGATAACCAAGAACAAGATCCAACATCAAAGCATAAAAATCTGAATGCAAAACAAATTTCTGCATACTGAGCTTCAAATCTTTAAAAACTAGAAAATTCTTACCATCTATGAGAGTCTCCTTGATATTTTTTGCTTGAACCTATAGTTGCTTGGCCAAGTCCATGTTGATGAAGTTATACTTGTTGCTAGGGTGTATGGATACAATGACTGAAGTATTGAACCTTCTTTCCTTGGAGCTAAATTGCCTGAATTTTTAACATCCATCTCTCCTTTAATCTTCTTGTTCAATTTTATTATTTTCTTCTTCATCATCATCATTTTTTTCTTTGTCAACCTCATTTTATTCTTCCAAACCATCGTTAGCAATATCATCAATATTTTCTTGTCTTTGGTCTCCCATCTAAAAAAACTTGATCCATTTCTTCCCAAGAAAATTTGCTTTGATACATACTTTTTAGATTTTGATACACTTGAGTGCTTCACTGTGAATAATCCACCTAAATATGAGTTCCCAATCATTTCCATAACAGATTTTTTGAAATCATCATCACAATTCTCCGCTATCAGCACTCCCATCAAAATTAGGTATCCCCATGAAAACTAGTGTTTCAATAAAACTTGCTTTCGATAGCTCACCTTTTATCCTATAAAAGTATGGAAAAAGTTACCTGAACCTTTGCTTTTATTTACAAAAAATGACATTCAATTTGCTTACTCGGATTAAAAGATATGAAGATTTCACTAGGGTAACGCTTTTAAAACTTGTTGGATCTGAATTTCAAAGCTTATATTTGGATGGCCATCCTGACATTATTTAGAATCTTATGATGAACACTCTTCAAAAGTTCTACAAGTTCTCTTTGCAGTGAAACCAGGATTGCTTCAATATAAAGCCTTTCTGAGAAGAAGAAATATTCTTAAGTTGACTGCCTTTTGTCCTAATTTTGTGCGCTCAAAATTTGCTAGAAAACAGATTCACAAAGTCAACTTTACACAATTATATCTCTCTTGATACTGCTCAGAATCCTTTTGATGACCAGTTTTTGGAAAGCCCTTGAAATCTCTTTCTATTGACACCAAGATCTCCTTAATCAGACACCTGTGGTAAGATTTGATACTAGTTAGTGAACAACCTTCTGCAAGATGTACACAATACTGTACAATACCTCATGGAAGAAGACACTCCACGTTATATCTCCATCATGAGATTCGAACGAAATACAATATTCTTCATACATCCACTACGATGATATTCACCTCCTATATATAGATATCCTTTTAATGATATGGTGGAAGGGTAAGCCACTAATCCCAACATAGTACAAGTCATTACCCAATTTAATTAATTAGATAAGTTATCCATATGACCCAATATAACTAACTAAAGAGATGTGTGCCACATGTCAAAATCTCCATTACCCCATAATATTGTATGCCTAGGTGCATAAAGATTATGGCACTTACTAATGTGGTAGGAATGGAACAACAGTTGTAGTTGAATGAAAATGAACAAGTGAAAGCAAGAACAACAATCACACTAGCTAGTGGACAAGATATTATACTCTAGAGAAACCTAATCTATAAAGGCTCCAGCAATGTGGGGTTGTATCTTTGCATTCCATCTGCAAAGTCAGCAAGATTACAAGGCAGTTGCTCAATTAGAGCCTTCAAGAACACTGTGGACTGAATCAACACTACTACAATTCTCTTCCTAGTACTCTCTGCTCTAAGCTCTCTTGAATAAGATCACAAGTCACCCACTCAGCTGAAAGTGCATACATCTACTTTAATTTGATTTACAGTAGCTCATTTAGCATATTTGTGTACAAATAGTCAAGGTGTGGATCATCTCTCTTGTCATATTTGAACAGATTTGGTGTCCAATACACGCCTGTTTTTTCCTGTCTGCTGGTGAAGAATTTATGTGGTTGAATTTTCTTGTTGAATATACTGTTTGTCAAATTTGTCTATTCAAGTCTATTTACAGGGATGAGTTCGATGTTGTCAAATCTTTCACGTATTCATTGGCATTTGCACCATCCTCAGGGCCTCCTCCATCCTTCTCCAATACATTTCTTTGCCTGCAACAGTCTTTTTTGTTCTTTGGTCTTCATTAGTCAGAGTGTGAGTCTTTAAATGTTTGTTGTTTTAGTAGTTATACAAACCATTCAGCTGGATCAAATTGAGTTACAAATGAATGTTAGTGATCCGTCATAACTTATAGATCATACCTTTGCACGTTTTATGCCATTGTTTAGGATATGATACTTTCTTATTACTTTGATTGTGGTAGTTTCAAAGAAAGGAGGTAAATAGGCTTGAACGGAGATCTTCGAGCTATTGACTACATCTTTACAATTAGGGGTTTTATTCAAGGGTCGTGTCGGTGATATTCTAAAGTATTTTGCTGCTTTCTAAACTTGATGAAGACCAATGAGACTGGTATGAGTCCTTTTTTTCCAGAACCTGCATGTTTACTAATATTTCAAATTATTTCATTATTGCTGTCTAAGGCTCTATGAGATGGATGTTGGCTTTTTTGGACTTCTAGTGGCTTCTTCAACTCTGCTAACACTACTATTGGACTCAAACAGAGCTGCCCTCTTATCACAGACTCTCTTTGGCAACTACATTGATGAGCTTGAAGGCTTTATTCTACAACATACATATGGCTTAATTCTACATCTTACTTTTTTTTGCTGTGTACTTGGTTCTCTCTTGCTACACTGAGTATGTGGTTTTCTTGCTTGAGTCTATCAGATTGGTTTTCTTTAGTTTGAGAGGGGTATGGTAGTTTGGGTTGTGGAAGGTGTACACTTAAGAATACTGATAGTGTCTAACCCTTGATAACAAACAAATAATTAGCCTGTTTTCAATCTTATTACTTTGATTGTGGTAGTCTCAAAGAAAGGAGTAATAGGCTTGAATGGAGATTTTCAAGCTATTGACTACATCTTTACAATTAGGGGTTTATTCAAGGGTCTTGTCAGCGATATTCTGAAGTACTTTTTTGTCAGTGATATCCTAAAGTATTTTGCTGCTTTCTAAACTTGATGAAGACCTATGTAACTGGTATGAATCCTTTTTCCCAGAACCTGCATGTTTACTAATATTTAAAATTATTTCATCATTGATGTCCTGAGGCTCTATGAGATAGATGTTGGCTTTTTTGGACTTCTAGTGGCTTCTTCAACTCTGCTAACATTACTCTCGGACTCAGACAGAGCTGCCCTCTTATCACAGACTCTCTTTGGCAACTACATTGATGAGCTTGAAGACTTTATTCTACAACATACATATGGCTGACAAGATATTCTACACTTAGGAGGGGTTGCACACAAATGGTGGCATCACAGGATTGTCACACAAGGACACCAAAATGTTGTCACATACAACGAATTTACACAGACATATAAATTGATTTGAACAAAAACATCCCCAAAGGCATTTCAAAGAATTAACGCAATTAAAACAAAGGGGATCCGTCGAAGATTATGTGGCTGACTTACAAAGAATTTCAGTCATGGTGCCAGGCATTGATGAGGGAAGGCTCACTTACATGTTTATAGAAGAGTTGACGGAGTCACTTCGTGGTTTGGTGGGTGCTCTTGATCCAACATCTCTCCAAGATGCAATTACAAACAAGACATACTCCGACAATGCACCAATTGAGCAACATGAGGAACCATTTCCCCAAACTAAGGCATGGTCTCCTAAATCCAACATAACGGAAGGAACCAAGAATGAACTAATAAGGAAGGGAATGTGTTTTAGATGTAAAGAAAAATAGGAGCCGAGTCACCGATGTGCAAAAAGAGGACGAGTACACAACCTAAAAACCATGACAGATGAGGAATGGAAGAAAGAAGAATTAGAACCTGAAAGGAAGAAATGGAAACGAGATGAAGAAGAGTTTGCAAGTGGTACATTGGCCACACTTTTAGGGGCACCCAAACCCTACCCATTTAGGGTTCGTAGTGTGTTACAAGGTCAAAAGGTAACCGTATTAGTCGATAGCGGTGCTACACAACTTTATTGATGAGGGACTAGTAATAAGGATGAAATTAAAAGCTGAAGACTTTGAAGGGTTCAAGGTAGTCATGGCGGATGGATTCACTACCCCTTGCACACAAAGAATTCAATAACTAAGCATTACCTTGGGTAGACATCAAATATGTGAAGATTTCTATGTGGTAAAAATAGGTGATTCAAATGTGGTTTTGGGCATTCAATGGTTACACCCATTGGGTAGATACTATCAAGACTTCCAAAAGATGGAACTATGTTTCAAACACGATGGGAAAGAAGTGGTACTACAAGGTCTATTAGAAGGGTCTCCTAGGCTTGTATCATCAACAAGGATGGAGATAGCATTTAGACATGGACAAGTACAAGGTGGTGGATAAGCGCATTCTATACAAAGACCAAATATACCTCATCCCGGGATCAAAGATCAAGATGTCTTTTGAGGATGAGAGAAAACTTGTCTTAAGTTACGGACCTTACCAGTTACCAACTCAAGGTTTGTTGTTCAGAGATATTCGGAAATACGAATACATACACCAGAAGAATATTGGACAATAAATTGTCCTCATACTCTTAAGGATGGAGAGAGCATTTTAGTATGTAATTGCTTGAGGACAAGCAATCTCGGGAAGGGCGGACTGCCATGCCCTGACTTGTTAGACAAAGAACAAACAAACAAACAAACAAACAAATAAATAATATAACAATAAAACCCATCGCTGGCCAGGAAAAGACAAAAGCCAGCACTAGAGGACAAAAGGCACTAGTAGACAAAGACACTAGAAGACAAAAAAAGGAAACATTAATTAATAATCGAAACGGTAGCGGTGGTTGTAAAAAGGCATTGGTTGTGTGTAAAAATGTGTGCCTTCTCACTAAGAAGGATATAAATCAAGAATCCAAAGACATTTGAAGGCATTAAGTAATCAGAAAAAATATATATCTTTAGCAGAGCTAAATCTGCAGGAATATATCAGCAGTGATCTATATATATGCAACAGTTGATGATAGCAGAAGTATAATATATATAACAGCAAAGTATATATTGCAGTTGATTTGACTGAACTTGTCAATACAACAAGAGGGATTAATAGTAAATCATCTAAGGAATCCCAAAGCAATCAGTTTGAATTTAGAAAGATACCTTGCAAGTAGGAAGGATGGTCCTTCCAAGTTCACGAGAGATGAGTGGTGGACTGACCCTTCTCGTGCTCTTATCAAGTTAGGCCAAGAGGTGCATTAGGAGCTGTTAGGTGGACTGCCTCCTTTCATGCTCTCGACAATATCATGCTCTTGGGCTGACCAGAGTTGTTAGATGGACTGACCCCTTTCATACTCGTGGGGCTTGATCAAGGAGGACGACCAGCCTCCAAGGTGGACTAGGAGTTGTTAGGTGGACTGACCCCTTTCGTGCTCTCAACAATATTGTTAGGTGGATTGACCCCTTTCAATATTGCTACTTGCAAGAGTTCCTAAAGAATTCACTATGTGATTAGCTTGAAGGATTATGTTACGATGGATTGAACTAAATATTGTTTATGCTATGATGTATTAATCTACATTGTTGAATATATTGATTTGAATACTAATTGTGATATGATGAATTGTATTGAATATTATCATGATTTAGTAATCTTTAATGTCTCTAACGTTCAATTTGAGCAACTAGTCTTGTTGCAGGCATAGAAATCAGGAATAATCCAAAAAGGGAGATTACATGATGTTTTTAATCAAGCCTTGCAATATTCTGGATCTTTTAATTTAGGTTATGTCGATCATTGGAAAAGACTATGTTCTCACAAGGTTCTGGTTGATTGTGAATATTTCTAAGATATTTTGTTGAGCTGACAGAAAGTTCTAAAAGAGATTGTTCGATTTCTGTGAGGTTATTCAAAAAGATGTATCAAACAATATATAAATTGTGTTCAGGGTTTTTGCTATCCTTTAATAAAAATTGGGACTATCATTTGAATGCTTTGAGTTGATTTTGTTGCAAGTTCATCTCAAATTGTTGGACACCTTAATGACATTGGAATGCATTTCTTATTAATGACATTAGAATGCATTTCTTATTAATTAACAAGGAGTAGCTTCCTTTGAAGTTTTTAATTCTATTATCTAGGACCATCCTTCTGATCACCCGATTGAAAAGAAAAAGTCAATGGGCTGTCATGTTATTTTTGTCTCCAACTTCTACCAAATAGAATTAATTTGAATGCATAAGGTGATACGCCAATACGCAAATCTGGTTACTCTTGTATGTCACTAGCACTGTTTGTTCTTTCTATATTTTGTCCCCTGGCGAGTGTTTTGTAGGATCCTTGCACTGGGATCTTGGGATGTTTGAATTTCATATTTTATTCACTATGAATGACAAAAGAATGATGTCCAATGCTTTCATGTTAAATATTCTCTTCTTTGATGGATGGACTCTTTGTATGCAGCGACTTTTCCTATTAAAATTTCTTTGCGAGGAAGCCCTATCCTCTGTGGCTATCCATGAACATCTTGACCAGTGTGCAGATCTTTCAGTGGATTTGCAGCAGAAATTACGGTTCCTCACTGCAGAATGGAGGAACCTAAAAGCTAAGGAAGAACCGCAGAGCTCCCAAACTGTGAAGCAAAATGCCAATAAAGCTTGTACAACTTATCAGAGTCCCATGGAATTTAAAGATGTTACTGCCTCTGCCTCTTTGGAGGAAGTGGTAACATATGATGATGTATGCAAGAATGGACAAAATATCTCCAGAGCTCCATCAGTAACTGGTGGACAGGTTTCTAGCATGGAAGTGGAAAATAGAATGCAGGGAAATGGCTCTATACATCTGGCTAAGGGTGTAAATGAAATATCTTTGCAGTGTGAAAGTGGACAGTCACGTTATTTAAACGATAAAAACTGTCTATCTTTGTGTATTAGACAAGTAAATGGACAGGACTGCTCTAACATGCCCATTTCAAATAAAAATTGTGTTGCAGGAAAAGAGCAAACAACAGGAACTGCATTATTTGGAAAGTTTTTGGAAAATATGGATCAAGATGGTAGGCAGAAAAGTTTGCAAGTTGGGATAACAATGGGTCTGGTAAATGGCAGTGGTGATCATTCTAAAGGGGATACTCTAGACCATAGGCTTTCTGTTAGTATGGATAAACAACAGCATATGGCAAGTCCATTTAAAAGCAACAGCAACTTGCTTAGCCAGAGCAATGCAATAATTCTTCATGAACTAACTGAGAATAAGAAAGAGGTAATACAGCCTACATCAGATTTGATGTCAACAGCATTGATTGCAGAAATTAACGAGGTTGAACATCCTAGGGTTATGGACATTGATACCTTAAGAATGAACTTATCAACTCAGCCAGCAGAAGAATTGAAATCTCAGGAGGTTCTGTTGGATGGAGGAATTATTTCTCATGTCAATAATTCTCTTCCTATTGCCTTAAAATATCCAGAAAGACAAGATGTTGAAATAAATATAGAATCCCCAATACAGAGTGAAAGCCAGATTTTACAAGAAGCTATTGCCAACATAGAAGCTCAACTCTGTAAAGTTAGTGTACGGAGAGAATTTTTGGGCAGAGATGGCATAGGTCGTTCATACTGGGCATTAAGTAGGCATGGTAAGCATCCTTGGCTGGTTGTTGAAGGAGCTTCAGAAGCACTGAAGGAAGAAAGTCATGCAGAAAGTTTAAATGTTGCTTGTTTTGGGATGATGCCTTTTCAGAGAAGAAGTGTGGATCCCTTGTTTCATAGTGATAACAATCTTTTGATGAAGACTTCCGGAGATGGTAGAACTACTTGTGGGGTAAGGATGGCACTAGTTGAAAATAAAGGCAAGGAACTAGGGCAAAAGTCTGGACGGGTAGATGCTATTCTTTCTTCCTGGGTTTCATATGAAACCGATGAAGAGATAGAGAAACTCCTTAGCTGGTTAAGTGATAGCCAGCCAAGAGAGAGAGAACTGAAGGCAGCTATTTTTCAGTGGCAAAAGCTAAGGTCTCAACAATCAAGAAATGCTCAATATGATGGTGTTCATATGCTCCAAGCAAAGCAATTCAACAATATCACAAAAGGTGCCATTTTCCCCAACACTTATGCTGCGCTGTTTATGGAGAAGAAGTTTGGCCCGTGCTTAGAATCAGAAAATTCTGATGTTCCTAAGCGCCGTGGCAGGAAACCAAAGTTTCAGTATGAAGAAAGAATGTACAGGTGTGAGTGCTTGGAACCTGTCTGGCCATCTCGAAGCCACTGTCTTTCCTGTCATGAAACATTTTTCTCTAGTTCAGAGCTAAAGGCACATAATGAGGGCAGATGTGCAATTACAGCATTGGTTCAAGAGGACGGCATGGATAATAATGTAACTCCAAAGATAAAGAAGAGAAAAAGTGAAAGTGGTCAGGCACATTTAAATCGTGTTTCTCAGCTGGTGGACAGTGCTACTCAGACTCCCCTAAAGAAAGGTAGCAAGACAGAGCTCTCTTCAAAATCTGGTAAAATTAAGAAGAAAAAATCTACAAGCATTATGGCATTTGACTATATGGAGATATCTAAGAAACTTGTTATTCCATGTTCAAACAAGGATCTAGTGCGGGAGATAGGCTTGATTGCTTCAGATGGAGTACCAAACTTTATCTCTGCGCCATGCTTTTCACCTTCACTTGATCCTACTCTCGTATTCTGCCCCCCAAAAGAAAATGTAGGTGGTGCAGATTTTTCGGAATCAAGGACTCAAAAGTCAGCTTCTACAATTTCATCGAGTACAGAGCATCCTCATGATCATGCTGCTTTAAATGCTTTCCATATGGTTGCCATGCCAAGTGTTTCATCTTCGCATTTGGCTGTCGTGGGTGGAAACAATGTGGATGAAATACAGAAGACTCAGATCAACCCAGGCTCTGAGATGGACAGTGAAAGAAATGCAAGCATATTATCAAAGAATGCAACCCCAAGATACATAGCTTTTGTAAAGCGCATGATACCTGAAGTTTCAGCAAAGCCATTACCTGAAAGACTGTCTCCAATTTTAAGAAGACTGAAGATTAACTTGCTTGATATGGATGCTGCTTTACCTGAAGAAGTACTAGAGCCATCGAAATCTTCTTTGACCAAGAGACGTGCATGGCGTGCATTTGTCAAGTCAGCAAAATCAATATTTGAGGTTGGTTTTCTTGATTTTCATTCTGATAATTATTATATTCTTATAATAGTTTTTACTTGTTTGGTTGTGTTGATTATGAATGTAAATATTTTCTTGTACATGTGTTGTGATTATCTGTTTGTTAATATCAGGCTGACTGCTTTGGTTCCTAGAGAGTTTCCTGAATGTACCCAACGTTTATGTTCAGGGTGCCTTGTCTTTCCTTAAGCTGTATAAGAAAATTTGCGAGGATGACTTGTAGATTTTATGGATTAGGGTTAGAATTTTCCTTATTTTGCTATATTGTCTCAGTGACCAGGTACTTTGGTTACTAGGTTTTGATCAAGATATGATAGAAATAAGTTGAAGTCTTAACTATTAATCCAACATTTGAGAAAGTGACAATGAAACAGAGTATCAACAAGCTATTTTAATTAAGATTATTCAGTGCCCAATCTTTTACCGTTTTTAATATTTTCCTATTAAGCTAACCAATTCATGGTGAATGAAGGCAAAGCTGCCTTAGGACATTCCCTGAACTTAATGCTATCTTCTATGGTCAGTTTGCATTTGCTGTTACTAGGAACTATGAAGCAAAACAGTGTAGTTTCGTTCTAAAGTTTCCCAATGAAACCAATGTGCTAGGTGGTCAGCCAGGTAAGGAGTATATTTCATTTGGGGAATCCTCCACAGTTGAGACCCTTGGTAATTAGGGACTTTGAACCGCACACCACAAGTAGCAAGGCATTACCCATCACTTGTCAATGGGGAACACTACAATATGTAAGAGTCGCAATAAAAATGAGCATTCGTAATATATGTGTTGACCAGTTATATTGAGCTGGGTATGAGGGAGTAGAAAAAGTAGTACTTTCCAAGGTGCCTGAGTTTGTGGGAGTACTGACCAGGCAAAGGGGAAAAAATTGTTCCTTTTTCAGCTGTATTTTCTAAGATAGTATTAATTTGAGGGTACAAATCTGGTGCAACATGAGTACATTTTGTTCCCTGATGCTTTGGTATTCTGGTGAGATGATAGCTCAACCTATCACTCCTCCCAAAGACATGCTTGCCACAGCATATTTATTCTATGTAATTTCTTTTCATTTCTTGGCTGTGTTTCTGACCCATGTTTTTTCTCTCACAGAAATGTTCGTAAGTTTCTATAGGGACTGAAGAATATCATACCATAATGAAAATGCTCCCCAAAGCACACTCTTTACAGAAAATGAATAAAACCCTTATCACTTGCTCATTGCCAAATCTGTGTGAAGGATTACAAAATTGAAAATAAGAGTTAATGAATAGTTTGCAAGGTGGTGACTTTTAGAAAGAGAATCTCTATGTTGTTTATGGAAAACCAAGCTCTAGGACATAAAATGACAAAGAAGAATGATCAAAGTGACTATTGTTTCTATGATTTTGCCTCAGTCAGCCTCGACTCATGTTGAGTGAGGCTCTTTGAGCCATTTTGACTTGTCTCAGGTTTGCAAGTTTTGTGACATCCTAGAAGAGTCTCATGACTACCTTTAATTTCTGCTTCATATGCGAAGCATGCCTTCTGAGTGTCATAACAAATTGTTAACAAAAATACAATCCTTACTACAAAGATAGAATTACCCTAAAGAATTTGGAACTAATATAGGAATTTCATAATAAGCTCGGTGGACCTTTACAATTTTCCAAGCACTTGACCAGTTATAATGAAACAATAAGTTAGTTAAAGCTTTTTTGGTAAATCATTCGAGTGTATTAATCACTTTTATTCTATATTCCCAAAGTTTCCGGGATAGGGATGGTGGGGGTTGCAGGGGTGCATTTCTGGGATGGATTTTTTGGGAGGCTATTTTTTAGGGGAGGAAAACAGGGAAAATTTAAAAACTTACGAAATTTCAAATGTTCATATGATAAATTTATAAAGTATTCATCATATACATTATACAATCTTATTACATTACATTAGAGCTGAATTGAGATTTCACATGACAGTCGGCACACAAATTAACAAAATTTCATTGTTTCCATTGTCAATGTTCATAAATATTATATAAAAATTACAACAAAATGCCCAAAGGATGTGGTCATCTATGTATATATACTTGTTTGTAAGATTACAACAAAATGCCCACATGCTGAGTGAACACGAGAAATGCATCTGTAAATGCGGTATTGAAGACTTTACTAGTTTAGAATCTTCATGCCAATCTATGTTTGGATCCAACTTGTAACTACTTTTTTCAAATTGTAATATCAAATGCTTGCACCATAAGCTATAAATTGCTATTGAATATGATTGCATCTGCATGCTTGCATCTATGGGTTGAAGTCTACAGTGGATTCTTTCCTGACTGGAATTTTTGGTTTTAAATATAGATGGTTGAAGCCACAATCACATTTGAACAAATGATCAAGAGTGATTGCTTGAGGAATGTGTGGTGGTATTGGTCTTCGTACTCAGCAGCAGCCAAAACATCAACGCTGTCCGCTCTAGCATTAAGGATCTATGCTCTTGATGCAGCTATTATTTACAAGAAGTCAAATGGTGATTCTGAGCCAGCTGACATGCCAAAATTGAGTAAGCCTGGAAAGAGAAAAAAGGACGAGGATGGATAGCAATCATGATATTGTTTGTCGTGTATTATATTTTCTGGATGGAAGGCCCTGCAGAAGAATGTTCCAGGGCACTCCTCATTTATTTTTTGACCTTCTTCCAATTTTCTTGACTAGAGTCCAATTGCAGGTATTCACTTGTCCATTGTCACGGGTCCTATCACATTTTTGTAGGAAATCAATTTATTGGCTCAGGTCATGTACCATGAAAAGAAGTGTAATTGAGGTTTGTAAATAATCGAGACTGCCAGAAGTGATTCTGCGCTGTCTACGACATACAAGATTGGAATCATCTCTGTTTATAACAAAGAATGTAGGAGTCAATTTGACTCTTTTTCACTAACACTTTCTGCAGAAGAGATTTATTTATTGGAAGGGGTTACAATCATGGTTCTCATACGTTTTTGTATGATTCTCTTATGGCTGGTATTTGTAACATGCAGACTTCCATTGTTTTGTTGGTCTGTTGTTCTCTATGCCGATGTAAAGCTGTTTTGTGCAGCCACAGTGTTTGCATTTTCGGATATAGTATAAAATTCGTTGGCACGTTTTGTGATAGTTATGGATTATTCTCAGTAAAGATATCTTACATTGTTGGGAGATCCATTTTGTAATTTGAGTAGTGTCTATAGAAACTCAGAAGCCGAGAAGAGAATCATGGTTTTCTGCTTAGTACTACCTCTAAAGCACGTGGTGACAGGTAGATATTATGTACCCATGTTTTCTATTGATTTTGTATTTTTGTAGATATAGCTGGATGGTGGCTATCCAGCAGTGGAAAGGTATCAAAGGTAAATCAAATTGTTTGAATGTAGCATTTTGTGTACAGCTGCACTTATTGTTTGTTACTGTCTCTCCAAGGGAAATCAAGAGTTTCAGATGTCTTATGAAGTGAGTGGTATGCAGCAACGGCAGAACCCATTATTCACACCAGGTTGGCGTGCCTATAAGTTCGCAGACAAGTAAAAGCTGTACCAAATTTATTCTAGTCTATTTCATTGTGACAGGAATTTATTGAGATCTAGATAAAGTTGTACCAATTCTTTCAACACAGCTTCCTTACATAAATTGAAATGCAAACTTAGATCAATTCACAGAGATGCTACTAATATTTCGTCTAAGATATACATAATTGGAAACACAGACCAAGAGAAGTTCACAGAGAAAGGACTAATCCAGGGAAATCTAAATACACAATTGAAATTCAAACCCAGATCAGGTTACAGAGATGGTATCCCATGGTATAATTGTCTCTCCTTTTTTGTTCCGTTTATTGTGGCCTTGGGGGTCCACCCTTTTTGTATATGTGAACTGAAAATGTTAACAATAAAGTTTGTGTCAACCCTATAAAATTGGTGCAGGCCAGCCAAAACATCATTGCCATGGAAGACCCTCTGTCTAAACTCGAAGAAGCATACACAAATTTATTGAGATTTAGGTAAAGCTGTACTGATTCTTTTAAACAAATATACCTATCACTAATGAAGAATACCATAAGTTATGAAAATTTAGATTAAGTTATATCAATCCTTTTAAACAAATGCCTACCGCTAACGAAGAAGCATATCCAATGGATGGATTGAAAAATCTTTAGAACATTTTTCTAAATTCATATTATTGAGAACATTCACAAAATTCTTTATGCATGACTGCTAAATAATGATTTATTGTAGGCAGTTCTAAATTTTATTCTAGTCGATTTCTGGTTCTATAACAAAAGTAGAGCATTCTTACATGCCACCTTGATAATATGTGAGCAATGCCTTAACCAAGATAAGTCGTACTCTATACGACTAGATCAATTTCAACTTGTGGTATTTCTTGATTCAGTTGGCCTCGTATTGTATTGGCAATAGAAAGCCCACGTGCCACCACATTAACAAACTGCTTGCAAATGCATTGTGGTTGGTTATATATTAACAAAATCTCCTTTTGTATGTTCCCATGTGAACATGGAATACAAAAGGGGATCAAAAGACAAAATAGGGATTTTCCCTCTTAACAATGCAGTTATACCCTAACAAGAGTGACACCACTTGGAACCCCACAAATCCATCCTTTCTAGCTATCAAATAATAAACATGCAATAGAGTGAGGAGGTTTATTAAAAATAATTGTAGTTATCAGGACATTAGAGAAGGTAAATAGAGATGATATATTTTAATCTTTAATGTTAGTACAAACATTTGTGTATGTGTCTTCACTTCAATCTTACACGAGTTTTGAAAATGAAGTATGACCATGAATATGGCTTTAGGTGACGATGGGTGGAAGCATTTGTTAGTTTGCAATAAATCAATCTAGACAATTGTGGAAGAATTTGTTAGTTTGTCATAAATCATTGGAGACAATTGTGGAAGATTTTGTAAGTTCGTCATTCAAGTTAATAAGGTGATAGAATTTGTAAATGTAATTGGAATTGTAACTGGAGTATTATCAAATGCGTATGTTTATGGATCTATCATTTTGTAATAAATGATTTTAAATTTTCATGTTCGAGTTTTTTGTGCACATTTGTATATTGGCTTGTCATCTCGCACAAAATGATTTAAATGCAAGTGGCTATATCGATAAGGCTTGAGACGATAGTGATGCTCATGCGACTATTTTCTAGATGTTAAAATATGTGGAAATTAATTTTTGCTTCTATTGTCTATTTCTATTTTTTCTTTAATATCAGGGTAACTAGTTTTGACTTGGTGCTATTGATACGGGATATTAGTCATAATCTAATGTAACAATCCAACCCAATGAGTCACCATTTTATCACACAACATTTAGCTGTAAATATGCATTTGATTTTAAAAAAAAAGGTGCATCGGAACATACACAATACATATTCAAGTTACATCAGTAGTCATATACTTTCTCACAAATTAAGGTTCAATACATAAGTCGACAGTATCACTTCTTCAATAATATAGCACAAGTATTTTCATTTCAACAATAAATGATCAGTGACAATAATCACACTTCACAATAATAGCACACTGGTAAGATGACTCTAATATTGAAAAATTTATAGTTCCCATAATCTCATTAACCATTCTCTTAAATGGGACAGATAATCAATATTGTGTATCACACATCACATGCTTTCCCCACGTACTCATGGGTTTAGTCAAATTCTTTTCAAGAGATGATATATAATGATTCCATTCATTTACACAGCAAAATACATACTACTGCAAATAATAATCAAACATTGCAACAACAATCAAGCACCTCTCAAATATACTTAACATGTATTCATAAAACATTTCAAAAATTACAAAGATTAAAACTAGTTTGACATTCAAGTAGTCAACAAAAGCTCGACTTCAATCAAGGATGGCATAATTCATGATCACAACAATAAGAGGAAATTTTTTCAATCCATTAGGAATAACTAATTCAACAAATGGTAAAACTATATGAACAAAAGGATCATCACTACAATAGATTTCAATCAAATCAAATGTCACCACAACAAGCACAATCCCTCCAATAAATGGCAAGGACTACGCCCAACAATTATGGATAAATTATTTTCAATGTAAAACAATAAATAGCCGATTCACAATAAATTTCAACAATAAAACCATCCAACCATAGGCAACAACAATAAATGATAAATATAGTCTATAACCAAATCAACATTTGATTAACAAAAATATCACCACAAAAGTTGGTTCACAATAATTCAGCCAACATGAAATCAATCATATCAATGGCTCAAGCGTAACAACTCCAAGTAAAACCAAGTTCATTCCATATCAATGGGCAATATAAAACACTTGATCTCTACAATCTACAAATTTTGATCTAGGAATCTCCATGATCCACAATGATGGTGTGAGATGTACTTTCATGTAACCTATAATAGGCACTTTTATTATAACCCAACGTTGAGACAACTTGTTAAGAACTTTTATACAACTGCCATGGCATATCCAACATGAACTTGTCACAAACATACACACAACTAAAGAAATAACTACTCATAATCATGCCATGGCTAACGACTCTCAAACAGATGGTCATCATACTTTTTGGAAGTTCATGCTTTCATCATATATTAGTCAATTGATCCGAAATAAATAACCACACAAGGTTTCCATATTTAATCAAAGGTTTCCTCACCCATAACCCACACATAAGGAACACCATGTAAATAGGCTTGCATACCACACATTTCTAGCAAACAATGTATTTTCCACCCTCATGTGCTTAATATTTACATTTCACTACTTTCATGTGTTTTTTCATGTCACATATGCTACAATGGCTGCGATCACAAGTCCTCAAGACTCATTCAAGAAACCTTTTTCAGAAAATACGTAAGTATCAAGAAAATTATTGTCCAACATGGCAATTCAAAAACCACATTGAACAATTCCAAATAATGACCACATTGAGTTCCTAATTACCGTTAACATTCCAAAAAGAAAAAGTTCCATACGAAGGGACCTTGAGGAATCTCCGACTCTATGATTCCACGTAAATTTTATCTTGAGACATTTTTTCTTTTACACTTGAGAATAAAATTAGTCAATAATACTTTGAACTGTGCAAATTTGATCCCTGACTACAATCATGATTGACTTTATTTGCAACTTAGCACAAGGAGGCAAATATGGAATTCACAGTTGTTGACAATTTCAACATATGAACAATCCTCGCTATCTCCCATCATTTTGTCAGTGGGATACTTCAAATCTTGAAAATAATACATAACTAGTGGTGTAGTTACCAAGCAATGTTTACTGCCAAAGCTAATCCATCTCAAAGCACAGATAACTATGTTAAGAACACAAAATCTAGATACAGTGCTGTTCATGGATTGATTTTCATTTATTATTATTACTTTTTACAAAGGCCTGATCTTAAATTTCAGTCACTGTAATCAGTAATCAAACTAATAGCTAGTATGTCCTGCACTCAATGTTCATTCCTATAAAAAACATAACAAAACAGTATTTTATCAGACAAATGAAATTAACCATCGTCCAAAAGTTTAAAACCTGGTCTAGTTGCTACATTAGAGATATGTAGCGAAACAGTGCATTTACTAGAACCTCTCAGCTAGTGTGATAAGTATGGTACATGTGCAGCGCTTGACGATTGTTTGGCTGAATTTCCAATACACAACAAACCTGTAAGAAAAGAAGCAACAGATACTACTATACAAAACCAACCCGTAGCCACAAGCTACTAAAAATTTCAGAGTTTAGATCTTTGCGTCATTTTGGCCATCAAACCAGCTTACAACCAACCACCTGGTATGCCATATGATATTCCATTCAAGAAAATTATGTAGAAAGTACATTTCATTGCACATTCTTACAAATTAAAATATATTCTGTGACTTCAAATTACTATGCATTAGCATATACACCCAGGCCATACTGGTGAAAAATTAGTATTACTCCCATTGAAACAAGATGAATAACAACACCCTTGTACCTGTGAAAATAACATCAACACAAATTGCGTTATTTTTGCACATCTTATTTTAAATACACTGAACTGAAACTAAGTTTGCCTGACAAGTGGATTGCTTACCAAGAAACTTGAAGATTAGTCAAACTTAAAATTCACATATAAGCACAAAAATATTAGCCAACTATCACTTATAATAATGTAGTATTTATGCTCTCTAATATCTAACTCGAACATGTCCACTTGTTTTAAAAAAATCCTTTGTTTGACTCAAAATTAGAATAGTCTCAGGCCTCAAAATCAAAACAGCTGAAGATAATGGACTAGAAGCCATTCCTTTTACATGAGCAACAAAGCTGTATTTATCTTCTTTGAGACAAACATAATATCATCCCATGATTCAAACATCTGAAGCATCATTTCTCATAAATGAAACTAGGTGAAATGTCTTTGCAATCTCATAGAGAGTTGAAGTTGCTGATCAAGTTTCAGGATCATAATAGGTGCAATGCTTTTGATAATACTCATATACTTGACTGTTCAAGTGTGTCTTTGAACTTTGGAAGACAGATAAAATTCAAAAGGGAAAAAACCTTGCACATGTTGATTTGAATAATTTAAGATCGAAACCTTAGCAAATCCAAATGACAATGAATGCAATCTGTAATGCTTGAAAATTTTCTTAAAGCATTTTGATCTCCCTCTCAATCACAGTGATATTTTATTAGAAATATACTCTGCCCATCTTGAAATGTGGACATCCTCTGCAGCCAGAGCGGGATAGAAAATTGACTAGCACATTTGATACTAGAGAAGGCAAGGTGCATACAAACTCTTAAAACAAAACTGGACTATCTAAAAAATTAAAATGTTAGCCTCCTTTCTTTGGAGCAACTCCTTTGCAGTGGTAGTGATATCTGCAAACGAAAAAATAGGTCAATGGAACTCAAAATACAACCCACAGTACTAGTAGGTACCTAAAGAGACTCCCTCACAAAGCAGTTAAAGAAGTATGTAGGTTTACAAGTAAAATGTAACTAAAAAAAAAACCCATAGCAAAATACATGGTAATAACAATAAGATTACAACATAAGATGAGAAGAGTGAAATAAGCCGATAACCCAAAAGAGAAGAAACAATAGATGAGAATCCAGGGAGGGAAAAACCCCTAATTCTCACTGGTATGGGAAAATATGTTTTCCTCTATATAGAGGCTTTGGCTATCGAGTGGAGAAATTCCTCAGATATCAAAGAAATCTATTTGGAGAAATTCCTCCTTATAGTCAAGGTTGATAATCTAGACGAGGTAAAAATCTGAACCAGGTGCAAGGATCTTAGCAGCCACCCAATGCCAACTACTAGATTTAAGAATGTAGACCAATCTTGGAACATTACAAATGAATGTACGTTCCTTGACATATTTACCATATATGTGATGGCAATTAAGATCCCACCAGCAGAGATAGTGTGATTTCCCAGTTATTTTTATTGTGATTTTTATGTATTATTTGAATCTGAATAGAAGAACTAAAAACACTGCAAGCTGGTTTTCAGAGATCATTACTTTTATGAATCCCTTGGATACTGAAATGTATAATTACAATACGCAGAATTAATTATCAGATCTGTTCAACTTGAATTTTGGCAAACAATGCAAACAGCCAACTAAGATTACACTTAATTAATAACTGTACTGCAGTTTTCAGAATGAATTATGAGTGTAGATGTAAATTATGACAGCAAGGTCCACATCACAGTTGTAATTAAAACTCCTCAAATTCATGAATTGATCGAAATGTCTATTACAGTCATGGCAGCCCTCTGATATAAGGTATATGCTCGACTTACAACTGTGTTATGTGACAGCAAGGTTGATGTGGGAAGTGCTATTAACTGGTAACTGGGTGAATGCCACCAATGATATGCTTGCTGTTGCCGAATTAGGTCAGCTTTGTCCCCATGATGCTCACTGAATATGGATCGCCACTCTGTCTACACCTGGAATTATGACGGGTTGCTGGGCGCGATGGGCAGCCTTCAATTTGTGTGGATGAACAACATGCAGACTGATGATAAACTTCAGCGATCAGTCTCATAAATTATCCTCAAATCCTTGGGTGATACCAATATGTTTCACAAATGCTAATCTTAGATCTGTTATGAATCAAACTGTATGCTGAGATAATCAGCCTCATTCCAGCGATAGATAGTGACTATTAGGTTGTGCTAGAGGTGTGGATCGGCCTCTCCAACAAGAACTCACCGTGACACCTCCCACAACTGCGCATATTTTGCAAAGTAATGGCTAGAAGACAAGCAACTGTGGCTGCTCCAAACAGTATTGAATTCAACCTTAAACCTCCTTCACAGCTGCCACCAAAACTTTATGAAGCTGAATAATGGCTGCGACTGGTTAGGGATGACGAGATCTGCCAAAATAGTGATAGCATGTATGTTTAAACCCTCAAGCAATGGTGCTTCGATTGAGCCGATGACTCCTTACATTTGCTTGCAAATCTTGATCGCCTTAACCTGAAAACTCACACAAACATTGAATTAGCACACCATGCAAACCCTAGGCGGATTTGCCAATGCCAGGAATTGAGGGTTTTCATCCTCACCTCCAGAAAGAGACCCAAGAGGGTTTTTGTCCTCCTAGATCATGAATTACAGCCAAGGGTTTGCATCCTTGGATGCCCTAGTTTGAAACAATTGCTCAAACCTAAAAATTGGATGCAAAAGGATAACTTGAATGATTCATTCAAATTAATATAGGTGCCTCCTTGATATACCTTTTTGATTGGGCCCTTGGGTCCTAAATTTCCCTCCAAGTATTTAAAAATACTTTCATGTTTTCTTAAAAGTGGACCATTCATTCTCATGACAGATGGGTTTCTATGAAACACTACTCATGAAATATGGGTCAATGAGTTTGACTCAAAAAACTACGCAATTGAATCCTGATATAAATATCATAATTTGACATGCTGCGAAAAATATCTCCTACTTGTCAATGTAATCAGTGATTGAAAAATGAATGAAAAAACTACATTCCAAAATTTATGGTGTAAATGCTCATTTCCCTTCACCCTCTTTATCTCTATGCAATTAAATTGCCTTTAAATATAAAAAACGACATTTTTTTCTCCATTTTTTGGATTCCTGATTGTTGGTAAATAGATTTGTCATTGCAGTTATTGCCTTTAAAACTAGCCCTGACTCGCGCAACAGGCAACAACAAATGTACCAACAATTGGAGAGGTTGTAACCGAACAAACAACCTTTCTTTGCATTTGAGAGGGGCAGCTCCCTCATATTATAATGTTTGGGGGTTTTAAGGTATGTTTTTGATCAAAAAGGAGGAAACACTAAATTAAAACTTAAAGATTAAAAGGAATGGGAAAACCCTAGGTTGACTACTAAGAAGATACAACTTTTAGATTTCCCTAGAAAAGAGAGTTTTGTAGAAAATGGTGTAAAGAGAGTTTTGTATGCAAGGAAACGGTCTGACTAAAGAAAGAACAAATCTTGATAGTTTCACAACACACAGATTGAGAGAACTATTCTATATCAACCTTAAATTACACCAAAATCGTTTTAAATGAAGGATGACAAATATTTCCAATCACATAACAGAGAATCTCAAAGATCATGACTATTATTCAACATAAGAAAGAAAAATAGCATAAAGAAGACAATAAATAGGCTCACTGACTAGCACTATTATCCCTTTATTGATTTTCAAAATGAAAACACATAGATTTTCTCCTCTTTGTCAAAATGAGAGGATCCAAAAGCATATGCTTGTCAAGGCATTATGTCAAGCAATTTGCATGTGTTGGTAGTAGATGCACTCTCCAAATATCTTCCCTTGCTCAAAATTATTCTCCAAAACCAGTGTGCGCTTTCACAACCATTTTGTGAGATCTTGAATGTTTAATGTGCACAATTTCCTGTGTATTTCTCTACAAGTGGAACCTTGTCTATTGGGATATGGAGTCAACACCCTTTTCTAGCAAACTTTGAATTGTCGATATCCTTGATTTACATCTAATCACCTTCTGAGAGCACATAACAGCATACAACTTTCTTAGTTCCTTTGCTATGACTTCTACGAAAACATGATTACTATTGAGGAAGCTAAAGCTCAAACAAAAATCTGATTTTCCATATATTTCAAAGATAATAGAGCCATCAACTTTTCCTTGTTTTAAAGGGGGCATTGGTAGCTTTGGTTCTGGTACCTTCATGTTCTTCCATCTCAATACCACATTATTATGGATATATACTTTTACACCTTGTTGGTTAACAGTTCTGTCACTGCAAAAACACCCTACTTTGCCCAATAGGCAGCAACAAAAGAAACCAACAAATGGAGAAATTGTTGTGATTACAACAATTCTCCTCTGCGTTTGAGAAGGGCAGCTCCCTCATATGATTTAATTGGTTTTTCTAGGTATGCTTTTAACCGGAAAGCAAAAAAGAAAAACTAATATCTGCACATAAACATGATACAGATATGGAGGACAAGCATAGAATAAACATAATGCAAATTAGACAACACACAGATCACCCACTTCACACCCACAAATGAAGATTAGGAAAATGAACAGTAGATTCCTTTAAATGACATGAATAATTCAAGACTCAAAGCTCTTAAAATAAACACATCCATAACCTAATATAACAAGTGAAAATATTCAGGAGTGATTGCAAATCACAAAGGAAAATGGCAATCAAAAGGAAATATAAACGAACACATAGTCTGAGAAAATCTCCTTTATTTCCTTGACAAAATCAGAGGGTTTAAAGACTCTCTTTCTTGTACAAAAGGCCATGCTCTCAAAGAAACATACTACTATCTCCCTTTTTCCACAGAACAATGAATAACAAAGCACCTTCCAGAAATTACTCCGATCGAGTCTCACTCATGCATCAAAGTGCAAGGGGGATCAGAAATCTGGTCAGCCAAAATGAATCCCCTTTCATTAACAATAAAACCAATTTTATAGAGCCTCATTGATGGCAGCCCAAAAGACATCCGCTCACACCAAGAAATATCACCAAGACACCAAAGAAAACTGAAGAGTCCCCAATGACTCTTGGCATCCCACACTTTACCATACAATAATGAATTATTAAACAGCTTCACAGGCTAAGATGATTTATGAAACACTCTAACCACACTTGATGTTATTTCTTCTTTATGCCACTCACAATGTCATCAGTCCTCATGAGCATACATGCTACCTCAATGGCTGCTTTAAATGTTTGTGCTTTCACATTATAAGCATCTCATATTCCCCATTCTTTTATATCTGTGATTTCTCTAGCATTTCCATCAATCCAATTCACACATTTTCTCCATTAGCATGCTTTGCTTGTATTGCTGTCATGATTATAACAACATTCACACCACAGTTGCCTTGACCCAATTCTCCAAATGTCTGTTACACCAACTCTACTGATCAGTGTACATATGGACATTCGATGGAATTATCCTGGTGACCACCAATGTCTTGAGCACTTGTTCAACCTTAGCCTCATGGAGCATTGTGATGGATATGTTTCTTAGAAGACAATGACTTGTCAAGGAAAGCACAACCGGCATGACACCTGGATTTATTTCTTTGAACTTCCATTGGAATTGGCCTATAAGATGAACATCAATTGGCTTCATCGTGCTCTACAATATCATCTGATAATGCCTTTGTGCATTTCTTTTATCTATCCATCTAATATGCTTCGATATGAAAATTTAAAATTGCTTTTGAAGGCTCAATCTCAAAGTGACTTCATTTGGAAGTTTTCGATCCCCTTTGCATTAACCTGAAAATACATCTGTGTATTTGCAAAAGTCACCTTAATGACCAACTCTTTATCTTCTCAAGTGTTGGCTGAACAAGGTCATGCTTCAAATAGCATTACTTTTTCATTATCAAAATCAACAGGCTTTTAACTTTTGAAAATCATCAACAGGTTCATGCTTTTCATCTTGGAGTATAGAAGAACAATGTATCCCAGGCAAAAAGTGGATATCATTGATTGCATTGTGAGCAATAACGGATTCATGGAAATCTCCATCTCAAAGGTGAAAGCGCCAGTCATAGATCATGTCATTGTGAACTTCATGCTCTTCTATTAACCTCGATCCGTAACCTTCCTTCTGTCGTCTTTCCTCAACAGAACCAATACAGACAAAAACACGAACGAGCTCCCACTAGCCAATTTGATGCGCTTGATCCTTTGCTTACAGTTCGTGAGCCTTTGGTTTGGCGTGGTCAAGAGAATAATGGCGAAGGCCTGGAAATTAGATATACACCATTTACTTGCATCTGGTTGGAAGTTTCCAAAGCTCTCAACCTGGTGTAGGCAAGAAGAAAAACTGGCAGAAGTTACAGAGTTCTTTCGTATTGCTCGTGTTTTGCATGCATATAGCTGCTAATTGCATTTGGCTTTTTCAACAAAACCGTCTCATGCATATCTTGCAATTATGCTATTCAATGAAAT
Source organism: Cunninghamia lanceolata (assembly GCA_027924645.1). Taxonomy (NCBI): domain Eukaryota; kingdom Viridiplantae; phylum Streptophyta; class Pinopsida; order Cupressales; family Cupressaceae; genus Cunninghamia; species Cunninghamia lanceolata. Next base: position 336,197 of record BSBN01001415.1, on the reverse strand, counting down.
AACATTTCTTTGTTTTTAAAAGTTCACCATGCTTTTCTTTACGAAACGGCCTTGTCTATGCTTACATATCTGCATGCATGCTGCATTTCCAGCTGTAATATCTGACAAAAATTGCCATTTCCTTTTCAATTTCTAATTTGAGCTCATAGCAAGATATGTGGCAGATTAGTGGGAATATAGTGTTACATATGCCGTTTGCATATACTGGGAAGTATCTAATGCTTTCAACAAATCCATTTTGAATGCATATCCCACTATCACTGCATTCTAATTATAGTTTCTGACAAAAATTCCATTTTGACACACCGTTGCTGTCCTGGCATAGGCTGTGAGCATGTCGACGGAGGAAGATGTAGATTTGGCGTTACACCTGCTAATTTTGTTTGCATGAAAGTTTCTAAAGAATCTTTGAGAAATCCATTTTGTACATATTCGCCATGCTGGCATAGCCACATTCTTCCTTTTTCAATTTGAACATATTGTTTGCCAAGGATTCAGCGCTACATCTTCTACTTGCACTCTTTCGAACAACTTCATTTTGTGCAAATCTGACACACATTCGTGATAATGCTTTTCCTGGACTTAGACATGCCACGACCTTTCTTGTTATCTATTGCACCCATGCACCTTCAAGCTCCATTTCTTTATAATGCGAAGCTTTTGCAAAATGCTCAACACTATAGTTCGTTCTTGCAATAAGCGACCTCCTTTTAGAAGCAATCATCACATTCCTTAGCCGTGGCTCTGCGATGCTCATAGCACATCACTGCACACTATATGTCAAGTGCACTTCAATAGCTTCTTCACCGCTCGCATGCATTGTTTACTATTGCTTGCGGGAGCCACAAAATTCTGCCGCCAACTATAATATCTGACAGAAATTGCCATTTTTATTTTCAATTTCTACTTCAAGCTGAGAAAAGGATATGCTGCAGACCTGTGGAAATATGGCGTTACACCAACCGATTACACTTTTAAGCTTTTACGAATATCCTCCTCCCTCCAACCGTAGCATAAGAATCATGTATTCTAAAAACAAAACATTTCTCATTTGAACCAATTTGAATACAGAGCGATTTCCTTTGCATGCAATCCTCATGTTGAATCTGTTTTAATTGTGAGTATAATTCTTATGGATTGAGATTAAGACTATCATAAGTGATTCCCTATGTAGAATTTGATCGATGGAACACCACTCAGATGCGTTCTTGCATTATCAAAGGAACATTAATTGATGATCTATGACCCATGGCTAAATGTAAATCTACTAGCAGCAATCTCGACCATGAAGAGAGTTGGTCCTCCCTTTGTGGAAAGAAGAAGCTTGAGCAAGAGAAAGCACTGGAAGATGGTGATCCAACACTGTAAAGAGTAACCTCCTCCATAACTTGTAGCACCTATATCAAGAATCTCTGTGGTGAAAGTCACATATCTAATGCTCTCAGATGCATCTGTCAGCATTGGGCCTTCTAATATCTGCTCTGTAGTGCCAGACAATTCATATGCTTCCTCATAGTATTTAGCAATCATATTTGTTGGAGGCACCTTACCTCATCCCGCCATAGATGCAACACTTGCCATTTACTCGCTAAGTTTTGAAAAACTCGCGAGTTTTTCCGAGAGGCGAGTATTAGAGGCAAAAACTCGCAAAAAAAATTCCGAGTTTTTCTGAGAAACTCGCTAGTCCGTGCATAAAACTCGCCTGTCGCCAAAAAGGCGTTTCCAGCGGTGTTTAAAGGCATTTTATGACACATTTTGAGTCATTTCACTTGCTCCATATCATAAACAAAACCCCTCCCAAGCATTTTACAGGTATTTGCAGTGATTTGGCATCGAGCAAACAAGATTTGAGGCGGATTTCAATCGAATTTGAAAGGAAAATCAGATTTCCAGGTAGGTTTTTTTTTTTCTCTTTCTTTTTTTCAAATTTCTTCTTCATTTTTGAAACATCTAAGTTTAAAAAACATCATGAATGTAGTATAAATGGATTTGTATTGATAAAAACAAGATTCATCACTGTTTTGTTTGCATTTTTCTGATTTTTTCATTTTTTTCACATTTTTGTTCATTCTTATTTGAATCCAATTTTTTTTTTGAAGAAAATGTTTAAGTCTTAGATTAGTTTGCATTTTTAGTATTTTAGAGTAATTTTTTTATTTCTTCATTGTTTTCATATTTTTTCCAAACCCTAGTTAATTTTTTTTTGTTGAATCCGTTTTTTTTTGGAACAAAATGTTTAACTTCAGAATTTTACGTTAGTTTAAATTTAATCTATTAATTAGAAATCTAATTTAGGTTGTTTTTTAATTTTCTATTAAAAAACTAACAACTTGTGCTTTCTCTTTGTATGTGCAGGTTAATTTATAATGGCAGATAGAGATGCTTCTATATCCGGTTCAGCCTCAGGCCCTGCTGCATCATCATCATTTGTAGGCAAACGTCCTCCAGGAGCTAGAGATCCTGCGTGGAAATATGCCTATCTAAGACCATACCCTGGCTCAATTTTTTGCATCCAATGCAAAAATGTATACCGTGGAGGCATTAACCGCCTCAAATACCATCTTGCAGGCATCAGTCGTCGTGATGCGAAGGCCTGTACTAAAACCACGGAAGAAATAAAAAGACAAATGAATGCCATACTTGCAGCCGTAAAAGAAAGAAAATTACAAAGGGAGAAGGCAAAGGCAGCCATGCAAGCATCCATAGCTTCTTCTCAAGGTGCTCCAGTCAACCTTGAGTCGGATGATGATGCACTTCAGGGCATAGTGGGCTCTCTTCGTGGTCCACGTAACCGAAGGCAACCCACCACCACTACGAGCCCTTCATCTACTTCCAGTAGAGCACCAGGATCAGCACCTACACACACAGTAGATAGTTTTTTTGTGTCTAGAAACACACCTGGATCACAAACTTCCTTAGAGGCAACTGGGTGGAATAAGGAGGTGCATGACCATGCATACATTGCTTGTGCCGATTTTTGGTATTTCAACAACATCCCTTTCAATGTGGCAAATTCTCCTTATCGGCATAATTTGGTTACTGCACTAACGGTTGCATGAAAGGGCTTCAAGGCACCTTCTCGCACAGACTTGAGTGGGAGGTTAGTTAATTTAATCTTTTAGGTTTTAAGTTTTTGATAAATTTATGTTTTTTAATTTATAGAAATTTATGATGAATTTAAGCTATTTTTTGTTTACAAACAAAATTTGTGTACTTAATTTCACTTTGTACTTGTAGGTTGCTTACAAATGCAAGAGATAGGGCAAGGGCAGTGGTGGAAGATCAAGGAAATGAATGGAAAAAATATGGCTGCTCTATTCTTTCCAATGGGTGGACGGATGGTAAAAACCGCACCATCATTAATTTTTTGGTAGCTTGCAAGAATGAGGTGGTGTTCTTGAAATCAGTGGATGCCTCCAACATAGTGAAAAATGTAAAAAATTTGGCTAAAATGTTGGAGCAAGTTTGCATGGAGGTTGGGATTGAAAATGTTGTGCAAATAATTACTGACAATGCAGTAGCATATGTGGCAGCTGGTAGAACCTCCAAGAGAGACACCACACAATTTTTTGGACACCTGGTGCAGCTCATGTCCTTGACCTTCTTTTGGAGGACATAGGCAAGCTTGATTGGGTCACACCGATTGTAGAGGATGCAAGGAGGATCACAAAATTTATCTACAATCACCCTTGGGTTCTTCACATGATGAGGGATTACACCCAAGGGAAAGAGTTGGTGAGATCCGGTGTGACAAGGTTTGCAATGGTTTTCTTAACGTTGCAAAGCGTTCTTGGTGCATTGGCGGCTTTGAAACAAATGTTTGTGCGCCCAAAATGGACAAAATCATTTTATGCGAAGAAGCCAGAAGGAGACAAGGTTGCATGCATTATCTTGGACAAAGTATTTGCAAAAAGAGCTGCAGAGATTGTGAAGGTAACTTCAAAACTTCGAATTTAAATTCAAATTGAATATTTATTTATTTTTAATGTCTTTCATTGTAAATTAGTAACTTTAATCTTTTTGCATTTTTATATTGTAGGTGTCGGAGCCCTTGGTTAGAGTCCTCCGCTTGGTAGATGGGGATAAAACCCCAATGGGGTATCTTTATGAGGCCATGGATAGGACCAAGGAGGCTATAAGAAATTATTATAAGGGGAACAACCTCAAATTTGATCCCATATGGGAGATTATTGATAGGAGGTGGAACAATCAACTCCACCAACCCATCCATGCAACAGGGTACTTTTTGAACCCCCGTTTCTTCCATTCAGGCACCTTTTCAGATCCTACTGGAGAGGTTATGGAGGGCCTCACTTCTTGCATTCAGAGGATGACACCCCAGGCTGAGGTGGCAGACCTCATTGTTGATGAATTGCAAGCTTATAGGGAAAGAAGGGGTAGGCTCTTTTCTTCAGACCTGGCTACACGAGCAATAAGCAATCAGTCACCAGGTATAAAATTTTAAATTTACAAGTTACAACTATTGATAATTTGATATTTAATATGTTTTGAACTTCTGACTTTCCTTTCTAAGTTTCTAACTCTTCAATATTTTTTTTGTAGAGGTTTGGTGGACAAATTGGGGTGGAAATACCCCAAATCTCCAGAGATTTGCCCTCCATGTCTTATGCCAACCATGTAGTTCATTCAATTGTGAGTGCAACTAGAGCTTATTTCAGGTCATCCACACAAAGAAGAGGAACAAGCTAGCTCAGAAACGCCTCAATGACCTTGTCTATGTGCAATATAATCTTCGGCTACGCACAAGAAGGGTAGAGGAAATATTAGATGATCCAATTGATTTGGATGAGATAGATCCTTACAGTGATTGGATAGGGCAGGATGAGCAGCGTTCATTGTTTTCTGAGGATGAGATCTATGATTTGGAGAGACAGGCAATGGAGGAGGGGGCTACCGCTAGAATCGATGGATTGGGATTCTCATTGGATGACATGGACGATGAGGAGGATGAGGATGAGGAGACACTACCACCAGGACCACTACCAGCATCTACATCTAGGATGGAGGTTGAGCCACGGTTTGTCATGCCGAGGATGGAGGAGCCACAGCAGATTCCTAGGACTAGACCTTCTAGTTCTACCACTCCCCTAGTTTTTAGTAGACTTGGGAAGAGGAAGATGTATTTTACTATTTAGTATTTACTTTCAATTTTACAAAAACAATTTGCTATTTCCATTTTGTTTCAGACTATCAGTATCAGCGCATTCCACATGAGGATGCCATTTTGTACCCAATTTACTTTGAAATCAATCAAATACAACTAGACTCAGCTTGTTTCTCATTTATTGACTTGTTGGATGCATCTAATCATTGAATTTTGCAAAAAAAATGCGTTTTTAATGAAATTTAAACAATTTTTTAAGTTGCTGAGTTTTTTGCCAAGTCGAGTTTTTCGGGCTTGGCGGGTTTTTGCTTTTGGCGAGTTTTTCAACTATGCATCCCGCTATAGATTCCCAAAGTTGCTTCCTTCATACAAGTGCTTACATTTCTTGCAATAATGTTCCAAGCTCGGTATTGAAAGACATTATATAAATCAGGTTTTTGAACATGATCATGTATGAGTAGAACATGTAGTAAGTCAATCCATCATCCTTCTCCCGGTCTCCTCTTGAAGTGATTTTTTAAAGGCTATTGAATCAAGCAATGCTTTGAGAGAACAAAATGACATGCACAGGTTATCAAGACGGCCTGAAAACATAAACTCCCTTTCAACAACGGCAACCACATCTTGAAGTCGAGCATCTCAAACCCAGAGACCAAATTTCGAAAGCCTCAAAGGATGTTGAATTACTCAGATCCAACACCAGCACATGTGCATCATAGTTCTTAGATAGAGAATGAGCATTCTTTGTATTTTCTTGTACCAATATGTGCCATCCAAACATACACATCTGCAGTGGGGTATGGTGATAGTCTAAATATAACAAATGTGACATGTATATGTGCAGTTTTGATAGTAAAAGCATGGAGGAAAACTCAGTTATGGCAATGAAGCCAAGCACTTTGAATGTACCTAAATTGCCCTAGACTGCCTATACAAATTGATACCCACAATTTAACAAGTGATTCGGCTTTGAGGATTATTGGGAATTGGCAATCATGACTGGTTAACAAAGGAATTAGATGGAATAAAACACATTTATCAATTCAAATGGCACAAAAGTTTTGAATTCTTAGGTTCAAAAATTTTGGGTAACACACCTGTAAGATTGTTTTTCATCATACGTTTTCTCTCGAGATTTCTTTCTGCACTGCACAACTTTATTTGATGCATCTCCTCCCCTAGATTATTGCAAACAGGATCTATGGGTTCTATATGGTCCCATACAGAGGGGGCCATCACAATATGAAAACCAATGGCTGCACTCATGTCTTTACTAGGTCTTTCATTGTCACCATCTACAATAAGATGATCTGTCAAATATGATTTCACACTCTGTCACAGGCTGTCTTTTCTTTCAAGAAAGATTATGCTGTGGATTTAGCATTTGTGATAACAACCATTGCCTTGACCACCAACACCGGAAACCAAGACTGTGAGCAGCTCAGGAAGGTGAATATTACCGGGGGAATCATTTAGCATTTGTTGTTAAGTTTTAAACATTATTTGGCGGAGGTGACTTTTTATGTTCGTGGTTAACACTTCGTACGACTGTAAACATCTAATCTAACTCCCACAAACTAAATTGTAAATGTAACCGTAACCCTGGAACTTAACCCTCGCATGTGACCACAAACAACAAATGGCTAGCGGTTTAACCTAACAGCCAGGGGGCAATCCCTTTCCATCCGAAGTCCTAAAATAACTCTTTTTTTCAATTTTGCATAACTTTTGCAAATCATATCGGATTTTCAAAAAATTACAAGCGTTGGAAAGCTGATTCAACCAGCTTTGCAGTGGTGTAGGCCATTTTTTCAAATTTGGTTTGGATTTTAAGGTATAATTGTTTGAAGTTGATGTTTACTTGCAAACTTAAATCGCTTATAATTTTTGCAAATCATATCGAAATTTGACAATTTTTTTTTAAATTGCATAGAATTTCGCAAGCAATCTGATCATATCATCTAATCTATTGTATATCATTATATTTTTCTGATTTTCCATATTTGATCATTTTGACCTAACACTTGTTTTGTAGCTTCATGCTTGTCAAAGATCAAAATTTCTCAAACTACTACCAAGTTTGTTGTAGGATCGCTCGTCAATATCATTAAATCAATTCTTGTGCTTGCTTTGTTTTGTGAGTTTGTTTGTGACTTGAGGTGTGTGTATGCTCTCTCATCGCGCCGCAAGGTGATCTTGGAGATCAAAAGCGCCTCTTGATTCACTTTTGTCAACCAAAGTGTGTTAGCGTGTGTATGCTCTCTCCTTGCGCTTAGTGCAATCCTAGAGATAAAAAACATCTAGCATCAACCTTTCCCTTAGGTGGCCTGCCTTGAAGACACACCCACTCCAAGGGGCGACCTCAACCATGCGTTTTGGTGGGCTATATAAAAGGGGGAGAATGAAAGTTGTACTTCAATCTAGTTACGTTGTCATTGGCACAACCTTGGAGCCCCTGGTATTTCAGGACACAAGGTGAAATGACATTTGCTTGCACTTATGTCCAATGCCTTCAACGGACTAGTGTTCACGTACTAAGCCTTACATATATCGGGGACACCCCTAGATAACTTGTACAAGCCTAGTTTAAGACCTATTGACTGTCTTTTAGTGTGGTGCAAGGGTCAACAATCAACCTTGAAGTTACTCACCATGTACCTCCTTGAGTAGAGATACAAGCTCCTTGGGCAAGGCTTCAAAGCCTCTAAGGAAAGGGAAAGGGGGAGTCGCCAACCACTTGATCCCTAGCTATTCGCTCTTGAGAAAATATTCCTAGCTAGGTAGGAACATTGAGAGGTATTGAGTGCGGGCCCACATTAGAAGTCAATCCCATTTGAATAAATTAGGTTTGTTCATGTGCTAGATGTGTATGTTCATTTTGTCAAAAACTTGCATATTGCCATCTAAAATTCAAAACCTTTGCAAGCTTGTCTATGTTGTGTGAAATTTTTTGTTTGCCAATTGCCTAAAGTCAAGCACCCAACATTTGCAAACATCTTCAACCATCCTAGGGTCCACAGTGCAAGCTTTTGAGAGAATCCTTGTCACGTTGCTCCTTTTGCCTAAGGTTGATTCATTTGAGATCTAAATCCATAGTCCAAGCTACATCCACCTTTCCTCTCTTCCATCCACATCATCTATTTCATCCCCCATATCATGTTTGTCTTCGACTTTGAATTGAGATTTAGCCCTTGATCAAGACCCTCATCTTTTAATCCACCATCCAATCATTTAATCCTAATCAATCTTTGTGTTGTTCTTGGGATATATCTTTCCCACAACACCATCCTTGATCTATCAAATCGAATCCAATTGGGTCTTGTATCTTGATCTTTATCCCTAATCTTGTCCAAGTCATCATCATCCTTCTAGCTTAATCACTCCCATTCACATCATTTCTAATCTTGTTGACATCCAATCTCTCATCATCCATAATCCAATCCAAGATCTTCAACCAAATCAACCTTTAGCTTCATCAACAAGATCTCTCATTTTATGCCCCCCATAACTAGATCACAAGCCAAGAAAATCATGGATTCTCACATTGACAACCAACCCACTTCACCTCCTCACACAAGTGTGTATGATGATCAAGTTAGATACTCACTTGGCTTCATGACATCTCATCATATGCAACCTTTTCCACAACATAATCCCAATGACACATATGAACATGACATTGATTATGATCAACCTAAGGTTTCATGAACTTGACCTTTCTTAAAGCACTTGTGTCCTGCGGCACATGGTTCCTTGCATGTGAAGCATAATTTTTTCCTCAACTCATTTCTAAGGTTATCATCCATCTTTGAAGGAAAGCTTTTAGGCTGATTTGATTCCTTACGAAAATGTTTCTTATCCTTTTGTAAGGAAAAGACTTAGACCAAAATTTGCTTTTTTAGGATTGAAAACTCCATGTTCCTCGCCCACTTGATGGAATCTTGCAATGTAAGCGGATCAAATGCTTTAACCCACCCCCTGAGTCACTCGGATAAGCCTTCAATAAACAAAAACACAAGCCTTCTTTCTAAAATATCTGGAACCATCACTGAAAGTTGTAATAATCTGCCCCTATTTGTAATTTTTTTTAATTTCTTATTTGTGTTTATTTTTAATTTATTTTTGTGTGGTCTATCAGAACTAGACAAAAGTTGCAAAAGGGGTTTTTTGTTTGCATGTAATTGTTTTTTCAGATAACAATGAAATGAGAGACATGCAATGCTAACCCAGAAAAACTATCACATATATGAACATAATATCAAATACCCAGTTCATAAAACCACTCAACATGAATTATAGATGCATACCCATATGCAAATCTTCAACTTGGGATGTTCATTGTAGCTGAACCAACAATATAAGACCATAATTCATTACCAAAACCCCAGCAAATGAGTCTTCTTTGACAAGCAAACTGTATCAGCAAAGTCCAAAACCCTAGGCACCATTTTAGAGCTTATTTGGAGCCACAAAGAACAAGCACTCAACCTGGAAATGTCCCATGTCCATCTAGGAACCTTGTACGGCCATCATGGAAGATGTAACAGTAAATGCAGCTCAGATTCCTAATTCTCTATGATGAACAGACCTGCAACCTTCCACAATAGCTATCCCCCTTGAATCGCCTCCAAAACAACAGGTTATGCATATAAAAATCAGGCTATCAGCACCATAGTTCCGAGACTCAGACTTGACGCAGACTCGGCGAGGGCGACTCGGCTCAGGACTCGGGACTCGGCGCTTATACTCGGCGTAGACTCAGCAAAAACTCGGCAAAGTGAAAAACCCAAGAAATTTAGAGATTTTTAAGGATTTAAAACTTGTTTCATGCACCCTTTATTAAATAAACCTTAAAGACACAATAACATCATCAAATAGAAGCTAATTGGATCACATACACAAGTATACATCGATCACATAAGTATAAATGCAAATTGTAGCTAAGCTGCTGAAGGAAATAGCACACTTAGATATATAAATATAGTCAAATGTATACAAAACTCATGGAATATGAAATCCATGACATCAAAATGATCAAATGTTCCAAGCAAATATGAAGTATCAAAACAATAACTAGAAGTCTATGGCTCAGAGGAGCCTGCATCCTTCGCCTTCCTACGAAGGCGTAAATGGTAGGTCTTCAATGATGCAGCAGCCATAATCTCTGCCTGTGACTCCATGCCACCCTCACCAACATCAGATGTGCCTGTGTCTGCTCGTGCTCTATCCACCTCCTCTGCCAGGGCTATAGCCTCAGCCTCTCTATCTACCTGATCAACCCAATCAAAGTCCTCATCACTAAAGATAGGATCTATAGCCTCAGTGATCCACTCAGATTGTGGATCGACCTCCTCTAGCCTGATTGGGGTGGAGTCATGGTCAAAAATCTGTTTGTGTCTAAGTCAAAGGTTGTAATGAACATACACTAGGTCATTCAACCTCTCCATGGACAATCTATTGCGCCTCTTGGAGTGTATGTGCTCAAACATACTCCAATTACGCTCACAACCTGAAGCACTGCATGGCTGGCTCAATATGCGAATGGCAATCCTCTGAAGGTTTGGTGTTTTAGCACCAAACATTTGCCACCATACATCTGAGATGAGAAAAAAAAAAAAATCAATCTCATTTCCAATTTTAAGTCTCAAGTTTCAAGTTTCAACATTTAATAATAATATAAAAAGAGGAAAATTATGCCCTTAAATATATTTTTACCTAGCTGCAATGTTGTCCTACTCTCTTTGCACATTAGACGAGAAAAGAGCTCTCCTTGTGCACTAGTAAAGGCCTCTATCTCATGGACTATCAATCTAGTAACTGCAGGCGCCATCCGCTCTATCACTGAGTAGAGCCCACCAAGAACCTCATCATCCGCCTTGAAATCAGGGCGGAATTGGAATGCCGGATTTAGGAAATAAGCTGTTGCATGGAGGGGCTTGTGAAGTTGGTGCTGCCATCTCCTATCAATGATCTCCCAAATGGGACGATACTTACCCTCAACTCCCCCATAGATGGATCTAATGGCCTCCTTGGCCCTATCCATGCCCTCATATATGTAGCCCATTGTGGGCTTCTCCCCATCAGCAACTCGTAGAACTACCAAGGGCTCGGTGAACTGCAAATATTGTGAAACATTAACTTCAGTGTGAATAAAATAAAGTTAAACAAATAAAAGAAAAATATGAATAAAAATTAAAGAATACTAGAATTGAATTTTACGGTTACCTTCACAATCTCTGCAGCAGGTGTCCAAAAGCCTTGCTCATCAAAAATGTAACTTGCCACTTCAATCCCTGCGGTGGAAGTACCATAGGATGAGGAAGTCCACTCCTCAGCAACAAACATACGTCTCAAAGGTCCCTTTGACCGAATCAAGGATTGTAGTGTGATGAAATTTGTAGCAAATCTGGTGATGTCAGGACGAGCCAACTCCCTTAACCCCAAGTATTGCCTCATTAGGCTAAGGACCCATGTGTGATTGTATATAAATTTGCAAATATTTTTGGCGATATCCACACATGTTTTGATCCATGGAAGCTTGCCTAAATCCTCCGATACGAGGTCAAGGCAATGTGCGGCACATGGAGTCCAAAATACTATTGGGTGCCTCTCCATCAGTAGTCTACCTGCAGCAACATAACTTGCTGCATTATCGGTCACTACTTGAACCACATTCTCCTCACCCACCTCAAATAGGACTTCTTCTATAGCCTCACAAAGGTATGTGGCATTTTTTACATGTGTTGAAGCATCAATTGACTTGATGAACACGGTGCCACCTGAAAAAAGAAGCAAAATCAATGGTTCAATAAAACATAAATTAAAAATATTAATCGTTAAATCAAATTCAAAATTCAAATTATTCAATGCATTGAGGGAGGTACAATTACTTGAAGAGGAAACAAGAAAATTCAGCAGCGTCCTATTTTTTCTGTCGGTCCAACCATCGGTCATGATGGTGCAACCCTTCTTGCTCCATACCAAGCGCTGCTCCTCTATTTCAACTTTTACATCAGCCACCTTTTGTGTCAAAAGTGGGCCCCTTAAGTCATCTTCAGTAGGGCCTTTGAACCCTGCCCCACAAACAGTTATGGCATCAAACATATTTTGCCAATAAGGAGACCTAGCACATGTAAAAAGGAGAGTTTAACTTTAAATTTGAATTCAACATACATCTAAAATTTAAATATAAAAATTCATGAGACAAAGAATCAAACTATAATAATATAAATTTTGAAACAATCAAACAAAAAAGAATTACCTGGCTGCATGGAATGGAATGGTGCAATAGTACCAAAAGTCGCCAATTGCTCGTCTAGCTGCGTCATGTGCCTCCTTGTTCCAACCCGTGCTCTCAAGCGACGGTTGGGAACCAGGAGTAGTGCGTGGCACAAAAAATGAATCCAACCTAGATTTACGAATTCTAGGACCAATGCTAATACTACCACTACCACTAGCAGTAGCGACAGTGCCAGCACTAGCAGTAGCATGGGCACCAACAGTAGCAGAAGTACTAGCACAAGCACTAGCACTAGGATAAAATGGAGGCTTGGAAGAAGCCTCTCCAACACCACCAATGCACGCTAACTCCTCCCTTTGCCTCTTTTTCACTACTTTTTTCATTTCAAATGTTTCTAATTGTATTTGCACCTCACGAACAACCTCAACAGGTGCATCTTTGCATCCCAAAGCATCATGGACGGCTATGCGTGCAAGATGGTATTTCAATCTATTAATGCCTCCATGAAAAATTGTTTTGCAATAGAAACATTTTGTTTGTCCTTTTTTTTGCCCTGGAAAATTTTCAGCGTGTTTCCAAGCTGGGTCCTTACGAACTGGGTGTGAAGAGTTGGACATTGTGGAAAATACAATTTGAACTTGAAATCAAGGCTGCTGCAATAACACATAAATACAAAAAAAAATGAACATTTGTTAATTCATTTATAATTATTAATTTATTAAACTAATGCAAAAAAAAAGTAGGGTTTGTTTCAAAAATAGGTAGGGTTTGTTGATTGTTCCAAAACAAAAGGTAGGGTTTGTTTCAAAAATATGTAGGGTTTGTTGATTGTTGAAAACTTGAATGTAGGGTTTTTTAATTTGTTGAATGTTCAAACTTCAAACTTCAAACAAAAGGTAGGGTTTTTTAATTTGTTGAATGTTCAAACTTCAAAGTTCAAACAAAATAAGTAGGGTTTGTAACTTTGTTCAAAATAAAATTTGAAATTTTACAAAACAATGCAATTTTTGCTAAAAAACACAAAAAAAAACCAAACAAAATCAAGCTTACCTCTACTGAAACTTGAAATGAAATGCAAAGTTAAGCTCCTTCCAATCGCTGGTAGAGAGCTCTCAATGCACCAACTCTAAGTATGAAGCTGCTCCAATGCGATTTAATGATGGATTTTTCGTTCTACGGTTCTACCTCCTTGCTATTTGCCCTACAATGCACACTCTTATTTTTGCTCACAACTCTCTTTTCTCCTCCTATTTTGCCAAGAAAATGAAATGAAGTTACTTTAAGTGTAATAGAGGCAATATAAGTCCAAAAAAAATCAACTTTTGACTTGAGTTTTTATGTTTTTTTTTTACTTTTTACTCATGCCTGCGCCGGCCGAGTCTCACCATCGGGAATCGCTGAGTCGAGTTTGGCGAGTTTCATGAAATTGGCGAGTTTAGGCGAGTTTGAAGACGGGTCCGAGTCCGAGTCTCCAGGACTCGCCATACCTTGCTCGGCTCGCGACTCGCCGAGTTCTGGCAAGTCTCGGAACTATGATCAGCACACATGTACGGCCTGTCTTGAGAAGGTATGGCCAGTTGGTAATAATGTCCAAAGTGCCAACAAACACCACAAACCCCTGTAATTTGTCCTCAAACCTCCATTATTAGATGCTCACAAACTCAGAGGTATTAACATAATGAAACTCCATCAAAATGATATCCTTAGAAGCACAAGCGAAGCCTCTGTATGAAGCTCCCAGTTACCCTTCATGATGTTGTCTCTCAAGCACAATGAAGGTCGTCTCACAGAGGTTTCCATCCCTACAAAACTCTTGTCCAAACCCCAAAGCCAAGCTTCAAGGTTGCTCCACAGAAAAGAAGTCCAAAAAGAGAGAGAGAGAGAGCCAAATGAACTCACAAATGCATTTTATATTCCCTTGGCTCCAACGCCCAAGGAGGGAAAAGATAATAATTTTAAATTTGAATATTGACCCCTTGTCCCCTCATGGAGCGCTCAAGTTCCTAGCAACAACTTTAAGTTGTAACTTGACTTCATAACATAAAGTTACTTTAATAAATTAAAGTAACCTTAACCAATTAAATATTATAAGTTAAATATTTAATTTAACTTATACTTCGACATATAATCCCCTGGCCATTCTTGAAGTCCAATTGCAAAGTGCTAGGTGCTCCAACTGGCAGTCTATAAATAGAAAATTGGCCAACGCCCCTTGATACCTCATGCCTGACTTACTATAAATAGTAAGTCCTGGAATAACAACCAAAAAAGGTTCCCTAACCACATCTATTAGCCTACGGGAACCCTGGAATAGGCTAATCACTCCATCACTTTGCATGGGCTAAGAAAGGGGCATTGCAGTCCGCCCTCCCTAGAATTGCTTGCCCTCAAGCAATTGCAATGCTGGATGCTGTAAAATTTGTTCACTTTCCCAAGTAGCATCCTCAACTGGTAAGTCCCGCCACTTCACCAAGTACTCTGTAATCACTCTCCGCCTAACGGTCCTCTCCTTGAAATCAATCACTAGCTCTAGAACAAACACCAACTTACCCTCCTCATCCAAAGGGGGCAACACTGCTGAAGGAGTTACATTATGCACTCTACTGCCCTTAGGTAACTCCAGCTCATAGGCTACCTCTCCAACCCTCCTGGTGACTCTGAACGGACCATAAAATCATGGTTTCAACTTCTCTGCTCCACTCTTCTTGAAAGTGGACTATCTGTATGGCTGCAATCTCACATAAACCATGTCACCCACCTCAAACTCTCGCTCTAAATGATGTTGATCAGCATACAACTTCTGTTGATTTTGGGCATGCTGGATGTTTTCTCTCAAGGATCCCATTATGTCTTGGCTCTCTTGCAAGAAGTCCTTAGCCCTGGGCACTCTACAATCATTGAACAACAAATCAATGAAGCTAGGTGCTTCGTATCCATACAAAGCCATGAAAGGTGACATTTTGATGGACATGTGGAATGTGGAGTTGTAGCAAAACTCTCCCAAGTGCAACCATTTTATCCATCCCTTTTACTGCCTTGAAACATCATTCCGAAGGTTTTGGTCATCTGTTTGGGGGTGGTAACTAGTGCTAGGAGTCAACTCGGTACCACATAACTTAAACAATTCTTGCCAGAACAAGCTCATGAACTTGTCCCTGTCACTTATGATGTTCTTTGGTACCCCATGAAGTCTAAACACTTCCTTAAAGAACAAATCTGCCACCTGTAAGGCTGTATATCCTGCTGATATGGCAAAGAAATGGGCAAATTTTGTCAAATGGTTTACCACAACAAAAATACAATCCTTCCCTTGCACCTTAGGAAGCCCTGTGATGAAATCCATTGAAACACTCTCCCACTTTTGAGTAGGAATGCGCAATGGTTGTAGTAGACCAGCCAGGTATGTGTGCTCATTTTTGTTTGGTTGCAACACTTGACACTCACGTACACTCACGTACATACTTGGTAATGTCTTCCTTCATCCCCTTCCATGAGAATCTCTCACGGATCTGCCTATAAGTCTTATAAAATCCTGGATGACCAGCCATAGGAGTGTCATGAAAAGATTTGAAAATCTGCTTTTTCAACTTTGATTCAGGCACTAACCAAATCCTCTTCTTGTAGAAGATCAAGCGATCCTTCACACTATATTTTTCATCATTCAATGTACCATCAAGAATGCTATTGGCAAGGTTGTTCTTTACATAACCAGCCTGAATATTCTCCTTCCAATCTGCTGCTATCTCAGAAAAAACACATAAATGGGGTCTCCTAGATAGTGCATCAGCCACCACATTAACTTTTCCGCTTGACATATTCAATGTCAAAATCATATGCCTGAAGTTTACTTACCCACTTTTGTTGTCTCTCGCTCAAATCCTTCTGATTAAGGAAGTATTTCAGACTGTTATGATAAATTTTAACAATAAATCTGCCCCCAACAAGATACTATTTGTACTTAGCCAAGGCATACATTATGGCTAACATCTCCTTATCATAAATTAAATAACTTCTCTCACTTCCCTTCAACTTTCTACTCTCAAAAGCAATTGGATGCTTATTTTGCATGAGGACAACCCCTATACCATCACCAGAAGCATTAGATTCAAGTTCAAATGGCTTGGAAAAATCAAGTGGTGCCAAAATAGGGCACGAGCTCATCAACTTCTTAAACTGATCAAATGAATTCTGTGCTGATTCTGACCAAGAGAATGCCCCTTTCTTAGTCAAATCAGTAAGCGGGGCAGCAACCTGTGAAAATCCTTTTACAAACCTTTTGTCGAATCCACAGAAACCAAAAAATACCTTAAGCTGTGATAAATTAGTGGGTGGTGGCCAATCAAGTATTGCCTTGATTTTATCTGGATCCACACGAACTCCATCAGCATTAATTACATGCCCACGATACAACAACTCTGTCATCCCAAACTCACACTTGGACTCTTTAGCAAAGAGAGACTCACTCTCAAGAATACCCAACACCTCATCCAAGTGTTTCAAATGCTCTTCCCATGATCTACTATAAACAAAGATGTCATCAAAGAAGATTAGAACAAACTTACGTAACTGTTTGTTGAACACCCTGTTCATGCATGACTGGAAAGTGGTTGGAGCATTTGTCAAACCGAAAGGCATGACAAGAAACTTGAAATGTCCAAAATGACATATGAATGCAGTTTTCTCTACATCCTCCTCCCTGACTCTAATCTGATGGTATCCCGATCTCAAGTCTATTTTGGAGAAGTATATTGCGCCATGCAACTCATCAATCAGCTCATCAATGTGTGGGATGGGATATCTATTCTTAATTGTTTTCTTATTAAGTGCCCTATAATCCACACACATACGCATAGTCCCATCATTCTTCTTCACCAAGACAACTGAAGAAGCAAATGGGCTCTTGCTTGGCCGAATGTGTCCCATCTCTAAGAGCTCCTTCATGGTCTTCTCAATCTCATCTTTGAGTCCCTTGGGATGCTTGTAAGGAGTAGTAATCACTGCCTTAGTCCCCTCCTCTAACTCTATCACATGCTCAATGCCTCTATCAGGAGGCCTACCCGGAGGAAGACTACCAAACACCTTGCTTCTTTTGGAAAGAAGCTCCTCTATCTCTGGTGGATAAGATCTCTTAACCTCCTCTGTAACCGTGGGCATAATAACACACTCTGCTGTCCACTCTACCTGATAATGCCTGAAAAGTCTCCATTCGTTTGAAAGACACCACACGTGGTTCTCCATTTGACAAACCCCTCAAGACCACATTCTTCCCTTCTAATTTGAATTTCAGCTCCATGGTCTGAAAATTAAGGGTGATCTCTCCCAAGGAACGTAGCCACTGAATCCCCATAACTGCATCAGTGTCTCCAATACTCACCACATAGAAATCCTCCTTAACTTCATATTTCCCAAATTGTATACTCAACTTTGGGACATCTTGGTACAATTGATAGTGAAACCATTAGCTACCATTACTAGAAAACCACTCACCTCTTGTGTTTGAAGGCCAATCAAAGCTATCATTCGTTGCCCCTTAAGTACTCCTCTAATGCAAAGAGACTCATTTTTCTGAAAGCTATGGAACTATGCTAGTTTCACATCATTGTCCTCTTCCTTTCCACCCTCTTCTGGTGCCTTTTCATCCTCACATTCTTCATAATCAGATTGCTGGTCTAAAATTTCTGATGCATTGTCTTCACCAGATTGGTACTCAATTAGGAGTGCCTTCCCCTTAGCTGAACATTTATGGCCTTTAGACCAAGGCTCCTTGCATGTGAAGCATAATCCCTTCCTCCTAAGCTCGTTTAAGGTCTCATTGTCAATCTTAGTATATTGTTTCTTTGGTTGTTCATGTTCCCTTGCAATATGTTTTTTGTCCTTGTCTTTCTTCTGAAGAAAACCTTTGGGCTGAGCTTTGCTTTGTGAAGTAGAGGTGTCCATATCTCTAGCTTTCTTGATTGCTTCACATAACGTAGGTGGATTGAATGCCTTGATCCATCCCTTCAAGGGTTCAGATAAACCATCAATGAAGAGTACAATAAGTCACCTCTCAAAAATATTTGTCACTAGTACTGATAATCGCTGAAAATCAGCCACATAAGCATCTACTGTACCCCATTATTTCAGCTGTGCTAGCTCCTTAAAATGTAGTTTTGGATCCTTCTTGTCAAACCTCTCAATTATTCTTTCAGTGAACTCAGCATATGATGTGATCTGTGCATGTCCCATGGTGATCATGCCATGGTGCCACCACTCATGAGCAACTCCGTCTAAGAACATGGCAGCATAGTTTATGGCTTCATTTTTAGGTGATGGATTGAGAGTAAAGTATCAACCTTTTGAACCCATGCACGAGCTGATGTCTTCTCGGACCTATCAAAGTAAGGAAGACTGAGCTTCCCAAGCTTCTTATGCAGCTCATTGTGTTGCTCTTTGTTGCCTCTGTGGGGCATATGCCTCATCCGTATAATCACATAGAGATATCACGGTGAAAATCAGGTCCTGCATCTCTCCAATCCTGTCTAAATTGATCCTGCATTTCAACTAATGGAGATCATTCCCTGTTGATGGTTCAACTCTGGGTGGGAAAGTTGGCATAAGAGGTCTTGCTACTGCTGCCCTACAATATGGATCTTCAACCCTGGGTGGATTTTGACCATTCCTTTGGTCATCATTACCCCTGTTATTAACTGCCATAAGAGCAATTGCATCAGCGAACTGAGCCATGCCCTGATTTGTTTGTTCCTGGCTTCTAACCAGGGCATCCAAAAGTAGTGTTGTGCGATCTGGTTCTGCATTTCTTTCATCTCTGTCAACCATATTTTTTGAATGAGTTGATTGCTATTCCTCTGTATCGGAAGGCCAATGTTCCCAAAGTTCTCTTTTCCTTTGTCTTTCTTTATATCTTCTTTCTCTGTCACTGTTGCTCATAGAATAACATTAACCCACTGGATGGCAAAAGAATTTGTGCTCTGATACCACTGTAATGATCTGCCCCTGTTTGTAATTTTTTTTTAATTTCTTATTTGTGTTATTTTTTTATTTATTTTTGTGTGGTCTTTCAGAACTAGACAGAAGTTGCAGAAGGGGTTTTTTGTTTGAATGTAATTGTTTTTGCAGATAACAATGAAATGAGAGACATGCAATGCTAACCCAAAAAAACTATCACATATATGAACATAATATCAAATACCCAGTTCATAAAACCACTCAACATGAATTGCAGATGCATACCCATATGCAAATCTTCAACTTGGTATGTTCGTTATAGCTGAACCAGCAATATAAGACCATAATTCATTACCAAAACCCTAGCAAATGAGTCTTCTTTGACAAGCAAACTATATCAGCAAAGTCCAAAACCCTAGGCACCATTTTAGAGTGTATTTGGAGCCACAAAGAACAAGCGCTCAACCTGGAAATGTCCCACATCCATCTAGGAAACCTGTATGACCAGCATAGAAGATGTAACAACAATTAATGCAGCTCAAATTCCTAATTCTCTATGATGAATAGACTTGCACCCCTCCACAATAGCTATCCCCCTTGAATCGCCTCCAAAACAACAGGTTATGCATATAAAAATCAGGCTATCAGCACACATGTATAGCCTGTCTTGAGAAGGTACGACCAGCTGGTAATGATGTCCAAAGTGCCAACACACACCACAAACCCCTGTAATATGTCCTCAAACCTCCATTATCAGATGCTCACAAACCCAGAGGTATTAACATAATGAAACTCCATCGAAATGATATCCTTAGAAGCACAAGCGAAGCCTCTGTATGAAGCTCCCAACAACCCTTCCCGATGCTGTCTCTCAAGCACGAAGAAGGTAGTCTCACAGAGATTTTCGTCCCTGCAAAACTCTTGTCCAAACCCCCAAGCCAAGCTTCAAGATTGCTCCATAGAAAATAAGTCCAAAAAGAGAGAGAGCCAAATGAAGTCACAAATGCATTTTATATTCCCTTGGCTCCAACGTCCAAGGAGGGAAAAGATAATAATTTTAAATTTGAATATTGACCCCTTGTCCCCTCATGGAGCGCCCAAATTCCTAGCAACAACTTTAAGTTGTAACTTGACTTCATAACATAAAGTTACTTTAATAAATTAAAGTAACCTTAACCAATTAAAGATTATAAGTAAATATTTAATTTAACTTATACTTCGACATATAATCCCCTGGGCATTCTCGAAGTCGAACTGCAAAGTGCTACGTGCTCCAACTGGCAGTCTATAAATAGGAAGTTGGTCAACACCACCTAATACCTCCTGCCCGACTTACTATAAATAGTAAGTTCTGGAATAACGACCACAAAAGGTTCCCTAACCACATCTATTAGCCTACGGGAACCTTGGAATAGGCTAATCACTCCATCACTCTGCATGGGCTAAGAAAGGGACATTACAAAAGTCTTTGGAAATCAGCTATGTAAGCATTAACTGTCCCATGTTGCTTCAACTAAGCCAACTCTCTAAACTGCAACTCCAGGTCCCTCTTATCAAATCTTTCGATGTGTCTATTGGTGAATTCATCATAGGTGGTAATGAGATTGTGGCTTTGGGTTACCAACCCATGATACCACCATTCATGTGTTGTTGCTCCTAGGTGTAGGGTGGCAAATTTGATGGCCTCTTCTTCAGGCATAGGCCTCAAAGACAAATAGTTGTGCAACTTCTAGACCCAAGCATGAGCCATACTTTTGTCACTGCCATCAAAATGAGAAAGTGTTACCTTCCCCAAAGTGTGTTGGTAATCCCTCTGATAGGCTTGGCCTCTATTCTATTGTTTTCCTCCACCTCTCTTCTTTTTTTGATTCATAAATTGGTCAAGAGACAATATGTCACGAACCTCATCCGAAAGAGTTATATTCTACATAACTTGCTAAGACTTCATCTACCATAGGAACTTGGGCTTCTTGTTCAGAAGGTGCCTCCTCCCTATATGTGAATGTAAGTTGGAGAGGTCTAGCAGGAGACCCTACAACAGTACTAGTAGAACGATCATGGTTACCTTGTTGATTATTTCCATTAGAGGTACTAGCTTCTCCATTTTGATTATGTAGCACATTTGGAGTTTGACTCATTTTGTGGAGAAGTTGGGCCATCATATCAAGCATAACATCAAATTTTCTCTCCATTTTGGCATGTGGACTTTTTGGTGCATTAGTGCCCTTCTCTCTTTGCCATGTTTTCTGATTTAACCTCTGTATCAATTGTGGGAGTTTGACATGCAACTAGAACTTCTGAAAAGGTCTCTTCAACTAGATTGCTAGGAAACTGAAACAGTTTTCTCTACTCTCTCTTGTAGTACCTCTTTCCTCTTTCACTGTCGTGCATAGAGAAAAGGCTACATAACAGGAATAAAAATCACAAGTTGGCAAAATCACCAGCTCTGATACCATTGTAATAACCTCCCTCAATTTTTTTGAAATTTTTAACTAAAGTAAAACTACAATGCAACGTCCTTAACACTTTCTGATTACTCAGCTCCCGGAATGGGTAAGGTGAGAGCTTACAATGCGTAGGACCACACCCAATTTTCTATAGAATGCAGCAACAAGAATGTATGCAACATAGAATATTGTCACAATGACACACCTGGTGGCAAGTCATCCATCTCTGCGCTTATTCAACGAAGTGTGCCAATGCAACACAATATGTAAACACAAGGCAGCCAGGCCGTCCTTTCTCTACGCTTAGTCAGCAGAGTGTGTTTGATGAGATTACAACACATAGAACAAGCACACAAGGCCGCTAAGTCGTCATTTCTCTACGCTTATTCAGCGGAGTGTGCAATTACAACAAATAAACAAGCGCACAAGGCGGCAAGCCATTCTTATCTACGTTTATTCAACGGAGTGTGCAATTACATTGAAATGCAAACATGAAGACCACTGGTGGTACTACCATCCAGGGTTTACAAGATATCAATATTGCAACTAAATAAATATATTACAATGACCAAAATGGCTGAAATTATAATATTATAAAATCTGATCCAAACTGAACTATACTGCAGCAACAAATATCACTGAAAAGAGGCACTGAAAATCATACAAATCAATATTAGAATCATACCCACTGAAGCTCTAATGTTGTAGATGATGGAGGATGCCCAAACTGAATTGATATCACACTGAAACCACTGGTTTTCACTGAAAGATCAGGTCTGAAAACTGATTGCAGCAGCATAAAAGTCTGAAAACAACACACAAAAACCCTAACCAGCAAACCAGAATGCTCAGAACTGATTTGATCAATCCCAAACCACCCCAACCCGCATTCTAACTCCAGGGCGCCATCAAAACAGAAAAGAATGACTGAAAAAGAGGAGCAATCTGCCTCTAAACATCCCACGCCCTGCTCTTGAACTGGTATGGCTTGTACCAGATGGTACGGCCAGCAATATTCTTCATTTCTCCCTTGAAAACAGCAACCAACAAAATGATTTTGTAACTTAATTTTCCTGCGCCAAGAATTAAGAAAGAAAATTCATCAATCTATAAGATTTTTGGGTCACCAACTCAACACCATTAATGTTGTACGGACTACAATAGAAAGAATTGGTACGGCCAGCCAATGCATTCCAAAATCTTCACTCTAAAATTCATCAATCACTCAGGAAATGAACAGCATAAACAAATCTTCTTTGCAACACAAATGTGATTCCAGGATAAAATCACTATGACTAGCTAGGGGGAATTTTGTCCCCAAAACCTGTATTTTCAAGAGGGTTTTCGTCCTCAAGAAAATAAGAGAGGAAAACAGGTTCACTCAAATGCAGAAGAAAAATATCATATCAAGTCTAACCTCAACAATGAGCTTCAAACCTCCTTTTATAACTCATTGGAGGAAATAAAATATTACTTTTCTCTTTTCCCTCCTAAAGCTCTTATTAAAATTACATAATAATCCATCATGTGAGCCAAGTCCTTTATGCCTAGCACCTCCTATATGCACAACTTAAACACCTTTTTTATTAAATAATTACACGTAAGTTGTCTTTGGAATAATATTTTTTGACAACTTAAGTTATAATAATTTAATTATCCACCCAAGTTGTGGAAAGCATCAAAATGAATCAAACATGAACTTCTAATCATACCATAATGCTTCTGAGGACTTAGGATAATGAATTGAACCAACTTGGTGTCGTTCTAAAAATAGTCAGCTTCTCCAAGTGTGGAGAGCTCACAAAAGGATGAAATTGCATTTTGAAAGAAACATGGAACTCACAACAAGCTCCTAAACTCACTATCATGAATTAAAGCCATTGCTTGTTCACCCCTGTGTTCTCCAAGAAAGTTGGAGTTCTTCCTTGCCCAACCAATTAGCCTACGGGAAAACTCAAAAAATAAGCTAATTGTCCTCAAACTGATTATGCTTGAGAAAGGGACATTATAATGGACAATGGGGCCTCTAGGCATATGACATCAGTCCGACAGTATTTTACCAAATTGGAAGAACATAATTTTGGAGTTCAAGTTGAGCTTGGTGATGATGCCAAGTATTTAGTAGCAGGAGTTAGGTACCTCTTTAGAGGTTGATGATGTTTTGTTTGTTCCATATCTCAAAATGAATTTTCTTTTAGTTTTGGTTATGGAGGATAAGGGCTATGTAGTTGAATTCAAGGATTAGCAAGTTCTTATCAAACCGAAAGGATCTAGTCTAGATATAGCACAGGTTATAGGGGTTAGAGAAGGCAATCTATACAGGTTACAAGTTGAAAAAATTCTAGCAGCATTGAAGAGCAACATGTAGAATTTTCCAGCCTCCAGAAAGCATTGGATCAAAAGTTAGCACATATACTTATTTTGATATTGTATGTAGATGATTTGTTCATCATAGGAGTGAAACAACTCATTATAGGGTGCAAAGCAAATTTATAGGTTGAGTTTGAGATGGACATTGAGCTAATGCATTACTTTTTGGGTTTAAAGGTTTGGCAGAAACCTGGGGAGATTTTCCTTGGGCAGAGTAAGTATGCAATAGAGATATTGAAGTGATTCCGGATGGAGGATTGCAAACCTATGGCCACACCTATGATCACTAATTTGAAGAAGGTGACAACTTCATAATCAAAATTGATTGATCCCACATTGTAAAAGAAGCTGATAGGTTCCTTGATGTTTTTGGTCAACATTAGACCAAATATATATTTTGTAGTGAACACCTTGAGTCTGTTGTGAAGTTTTCACACATCCCCCCATTGCGAATGGGGACCCCCTGTTTTTCGTTTTAGGTTTTAGGGTTTGTAGTTTTGGTTTTGGTTGTCTTTGCTTTTGCCAAATTCTTGTCAAAGTCCATCATGTCATGTGAAAATTCTTGAATTGATCACTCTGAATATGCAAGTCTGAACATGAAGATTGTCATTAACAATGCCGGAGTTGCAAAATTCATGAAGAGATTTGAAGTAAATGATAGTGAATTCGTGCCAAGGAATTTGTCCAAGGAGCTAAGGAAATTCACACTTAGGAAATTCACTCACTGAGAGATGCACTGAAACGATTGAAATTGCTTTTAAACTCCTTAAGTCAAGTGTCAAGAAAATATTGAAAGACTTCTTGCAATTTGCACCTATTCCTGAATGAATTCTTGCAATCCCCGAATTTTCTCGTGAAAAGAAATCGCGAAACATTGAAAGGAAATTGCACTGAAGAAGTAAGTTTTGAAAGAACACAGGGAAAGTCTAATGAAAAATTGAACAAGTTCTTACAATATGCGCCAAGAATTTCCTGAACAACATCACCAAAGGTGCAAAAAGTTTCTTGAACGACTTCCTGAAAAATGCAACTAAGGTAAATCGTGAATGAAGTCTTGCAAAGTCCGACCGGAAATTTTGAAAGACATTTGTGAATGAGTTAGTGAAAAGTGCACTAAGACATTGCGAATAACTTCCTGAAAATGCAACCACTCAATTGTGAAAGCGCTCTTGCCTAGTGAAAGACTCCAAAAAAATTGTGAAATGAAAGAAATTTGTGAACAACAATAGGAAAAGTGCGCTTTTTGCAAGAAATCTGTGAATGACATCAATGAGAAATGCGCCCATTACTGAAAGCACTCAAGGGAAATGCGCTCAAGAAGTCCTGAACAACATCATGAAGGATGCCCTCAACCTGTGAATGAGGTAAGGAAAGTGTGAAAGACATAAGGTTTGTACGAATTCCTGAAGGACCCTTGAGGAAATGCGCTCAAGACTGAATGATCGCCTTAGAAATGCGCCCTAGATTTTTGCAAGAACATATGCCATATGCGCCTTACACTGCAAGACCCTAGTAGGAAATTGCGCGTACCTTTGTTCCTGAATGAACATTAGGAATTTGCGCCCAGGAACAATATGAAAGGAATTAGGAAATTAGCACTAGTAAAAGTTATTGAAAGGCACTTGGGAATATGCGCCCAATATTAAAAGACCACAAAGAATTTGCGCTCCAAGAAGTTATTGAAAGAATATAGGGAATATGCGCTTAGGGAAAATTGAACAACACCCTCAAAATTCCGCCCAAGAATTTGTGCAAGAGTTCATGGAAATTCCGCCCCAAAAGCATGAATGAATTCATTAGAAATCTGAATTGCAACAAAAACTAATGAAATTTGTTCTCCTTGTTGTGACCTAATCACACATCGCCCCATTGCAAATGGGGACCCCCTTTTTTTGAGCTCCTGTGCTTTGCATTTAGTTTTGGATGATGCCTTAAGTTTATTTCATGATGAAGTCAGTGGTTGTCCTCTAATCTAAGGGGAGTTTTCTGTCGAGTTTCTATTTAAGAGTCATTTGCTTTCGTTCTGAGATCAATCCTGATGCATGTTTGAGATCCTGAAAATGACTAAGTCTGATATCCTGAAAATCTTGAAAATTTGACTAAGTCTGAAATCTGGTGGATCCTCCAAATTCTAGATTTTGCATGTTAAATCTGGTGGATCCGAGACCTATCTCAAACATCCTAAAAGGTATATTGAAAAATATTTAAAGTATAATTTTTTAATATACCTTACCCTGAGGAACACTAAAAAAACGACTAAGTACTCAAGAAGAGAACAGAATCCAGATCCCATGCAACCCATCCCATGCGCTCTTTATTTCGGGAGATCAAATTTGCCATCCGATGCGCCTTCCAAGAGGAGATCAAATTGGCCAACCAATGCGCCTTAAGCAATGCACCCAAAATGAAAGGTTTCTTTTGATTGTCGAAGAAGTGATTTCAACCGGAGCTCAGAATCTAGATCCCATGCGCCTCATCTATTGCGCCAAACCTTATCATTCAAGGCACATTTTAGGGAGAGCACAAAATGCTGATCCAATGCGACCCATCCATTGTGCCCTTATGAAAGATGTTAAAATCCAAGATCAAGAAGCTATCAAAACCCTCAGCTAATGGACATCTATTGCGCCCTATCTGCTGCGCCAAAAGAGGAGGTCTGTTTTGAAGTGGTTTTAATGAAAGATCAAAATGCTGATCCCTTGCACCTTAACCAATGTACCTTATCCATTGCCCCTCATCTAAAGCGCTTGAAGGAAGATTTTGATAGAAGTTTTAGAGTGACTTTCAAGAGGATCTAAGAAGCTGATCTGATGCGTTGGTCTCATGCACCATCTACAAGGAGATAAAGTTAAGTTTTGAGAGCATCAAAGAATGATACAAAACACTCAACTACTGCGTCAATATCAAGGGGAGATCAAAATGGCCATCTAGTGTGCTCAAGTTGGAGAGGTTTCTTTTGGATGTTCAAATGCAAACATTTCAAGTGGATATCAAGATCATGATCCAATGCACTTGAAGAGGTTGCTGATTACGAGTTTTAGAACACTTTTCAAGAGGATTCAAAATGTCTATCTGCTGCACCCTTATTAAGGATTGAAATGATGGTTTGAAATGAAGATTCCAACGGAGAGCAAAAGTCCCCACTAATGCGCTGCCTTGAATCAAGTGTTTGAGATTTGAAAAATGGCTAACTTTCAAGCGGAAGACAAAATGTGGATCTAATGCGCCATCACTTGTAGTGTGATGACTCAAGTTTTAGGATGCCAATTTTAAGAGAAATTCAAAATCATGACCTACTGTGCCAAAAGTAGTTGGTTTTGTTAAAATTCAAGAAGTTTTTCAAGAGAAGACTTAAACCTCCCTCCAATGCATTTGAAGAAGCAATGATGATTGAAGTTTCAAAACACAATCCAAGAGGATTTAAAGTGCTTAACCAATGCGCCACATTGAACACCTTTTAAGAGAAGATCCAAGTCTTGATCTCTTGCGCCCTTGTCAAGAGAAGATGCAATGATTAGAGATTCCAAAACACCTATTTGCCGCGCCAATGTCAAGAGAAGATTAAAATCCTTATCTGTTGCACCATTTAGAAAGAAGAGTCCAAAAGGTTGATCTGTTGCGCCAAGGTTGAGGTAACAGTCTTGTTTAAGCTTTCAAAAACTTTCATATTCCAAGCACAAAATCAAGATCCCTTGCGCCTTAACCAGTGCGCCTAGAATGAAAGGTTTCTTTTGATTATCAAAGTATACTTTCAAGTGGAGCATGAAGTCCTCATCTGGTAAGCTCTTGAGAAGGAAGGTGAGATGGTAAGTTTAGATTGTCCTTCAACCGGAGCACAAAATGCCTATCTAATGCACCTCCTAACAGAGTTCAAATTCCCTATCTAATGCGCCATCCTAGTATGAAGTTTAATACAACATTTATAAGACTTTTTAGCAAGATCAAAATCCTCATCCATTGCGCCTAGATCAAGGAGTGAAAAATAGTGATTTAAAAGTGGAATTTCAACCATAAGATGCAATATTGATCTAGTGTGCCACTTTGGATTGAAGTTAAATTCAAGTTTTATGGAGGTTTCTAGGCAAGGAGTAAAATTGGCATCCAATGCACCTAGGCTTAGAAGGGTTAGAAATTGATTTATAATGATTATTTTGTGTTGTAAGATCAAGGAATTGATATTGCTTCTTTGTTTGTGTTGCAGGAGCTGAGGGATCATCAGAGGAGCAAGTGCTGGAATCACTTTCATGTAAGCGAGGAATGAAGTCAAGAGGAAGTCGCTGCGAGGAAACATCATGTAGCTACTCCAAGTGATCACTTCAAGTCCAATATACCGACACTCTTCATCCATGGCATCATGTCAAGGATATCTATCCATCATACTTCAAGTTCTTTCAAATTTAAAGACTTTTCAATCTTCAAGTCCAAGAGAGATCATCTACTCTATATCATGAAGGAAGCATCGTCATCTACTCCACATGTAAAGGTGTTATCATCAATATCTACTCTCCAAGAAGACGCATCCAAAGAAGATCGTCATATATCCTACAAGAAGAAGAAAAATCACGAAGTTAGTCAAATGAAGCAACATGCATCATACACATCCAGTTTACAAGAAGATGAACAAGGCAAGATCAATAAAGATACATCCCAAACATTCAAGTTCATTCAAGTAATCACATCAAAGACATCAAAAGATGATGCAATTTAGGAATATGCTGAAGTTGAACCTACGTGGCATATACATATTATTCACCAATCACAGTTCACCACATCATTCAACAAGCAAGAAGACAAAGAGGATGCCCATGTGGAAGATGCTCTAAAGATTCCATTTCATCCTTATCTTCTTGGAAAACATGCCTTCATTGCCTCTATTATGTACTAAAAATAGCAATTTGTTGTAACTACCTGCTGAAATGGCATGATCTGGACCCTTGGCTACTTGAATCGATCCAAGCCATTCATTGTAATACTGGAGCTCTATATAAAGGCCTTGTTGCCTCATTTGTAAAAGATAGTCAGTAGAAGATAAAAGATATAGTTTTGTAGAAGTAGAGTAGAAGAGACTCTAGAAGTTTTATGAGAGTACTGGAAGTTGTTGTAAATATTTCTCAAAATTAATGCAAAAACATTGGAGCTTGTTTGGTGTTAAGTGTTGTCTTGTGGAATAACATGGTTTCTTGTATTTCGATGAAGTGGAGAGATGTTTCAAATTAGATTAGTAGCTCATTGATGTAATGTATGTTGTATTGAATATTTGATCAACTCCTAGCTCATGCTTTTGACATTCATCATTGGTGAAGTGTTGTGTAAAGCTAGTCTGAGCTTCATTATAATTTGCTTAAGTTCGATTGTGGATGCTTGTTTGAGCTGCGCCGTCTAATGGGTGCTTATATGAGCCTTCATGATTTGAAAACCTTTCGCTATCCTTAGGAGATTGCACCAACTCCATGTAGTTGTAGGCATCCTTGGCGAAGTGGAGTTAGGTTTATTCAGGAGTTTGTCTATTCATGCATTATCATTGCTTCATTGACCTTAGATTAGGTCCCTAAACCCTATCTTTTTCCTTTTTTTATCATTGATACATCGTGAATACTTCATCCACACTGAGAGGAGAAATAAGTTGAATGAATGAAGAAGAAATCTACGTAAGTCCCTTTGTGATTACCAGCAAGATCACATGTAATCACTGAGTTTATCCATCATAAATCATTGAAAGGAACCTTGGAGTTGTCTCGATTGATCACTTTGTTTAGCATTGGAGAGGCTTTATTCAAGAGAGAGTTGGATACTCAGTATTTTACTCTATTGTTGTGTTGTCTAAAAACAATCATCAACACTTCTGATCAAGTCGGCCTGTGTGAAAAGGATAAAAACAAATTGTTGTTTCCTAAGTGAGGTCGGCCTGGTTTAAAATTCGCATGAAGAAAATTGTTTATTCCTTACCCAAGTCGGCCAATATGAGGAATTCGCCCTAAGAATGTATATTTAAGAAACTCTCAAGTCATAATGTTTCAAAAACACAGTACACATAATTTTCTTGAAGAAAGTGAATTTTTTTAAGGGCAAATTTTGTGAAGAAGAATTATTTTCAAGTGTTATTTTATTCACTTCTTCCATAATAAATACATTCTTGAATGAAATTTCGTATGATATTGGTCATGTTTTATCATTGCATTGAATTCAGAATTTTTTTCGGCATGACTATTCGTAGTTTCCTTTGTTTGTGAAGGAATTCAGGAATTGAAGACAAGGACAACTTTCGTGAAGATGTTCGAGATGAATGCGAAAGAATTCCAATGCCGGAGAAGGAAATTACTTTCAATGATAAGCATAGTTCCACGGGGACACGTCCCCCCTTGGAAAACAGTCGTCCCTGAGACGAGGACGTTTCCAGGACGGGGAGACTTCAAGGAAACGTCCCCCGCAGTCCCCCCATTTCGCCACCACATTTCTTTGAGGCATTCTGTCAAACAATTCATGTGCCTTGCCTATGCTTCCACATTTTGCATACATGTCTAACAGGGCAATTGCAACTACAACATTTGACAAAATTCCTCTCTCCTTTATGTTTTGATGGATGTCCATACTCCATACCCTATTCCAAAGCTCCCATTTTGACACAAGCAGGGAGGATGCTGGCAAAGGTTGTGGAATTTGGCTTTACACCAGCCAATTGTGTTTGCTTTAAAATTTCTAAAGCCTTTTCAACAAATCCATTTTGTGATATCTTGCAATCATTGCAGTCCATGAGACCACACTTCTTTGAGACATTCTGTCAAACAGTTCATGTGCCTTGTCTATGCTTCCACATTTTGCATACATGTCTAATAGGGCAGTTGCAACTACAACATCTGACAAAATTCCTCTATCCTTTATGTTTTGATGGATGCCCATCCCTGTTGATGTGTTTTTTATGCACAAGGCAACATGCAGAATAAAATACCAAGTATTCTATCCTCTCTTGAATAAAGTCTCTCAAAGGCTAAACAATGTGATCCAATGAGACAACTCCAAGGTTCCTGATTCATGTTTTGCAATGGATAGACTCAGTAGTGTTGATGTGGATGTTGGTCACACACAAACAGACAAAACAAAAGTCACACAACAACCTTTGTTTATCCTGAAAGATACGATGAATTCAAAGAATTCATGATCCCAAGTCCCCGATGATTAGTTCATAATCTACTGATGTTGTTCTGTGGTTGATGTGTGTTGCTGTTTTCCATTTTGGAGCCTTACGTAGATCTGTAGATTATGTTCCTGCAACAATGCTTGACAGGGAGGTTACTCTACACAACATATATCCTTAAAGGATGTGTCTAAGTCGATATTTGCATGAGTTCTGCCCCTATTTGTGATTCTCTGCATGACATTTTCAATTCTACATGCATTTAGCTCAAAAATATGCTAATGATATTCAGTTATCTTCGGGATATCAGCATATTTCTCTATTCTGCTCAATATCCATCATGATTTGCAGTTTATGGAAGTGATTTCAATGAAATTAAAAATGAGAAAAAAAATGGGTTAGAGAGTGAGATTACTAAAATTACTTGACTGAGATCATTGGTCCACATACATGTTCCCATACAGCAATGGAGAGAAGAAAACTAAAATCATACTTCACCAGGACAGTCCACAAATCCGCATGATTCAGTGCAAATCTTCAGGGGAAAAGTTGACAACAACATGCAATGAAATGAAAGCACTTCTATAGAACACAGCATTCACCAGTACATATCCAGAAGTCAACTTGAAGATTACTTAAGTTTTACAATCAGGGTGTAATCTGAAGCTTCGTCTCCATACAGTATGTTCATAAAACGGGTACATTTACAATGGTCTGGGGAAAGGACCTTGATTGTTTCAACAGTTCAGTCCCCACTAGTCTCAGTAATCCGATCTCCTGCCTAAAATTACTACAGGTCTGATATTGTATGAATGACCTCCCTCTCTCTTTTTTTACAATACAGGGGTTCAATATATATCTCTGGGTATCCCTCAATGCAGCGCCCAAGAAAACCTAATTAATCCACGGTCCACAGCCATCCAGTGCAGCATCAAACAGTGAGGAATGAATCCCGCCAAGAATCCGAGCAGCATGCCCATGCCGAGCGCCGCTCCAACAATAATGTCTCCATCTACAAACCCTCCGCATTGGAAGCCCCCCTTGGGATCCGATCCGTCGTCCGGGGTGATCTTGCCATTAAAGCTCTGCCCTTATGCTCACCTACGCACCGCCATTGTGTCGGCAATCCTGCATCTTCCCAGCTACTCCAACAATCTGCAATAAACAAGCAGGAAATAAGCACCATTGTTCAATAAATCAACAGGGAAAATAAACATTTATATTAAAACAGGTTCCAAATGCACAAACACAGCCATCAGGCTCAACAACCATGGAAAACACACATCAAAATGCATATATAGCGTTAAAACCAGTCGGGTCAACCATCGTTGACCAAAAACATGCATCGGGCCTTAAATCAACTTCAAATTTTATCGCTTAGCTTTCCCGCCTTTTTGCCTGTTCAAATCCTTGTACATGGTGAATGCATGTTTTCCTTGTATATCGAGCTCAATACATACAAACACACTTGTATGTTACCTTTGGACCTATCGCCGTTATAAATAGCAGTTTATAACCCCTCAAATCCGCAATGCATATTACACAATACATCTCTCAATATACAACCTGGACGTGATACATCGTATAAATCGGATTTCAAATTCCTTTGGATTCCAGCTTGTATGTTTAGCTTTGCATATCGGTTTGTATATTAGAAACATACAAATGCTTAATCATACAAGCATTTTCAGCTTTTTAACTTCTCTTTCGAGTCTGCAATGTATCTCCTGCATTGTATGTTACGAAATATACATTGCCGCGGACATACAACAAATTAACTTCGGCTCATAACTTTTGGATTCCACGCCATGTATGTGGACAATGTATATAATGCAATGTATGTTACGAAATATACATTGCACGAAACATACAAGCATTTAACTTTAATTTATGATTTTTTCAATTCCGCTCAATGTACCTCCGCTTTGTATGTTTCGGAATGTATGTATATCGAAACATACATACAAGTCGAAACATACAAAGACTTAGTTCAAATTTATAAATGATTTGGGTCCGGCCGATGTATAAAACACTTGTATTTCGCCAATTTACAAGCCGAAAACATACAAGGACTTAAGCTGTTTTAATAGACTTTTCAGGTCCAGCGCTTGTATACAACGAGCCTTGTATCCTTTAACTTGTATGTTTCGCTTGTATGTAAAAACATACAAGCGCCAAATATACAACCATTTAACTCTTTTTTAACGATGCCTTTGGGTCCGCGGCCTGCACATTGGAAATGCATAAAATGCAATGTATGTTACGGAATATACATTGCGGGGAACATACAAGCATTTTACTTTAATCTATAACATTTGGGTTCCATTGCTTGTATATAACGCAATGTATATTTCGTAATATACATTGCGGAATTATACAACGATTTAACTCCTTCTGATAACCTTTCGGGTCCAGCACAATGCATAAGACACTTGTATCTTGCCAATATACAAACCCGCCTATATACAAGGACTTAACCTTGTTTAAGAAGTTTTTGGGTCCGTGACTTGTATATGGACGCTTGTATATTTGCCTTGTATGTAAAAACATACAAACGCCAAATATACAACAATTTAACTCCCCTTTATGGTGCTTTCGGGTTCGCGGCCTGCACATTGCAAATGTATATATCAAATGTATGTCAGATACATACAAACAAAAACATACATGCGACGGACCTAAACACCAATTCATTTCAACTCTTAACTATTTCGGGCCCGCCTTGAATGTACAAATATAACATCAACAAATGCATACAAGGCAAAAAGACATACAATTGACCTTGTATATGAACCCGACTACTCATGCGACCAAGTATAAAATGACCTTTGCATATACAAACGACTTTGTATATGGAAAGCGATATACAAAGGTCTTTGTATACAAGCGGACTCGCATACAAAGGGCCTTGTATATGCAACCCGATATACAAAGAGACTTGTATGTGCAAACAGCAAACCCTTCCCTTGTACATTTTACCAAAATGCTCATAACTTGCAAAATATGGCGAATTTTAAGATGGTTCAAAAAGCAACCTTAGCTCATTTTTGACAAGGAATCCAACCATACTATGCACTGGTACTGAAATGCATTTTTTTTTTTTAAATTTTTAACAAGGTTTGCAATTTTCACTTACTTTTCCCTTTACCACCGAGCAAAACAACACACACAAGCAAAAAGCAAAAAAGCCACAGCAGGGGTCTTCATTTTGCTAAGGAGTAAAATGGGGCGTGTTGTGAACATCACAACAAGTAGTTGATGTGATTTTGCTGGTAATTACAAAGGGACTTACGCTAAATTGACTCCTTACTCCACTCTAAATATATTATTCTCCTTGTGAAATGGAACTTCTTCTAACCGGCTACGAAAAGAAAATGCAAAAGAGAAAGGGTTTAAGAGAATCTAATCTAAGGACAATGAGATAATGAAATATGCCAAGATAGACAAACTCCTCATGAAACCTAACTCCGCTTTGCCATGAGAACCAACAACTACACGAAGTCGGTGCAATCTTATAAGGAAACTCAAGGATTTTCATATTGCAAATCTTCATCCAAACACCCACAGCTGACGCAGCTTGAACGAGTATTCACAATCGAACTAAAGCAAACGTGGTTCAGGCTAACTTTGCAAAATGACTTATAATCGACAAATCATGAAAAGTATGAACCATTAAGGAATTCATCAAATATCTTCACATAAATTCATTACATCAATGAACTTCTATTCTAATGTTACTCTACTTGGAAACACATCTCAATCATCTTCGAGAAATAAGAAACCATGCTACATTCCAAAACAACACAATTGTCACCAAACTTCAATGAGAAATGTATTAATCTTCGAAGTGATTACAACAATTTCATAGTATCTCTTCAATTGATTTCGAAGAGTCTCCTCTACTCTACTCCTATTCTACTTCTACTCTTGCGCGAGCTAACAACTGCTATTCTACTCTTTCCTACAACAATTCTAATCTTTACAAATGAGGCGAATGGGCCTTTTTATAGTCCTCAAAATACAATGAAGGGCCAAGATTGATTTGAGCAACCAATGGCCGAGATTTTGCCACATCAGCAATTAGTTACAACAACCAACTATTTTTAGTAAATAAAGAGAGGCAATGAAGGCACGTTTTCCAAGATGATAAGGATGACATGTTGGAATCTTCTAGATAGGGCCTCTTTCTCTTGTACTTTGTTGCATATACATTGAACATGAACAAGTGACGTGGCCAGCTCTGATTGATCAATGATGTATAGACGCCAACTCAACATTTCTTGAGCAAATTTGCTTAATTTTCAATATTTTCTCAATTTCTTGATGCTATTCCCAAATTGTATCTTCTTTCTTGAATGAGTCTTCGAACTTGAATTCACTTCTGGAGCTTTCAACGTGGAACTTGGGAATCTTGTCCTTGTTCTTCACTCCTTGTTGTCTTTGTATTCCTGTAATTTGTAGATTTTCTTGATAATCTTGCTCATTTGACTGTAGATTTTCTTGATAATCTTGCTCATTTGACTAACTTGTCTTGTGAAGCTTGTGTAGGAGTCTAGGTCTGGACGTTGAAGTAGAGATGTCTTGGAGGTGAATTCTTGGAGTAGACCTTATGATGTTTGCTCTTGATCTTCTTCTAGTGCATGAAATGGGAAGCTCTTGAATGTGGCAGTGATCTTTTGGATACTTAGATGATGGAGCTTGCAAGGTGATGATGAAATCTCCTCTTTGGAAGTAGGATGATGGTGAACTTGATGATATCTCGATGAAGTGCAATGTTCTAGTGACGGTGCCTTCTTTGGATGCAAGGTGGATGAGCTTGATGATACCTTGATCCTCTGGATGCTCGTATGCATAGCTCGCCTCCAGATTCTCCAATATCTGCAAAATGAAAATTGACAAGTCATAGTATTTGATAATGTCAAGTTCATTGATACATATGAGAAATTAAAAGATATCGTTGAATTTCGCAAAATTTCCAAAACATGGAAAATGCGATTTTGGCTTAGGTGCTTTTTACTTTTCAAACTTTTTCTTACTCCTTTGGCATGAATTTTAAGTGTTTTCAATGGAATTTTCATAAATTTGAAGTGTTTTTTTTCAATGGATTTGAATTGAATTTTCATGTCGAAGCAAAAAGTATAACACTTGATTGTTGCAATTTCCTTGTGTGAGTGGAATTTGCGCTTTTTCCTTGTCATACCTAGAAAGGCGACTTTTTCATGATGTTCTTCAATGATTTCTTAGGACTTTTTTATGTTTTTTTTTTGATGATTTTTCAAGTTGAATGAGCTCAAGCATGAAATTTGGTTTTGGCGCAATTTCCACATGGAGGTGGAATTTGCGACTTTTCATGTTATGACACATTTTGATAAACTAGGGACAAAATTTCAAGTTGCAAGTTCTAGCTCTCCCAAGATTTTTGCATTTTTCCTATGGGCTTGGATAAATTTTGTGGCGCTCCTCATTATCCTTGGATCTTCTACATTGCATTTTCCTCATACCCTTGGAATTTGCGATTTTTTCCATGTTTCTTGTTCATCTTTATTGACTCTTTCATGATCTCTTTGCAACGTTTTGGAGGCATAGGAAATTTCACACTTTTCAGTGGATGGTGGATAAGCTCTTGAACGCATATTTCACTTGCCCTTGTAATTTCGCATTTTTGGTGACCTCTTGAAATTTCGGATTTTCCACCATCTTGTGGATTCATTCCTCATGTCACACTTTTGGTTACTCCTTGGAATTTCGCAATTCTAGCCTTCTCTTGGATTTCTCATTTGGCAAATTTGAGTAGTTCAGGGATTTCGCAATTTTACGGGTCCTGAGGATTTTCGCAAATTTCATAAAGTCATGGATTATCTTCTCCTTGATCGCAATTCTCATCATGTTATGGAATTTTCGCACTTTGGAGCATGTCATGGATTGTCTTTCGCCTTGGAGGAGAAATTTCGCAATTTTTTATATGGCTTGGAATTTCGCATTTTTAAGGTCCTCCTAGACAAGTTCCTGTCGCATGTTTTGCCTCCTTTGGAACAAGTTCACTTCGTCGATTTCACTCCCTCTTGAACAAATGCAAGTCGCACATTTTGAAGGCCTAAGGAATTTCGCACTTTGGAGCATGTTGAGGAATTTTGCATTTTTGGGCATGTTGAGGAATTTCGCATTTTCCTCATGAGCCTGGAATTTCCAATTTTTCCTTAGCCATTTTTTAGTACCTGGAATCACATATATTTCAAAATATATTTAAGTAGAATTTCCTTTACTTTAAATATTTTGAAAGATACTTTTAGGATGTTTGAGATAGGTCTCGGATCCATGGGATTTAACATGCAGATTCTAGATTTCTGAGGATCCACCATATTTCAGACTTAGTCAGTTTTCAGGATTTCAGGATATTAGACTTCAGGACATCAGACTTAGTCAATTTTAGGATTTCAAGACATGCATCAAGATGAGGGCATACGAACTCCTTAGTGAGAATTTCCATCCCTTAGGCAATTTCTTCAATCACTTCATGGATTTGAGCAAGAACTTGGCGAGACTTAGACAAATCAACACTCCCAGACATCCAAACTCAAATAAAACTTAAACCACTAAAGCAAAACTAAGACTAAAAGCGAGAAAGAGGGGTCCCCATTTGCAATGGGGCGATGTGTGATTACATCACAACAATACCCTATTCCAAAGCTCCCATTTTGACACAGGCAGGGAGGATGCTGGCAAAGGTTGTATTTCAACCCAATATGTTTAAACTCTAAACTTTACTTATTAAGTTATTCCTTAGGCTTCTACATTATACATCTTTTTATAACTAATTTTTCAAGTACTATATGTATTTCAGCGCACTGCTCCCCCACCGTCCCCCGCCGCCCCCAAACTTAGACCCCCTACCCCCTCGTCCCCGAAACGCGTCCCCTGTCGTCCCCGTCCCAGAAACCCCGTGGAACTATGGTGATAAGGAAACTTCACAAAGTTCCGATGAAGACGAAGAAAGTTCAAGACATGAAGTGATACAAGGAATGATTGAATCAGGGACAACAGGATAGAGAAAAGTTCCACATCAAGGACTTCAGTTCAAGAAAAAGAAGACAATCTTAGGAAATTCAAGAACAAGAGTCCAGTGCATCATTCATCAAGAGAAACGAGTTCAACATCAGGAAGTTCAAGAATTGAACCAAGAAATCAACACCAATGCAAGAATCCAAAGGAAATACAACACAAAGATACAATTCCAAGCTCAAGGGACATTCAAGAGATAATCATGCTTAAGTGGCATCCAATCATCGTCAACAAATCAAATTGTGCCACATCGACATGTCTAGATACATTGAACCTAATCACCAAGATAGAGATAAGAATGGAGCTTTCTAGAAGATCATGTTGTTAACATCTCATTGGTCAATGGAAGTAGTAGTTGTAACTACCTTGTGTTGTATTAATCTTGGCCATTCATTTCTAGAATCAATCTGGGCCCTTGGTTATAATTTTGAGCTCTATATAAAGGCTCATTCTCTTCATTTGTAAAGTTAGTTCTTTAGAGGTTGGAGGAGATTCTTAGGAAGTTAGATGCTAGAGTAGAAGCTCTTGAAGAATCAGAGAGACTTTTGGCAAATTGTTGTAAAGATACTACAAAAACTAATACATTCTCATTGAAGATTGGTGATATTGTGTTGTTTTGGGATGTTAGCATGGTTTCCAATTTCTTAAAGATGATTCAAGGCAGTTTAAATAGATTTTAGTTGAAGTTCATTGATATGGTGAATTAATGTGAAGATATTTGATGAATTCCTTGGTTCATACTTTTTGTGGTTTGCTGATGGTAAGCTACAATGCGAAGTTAGCCTGAACCTTATTTTGTAATAGTTCAATTGTGGATATTTGTTCAAGTTGCACCAGCTGTGGGTATTTGAATGCATATTTGCAATATGAAAATCTTTCATAACCCCTTTGAAGATTGCACTAGTTTCGTATAGTTGTTGTTCTCATGACAAAGCAAAGCTTGGTTTGAAGAAATTTGTGTATCAAAGCATTATTCATCATCTCATTGTCCTTAGATTAGATTTTCTTTAACCCTTTCCCTTTTGCCTTTTCTTTTAAATTTGTTTGAGAAAGTTCTATTCATTCACAAATTCAAGGAGTAAGGAGTGAAATCCATCCATGAAGAAAGAGCAATTTAGCGTAAGTCCCTTTGTGATTACCAGCAAAGATCACATCTTTCACTGAGTCTATCCATGTGCACATCAAGACTTGACATTCAAGGAACCTTGGAGTACTCTCACTTGATCACATAGTTTAGCATTTGAGATACTTTGTTCAAGAGAGGGTAGAATACTTAGTGTTTTATCCTAATGTTGTTCCTGTCATAAAAAACACATCAACAGAGTCAGTTCATGGTGGAGTCAAGAAAGGAGCATTGGGTAGCAGAAAAACATGTGATCAGATATTTGAAGGGCAAGGTGGAGTATGGTCTGAGATATCTTGGAAATGGTGAAGTGAAGTTGCAAGGGTATACAAACTTTGATTGGGCAAGCAATGCAACAGATAGGAACAGCACCTCAAGGTGTTGCTTTAGCTTGGGTTCAAGAATGGTATCCTGGTACAACATGAAGCAAACTTCAATGGCACTAAGCACAGTAGAGGCAGAATACATGGCAGCCAGTATGGCCAATTGTGAGGCCATCTGGCTTTGCAAGTTACTTGTAGGATTGTTTGATCAAGAGTTGAATCCTACGGTCATTTACTATGATAATCAGTGTTGCATCAAGCTCTCTAAGAATCCAATGTTTCATGACAAGTCCAAGCACATAGAGATCATATATCACTTCATTTTGGATAGGATTCAGAAGGGAGCAATTAAGCTTCAACATATTTCCACAAATAAGCAAATAGCGATATTTTGACCAAGCCCTTAGCAAAAGGGAAGTTTGAATCATTCAGAGACAAACTTGGATTGGTGCATAATTCCTTCCTTGCTAAGGAGTGTTGAGTTCTTTAGCTCAGTTCGGAACTTTTGCACAGGTTTAGTGTGAACATGCAAGTAGTTCGAGTTAATTCTGTTTTGTATTTCACTTAAGTAATAAAGTGAAATTCTTTTATTTATCTAATTAAGTTTAATAACGTGTAGATATACACTAATGACTTAAACTTATCTTCTATGTCATTTGTGGCATGAGATAAGAAGGTTTTTGAAGATTAGATTTTCAGCTAAATAGTATAAAGATAGGTGCAAGATATAAGTAAAATAACTCAGTGAACACAATGATATAATTTTGTGCAACTGTTATTGGAATAGCTTGTAGAGGTTTCCTTGTAAGCTTTCGAAGGAATGAAAAGCTGATTTGAAGGTGTAAATTATTTGTGTCTGTTGTTCACATTTCAGCATTTTAAAGTTTCAATTATTGTGTGATTTATGCAATGTTATCTAACATTAGGACATAGTCATCTAGGTTGAAATTTTTACATATATCATACTAATTTGTGAGCATCTACAATGATTATTTCCCTTACTTATCTCCCCTATGGCACATGACTCATATTGGGAACCAACATGGTAGAGCACTAATTTGTGAGGACTACAATGATTCTCTCCCTTACTTTCCTCCCCTATGGCACATGATCCATATTGGGAACCAACATGGTAGATCAATGTGGTTCTTAGATGCAAGGAAATCACCCCTGCCAACCCCCAATCCTGTGCCTTCAAGAAACATTTTGGGATTATGTCGCAAACACTTGTGTAGCAAAGCAAGCCTTCCTTTGAAGTTGCAACCCCATGCTTGACACCATCCTAGGCCATGTCAGTTACAAGAAAAGACCTTGTTGCTAAGTCATCATCAACTTTTATCATTGATTTTTGACAAACATGTAATTGTCGTGTTGGGAAATAGGTGAGATGAAGTTCCTTGTGGGCTACAACCTGTCACGACCAATTATATATTCTACTACCCTTATGTCATTAAACAAACTAGTGCAACTAAAGACATTTGTAGTCTTCTTCAACATTATCTTCTTTTCCCTATCCATTTGTTGTTGTAAAGTTCATCTTGCTATAGGTGGGTTTAACACTGAGGCACCATCATTGATCTCCTCCATCCATTGATGTTTCTCAAACTATAACAGCAAAAATACTCACCAACCCTATTGCAGATTACAATATTTGTAATCTGCTCATCCCTAGCATGGTATTGCTAGTTTGCTTCTCAAAGTACAATAGTCATCAGAAGCCATAATGCTTTAGCAATGAAATCCCATTTGTCCAACCACACTTACACAAGGGAAGTACAAGTTAAAACCTAAGAGTGGGTGTCCTAGGGAGGAGTGAGTTAGGTATACTATGTTCTTCAATAGAGCTAGTGAGTGTGTTTTGGGGTTGCAGCCAAAGAAACACCAATGCTTGGGAGAGGTCTCCAATGGCGCTTCAAAATGAACTTTATAACAACAAATGGATAGAGGGCAGGCAATAATATTGAAAAAGACTATAAATAACTTTTGTTGGACAAGTGCATTTCCCAATATAGAGACAATAAGAGTATGCAATTGTCAATGAAC
This sequence comes from Cunninghamia lanceolata, assembly GCA_027924645.1. Lineage (NCBI taxonomy): Eukaryota > Viridiplantae > Streptophyta > Pinopsida > Cupressales > Cupressaceae > Cunninghamia > Cunninghamia lanceolata. Next base: position 294,390 of record BSBN01001415.1, on the reverse strand, counting down.
AGTTGCAGTTTATAGGGAACTTCAACTCACCTTTCTCCCAATGTGACAACCTACATGTTTGTCAAAAACCAACATTAAAAGTTGATAGTGGCTTGGTACAGGTGTCTTCTCCCACAAATAACATGTACCAAAACAGTGTTAGAAATGAGGGTTGGTGGTTTGATCCCAAAATATTCCTTGGAGGCAATAGATCTAGGGATGGTAGGTGTGAATTTCCCACACTAAGAAGCACATCAGTCTCCTATGTTGGTTACCAAGATGGGTCATGTGTTGTAGAGGAGGTAAGAGAGATAATCATTGTAGCAATTCCTCAAGAATTTGCTTAGTTTCAAATTGAGAAGACAAATTAGTAATTTTTTGGGGGCTATTTCTTAGTAGACTCACTTTTAAAGTTTTTAAAAAAAGGTTTAGGTTTCTCTATTTTTGCATCCTACATCCCCATAGAGGATTGTTGGACAGTACTGAGAGTGTAGTTGGATCCTCCACAATGTGGCTAAAGCAATTAGGAAGGATTGTTTAGTTGACTTAAGACATGCTAAACAATCCAGATGTAATATCTCCTTGGTTGAATTGAAAGCCCTCAAGGCTTAACAACCCTCACATCATAATAACCAAAGCACATAAAGGTAATGCCACGATGGTCATAAACAAAATAGAATATTTGTCCAAGATGTTAAACCACTTAAACTTAATGAGAGGAACCTCCTACAACAATATAATGAAAAATGCACTAAATAACAGAAATATATAAATAGCAGAAACATAGAAGGAATTTATTGATCGCAGGCCACTTCGAGGGGGCAACCTCCTTTGAGCAAGCTCAATACAATAAATTCGTGGATGCCTTCATTGGCCTCAACACGTACTTATATACTTGTCTAATCTAAACAACTATTACTTCCCATGAATGTGGGATAATACAATATGCTCACGGGACGACTTACAAAGCATATGCATCCAAATGTAATATACTAACAAAGTAAAGAGAAGGGTTAAACACAGGTTCCTAACATCCCCTCCCTCTTAGAAAAGCTTTGTCCTCAAAGCTTAAGATGTGGAAATTGTTGCAGGATCTGAAGGTGTGGTTCCCATGTAGCATCCTCTGGTTGCATTCCGTGCCACTAAATTAAGACCTCTGTGATGGATCTAGAGCGAAGCTGACGAGTGCGTCTGTCGAGGATTGCCTCTGGCTCCAAAATGATGGATCCTTCGTTACCCAGTTCTGGTAAGACAGTTTGTGCTCTGACGTTGGTGCCAAGAACTTTCTTTAGACAAGAGACATGAAATACTGGATGAATGCGGGAAGGAGGAAGCTCCAATTTATAAACAACCGACCCAATCTTCTGAAGAACCTTGTATAGCCCATAGAACTTTGGAGCCAACTTATGACACCCTTTGAGATTTAGGGATGATTGCTTGTATGGCTGTAGACGAAGAAAAACCATATCACCTACTTGAAAAGTGCGCTCAGAATGGTGCTAATCAGCTTATTGTTTCATTCGATTTCTTGCCATGTGAAAATTGTCCTGCAAGATGCGAAGAATCTGATCTCGGGTTCGGAGAACCGTGTCAACTGCTTGAACTGCTAAACTGCTGAACTGCTGGGGGTGTATGGAAGGAGCACTGGCGGTACCTGACCATAGACTGTTTCATATGGAGTCATTTTAGATGCAGTGTGGTAGGAGGTATTGTACCACCATTCAGTGAGAGGAAGCCACTTTGCCCACTGATGCTGTTGTTCTAAGGTGAAGCAACGAAGATAAGTTTCCAAACATTTGTTGATAATTTCAGTCTGACCATTTGTTTGTGGGTGATACCTGGAACTCATCTTCAGTTTGGTGCCAATGTGTCGAAATAGTTTTGTCCAAAAATGACTGGTGAAAGTTGAATCACGATCTGAGACAATGGAAGAAGGGATGCCATGAAGACGGAAGATCTGGTCCATGAAAATTTGTGCGACTAAGAAGGATGTATAGGGATGGCTGAGGGCACAAAAATGACTATATTTGGAGAGGCAATCAACCACAACCAAGATCACTGTCTTTCCTCCAGATTTAGGGAGCCCCTCAATGAAATCTATAGAAATATCTGTCCAAATCCGTGTAGGGATGGGCAAGGGTTCGAGCAATCTAGGAAGGAGTGTTGTTTCACCCTTGTTGCGTTGGCAAGTATCACATTCAGCCACCATCTGTTGAAATGCCCTTTTCATTCCCTTCCAAAAGAAGTTATGTCGTGCCCGCTCATAAGTTTTGAGGAACCCAGAGTGCCCTACCGATGGAGAAGCATGCAGTTCATAGAAGATAGCCTGCTGAATATCTGTGCTCTAGGGGAGCACCAGACAACCCTTGTATCGCAGAGAAGCACCATCCCAAGAGTAATGCGGTACAACAGAAGGGTTAGTGGCCAACTGTTGAATGATTTGAGATAATGAAGTCATTGACATAGCCCTGCTGGACAGCTTCAAACCAATTTGGGACAGGCATAAAAATAGCTAAAAGGGAAGCTTGGTCATCAAATGTGCGAGAAAGAGCATCCGCCACAATATTCTCCTTACCCTTCTTGTAAGTGATCTCATAGTCATAATCCATGAGTTTGCTGACCCATTTCTGTTGTGTTGGGAAGGAGACCCATTGTTCCAGGAAATATTTCAGACTCTGGTGATTAGTCTTGATGCAAAAATGATTCCCTAGTAGGTATGGCCGCCACTTCTTATTGCATGCAAAATAGCCATCATTTCCTTCTCATATGTAGAGAGTACTAAATTCTTGCCAGAAAGGGCCTTGCTGGTGAATGCAATGGGATGTTCTTCTTGAAGGAGAACAACACCAAGTCCATTGCCGCAAGCATCAGTCTCAATAGTGAAGCTCTTGGAAAAATCTGGCATAGCTAGAACAGGTGTAGTACACATAGCTTGTTTCAGTTTTTCAAATGCACACTCAGCAACTTGTGTCCAGATAAAAGCACCCTTTTTAAACATAGCTGTTAATGGAGCTGCAATCTTCTCGTAATCCTTGACAAACTTGCGATAGTAGCTAGTCAGCCCCAAAAAAACCATGAAGGCTCTTGAGTGTCTGAGGATGCGGCCAATTTTTCATGGCATCTATTTTTGCAGGATCCACACGAACCCCTTGGGCTAAAACAATATGCCCAAGATACTCCACTTCCTCCTGGCCAAAAACACATTTAGACTGCTTTGCAGAGAGATGATGATCAGAGAGAAGTTCCAGTACAAGATCCATGTTGGAGATGCTCAGCCCATGTTTTACTATAGATGAGGATATCATCGAAGAAGACCAGAACAAATTTCTGCAAGTAGGGCCAGAATATTTTTTCCATCAATGCCTGGAATGTTGAAGGAGCATTAGTGAGCCCAAAGGGCATGACCAAAAACTCATAGTGGCCATCATGCGTGCGGAAAGCCGTTTTAGAGATATCATCCTCATGAACCCGAATTAGGTGATACTTAGAACAAAGATCCAACTTGGAGAAAAAATGAGCGCCATGAAGCTCATCAACAACAGGAATCGGAAACTTATCTTTGATTGTGATGTGATTAAGTGCTCGGAAGTCAATGCAGAGGCGCCATGACCCATCTTTTTTCCGGACAAGAACTAGTACTAGGGCGAATAATACCTTACTTCAGTAAGTCTCGAATGAGCATCTCAATCTCTGTCTTTTGGTGAAATGGGTAGCGATAGGGCCTGATGTTGGGAGGACCGCTTCCAGGAAGGAGTTGAATACGGTGGTCCTCTGGTCGTGAAGGTGGCAATCGCATTGGTTCGGCAAAGACACATGCATACCTATCCAAAATTCGTTGTAGATCAGGAGTAGTGGAGACCGCTGATGGTTGCATCTGAAAAGAATGGAGCTGAGCAATGACACCATGTGAATTTTTCTTAAGAAGCTTTTCCATGTGATGTGAACTGATGATGCTAAGAGACCCCAGTTGTAAGCCCTTCAATGTGTGTTTGTGCCTATTGTCTGAAAACTGCATCCAAAGTTCAGCAAAATCCCATAAGATGGGTCCAAGTGTGCGTAACCATTGGGCGCCCAAAACCACATCACATCCACCTAAGGGCAAGGCAAACATGTTAGAGCACAGGTTATAATCTCCAATAGAGATACAAACATTGTGACACTTCCCTTTGCAAGGTAATGTGCCCCCATTGGCAATCGTGACTTCAAAGTTGGAGCAAGGATGGACAAAACAATTAGCCTGTTTGGCGATCTGAGGGCCAATGAAGTTGAGTGCTACTAGAATCAATGAGCATTGTAAGAGGGAGCTTCTTGAAGTAACCCTTGACCCACATGGTTTGTGGGGTGGTGACTCTTGCTAAAGCATGGAGGGAGATCTCTGGGTGGTCTTCATGAGAAGCAGGGTCAACAAGCGGCTGCTGAGTATCAACCAAATCATCTACCGTATCCTGAGCATCCGCATAAACTTCAGTTTCAGGCAGAGAATCCACATCCAAGAGATAGAGCTTTTGCTCAACACATCTATGTCCCCAAGTGAATTTCTCATCACAATTATAACAAAGCCCTTTTTCTCTACATGCCCGCATCTCTGCTTCAATCAAATGCTTGATAGAAGTTGTTCTAGGAGCTGGCATTATTTGAGGTCTTTGGGAAGCCGTATTTCTGAATGGAACAAAATTGGATTTGGATGGCTGTTGAGTTGTGATCTTGTCCTCCGCCAACTTAGCCAACCCTAGGGCTTCCATCATTGTGCTGGGACGAAACATTTTAACCTTAAGAGCGAATTGCATCCTTTAGACCACTGACAAAACAACTCCTGAAGAATTCATCAGACAATCCCTTTGTGTGATTGGCCAGTTTTTCAAATTCTATCTGATATTCTCTCACAGTGCATGTTTGGCGCAGTTTAGTGAGTGCTTCCGGTGAAGTCATCAAAAGCACTAGGGCCAAATCGTTGCAAAATGAGTTTGCAAAAATCTGTCCATTTTGGCTCCTTATGATGAGCCTTTATGTACCAACGAAACCATTGAAAGGCTTCATGTTCCAAGTGAAAGGATGCAAGTGGGACTTTGTTGACATAAAAAATATTATGCAGACTGAAATATTGTTCTGCCCGGTATATCCATCCAATCGGATCATCACCATTGAAGCGAGGAAAATCAAGCTTCCACCCACAAAAATTGCTGAAAGAAGAAAACCCAGTGTCTGCAGAAGACTTTGGCTGCTGTCTATTATTCATGGCTGAATGCTGAAAGATTGAGGCCAAGAATTTTTTCATCTAGATCTTGGAGTTTGGTCTTGAGGACTGCAAGTTCATCCTCCATGTTTTTTGCTCATGTTCGGGTGACAACCATAGCTAGGAATTTTTTTTTTTTTTTGGGAATGGGTAGATAAAGAAAAACGGAAACTTTTTTAGTAAAGGAAAATTTGGATTTGGAAAAAACCCTGAAGGGTAATTGGGGTTTGACTAGGTTTTGGACACTTTCTGAGGGAAAGGGGAGAAGAAAATGGGGATTTCAGAAGCGGGGTGAAAGAATGGGAAAATTTGTCCAAGAGGGACAAAGGAGCGGAAATACGAAATGAACACTGTGGCAAAATTTGAAGGTGATTGGGGGAGAATCGAAGAAGTTATCGCAAACCCTAAAAATAGACAAATGTGGGATTTCTAGCTTCGATAAGTGGAATTTGGGATAGGGTCCTCAAGGAAGGAAATATGCAGAATGAAATTTAAGGGGTTCCAGTGAATTTTGAGAGGAAAGGGAGCTAAAGCAAGGGAGATATGGCAAAAAAACGGAATTTGGAAATGATCTGCCAACTGCTCTGGACGGATTCAATCTGCGATTTGCCGGCTGTCAATAGATATAGGCCCCAAGTATGTTTGGCTTCCTAAAGGTTCAGGGGAGTCACTCGGCCACCAATGCTATCTAACGGCTTGCGTATTGGAGCAGTACCCCTCACTCCACGGCTCAAGTAAAACTGATAACCGCTTTGCCACAAACGGTAGCTCTTGGTTTACTTCACGGATGGGAACTAGTCAATCAGGTAGGGGCCGTTGCCCTTTTTGCTGGCAGGTCCTTTCAATGGGCCAACTACTTCAGGGTTCCTATGGTACTCCTCACAATGAGTTTTAGGGCTATATGCCTAGGCACTTACCACAATTAAGCGGATAAGGATATTCCCTGATCCGACCCTGCAATTGAATTGGGCAATACAGATGCAAAAAAGAAAGAACTACTACAATAATCACAGCGCCTGAAGGCCAATGCGGAAAAAAAAATTCGGCAAAAATTTCACCCAGCGAGCCCAAGAAAGCACTCTGATACCGAATGAGAGGAACCTCCGGCAACAATATAATAAAAAATGCACGAAATAACAGAAATATATAAATAGTAGAAACATAGAAGGAATTTATTGATCGCATGCCACTTCGAGGGGGCAACCTCCTTTGAGCAAGCTCAATACAATAAATTCGTGGATGCCTTCATTGGCCTCAACACGTACTTATATACTAAGTCTAATCTAAACAACTATTACTTCCCATGAATGTGGGATAATACAATATGCTCACGGGACGACTTACAAAGCATATGCGTCCAAATGTAATATACTAACAAAGTAAAGAGAAGAGTTAAACACGGGTTCCTAACACTTAAAGGGAGCTATAAACAATTGGATTATAACTCGGTGCACGTCATATTTAAACATGCTACTAGGGCCACTAAAAACTCTTAAATTAAGAAATAAAAGAGAGATTACCTAGCAAAGAAATTACTCTGAATATTTACTGCAAAAAAGGTAGAGGAGTTGGTGTAGGTGCATTCCAACTTGCACCTCCTCTCACACAAGCAAGACAAGTACAAGGAGGAAGCAACGAGGCATTGGGATGTAGCCTTTGAGTATGCCAACTTTGATGCTTTTGTTGCACAGCCTTCCTCAGTCTCAATCAACAATGAGGGACATGAGACTGCTACACAGGACTTGCACAGTGGAGCTTGTAAGAGTGGGGAGTGTTGCTCGGGCTGCTTGTGGTCCTAACGAACCAATTGATGCTCTCAATGAAGAACAATATGATGAATGTTGATTTGACATTTGACATTGAATTATCAATTATCACTGTCAGCTGTCTTCTCAACTGTGTACTGAACTTGGGGGAAAAATGAATCAGTGCACTGCCGAACCTGAACCTGAATCGGCAACATAGGTATTAACCTACTAGATAAGAATTCATCTCCAAATATGCCTTTATAGGAAGTTCTTACAAGCCAAGTTACCAAACAAGCCCAATTTGCAAGCACACCAAATGAAAATCAAAACTGCACTCCTGTAGACCAGCACAGAGCCATACATGGTCACATCATGGAAACTCCTATTCATCTTCTGTGTTCTAAATGGTGTGTTTTCCATTTATTGGCAGCTGCTAGATATTTTAACTTTGCATGTGCCCTTGGTTTCCATGCAACTATCAAAAGTTAATACTAAAAGTAGTGATGCATGCATGCATTCATATGCACTTTACAAGGAAATAAAATCCTAAAAGCAGCAAGAAAAAAAGAACTAGTGCACTATATCAAATGGCAGTCCTGAGAGTCAACTGCTGAGTTAAATTTGTTTCACCATGCATTTTAAGAGCCACAAATGTAATTCAGACAATACGAATGCTGACAATATGGTGCTTAAACTATCTGAACGTATGGGAATATTTTTAACGAACAAAGGTCTGGAAAAACATGTCGAACTTCAAAAGGGGTTATCTTTGCTGCTAGGGGTGTGACAAGTTTGCTTGCAATTGTGTATCCCTGATAGCTACACTCAATCTAACAACAAATGGAGGATTACAAGAAGAAATTATAAAAGCTTCAAGTTGGAGACCAAAGATTTAATTGCAGATAGAGGTAATATAAGTATCATGGTATGGACATCCCAAGAGATCACATGAACAGTTGTACTGAAAGTAAAGGAGATATTTAAACAATAAAAGATGATGACTTAAAAACTCAACCTTTTGGCAGTTCCACATTCAATTGCAGAAATAATGGAATTTAAAAAAAAAAGAATATTTCTTAGAATTCAAGACATACAACCACAAAACCCCATACCAAGTAGTGAGCAAAGTTTTCTAGGTTATAAGGCATGCAAATACTTTTTCTCCTGCAATGCAAAGGTGATGTAGGTTTCAAGGTTTTTAATGCTCACCTTAATTTTCTCATCCCTGTATGCCTCGAGCAGTACCATCTGGTTGAGGTGCGGATGTTGCTGCAAGTGCTGACTTCAAGGCTGCATTTGTATCAGCAAGCTTTCGTTTGCCCTTTTTTCCAGATAATAATCTTGCTATCTGTAATTGAGTTTTAGCTATGATCTCTGTGCGCTTAAGTTCCATCTCACCTCTCCTAACTTCTGTCTCAGCCCTTAATCGTTCCGAGTCCTTGTACATTTCCATCTTTGCCTGCTCAAGCTTGAGGATTGAATCAGCAAAAGATCTAATACTTTCTGCTACTTCGCTGGTTGAATTCTTCCTACGTTTAGATGAATGGCCCTTTCCTGAACCCTCTCCTGCATTTGCGATTTTGCTTCGAGGGGTACTAGTGTCACTATCCACTGCTGCACTCTCCTTCCTGTTTGGCAAAGTGTTAGATCCATCTTCCTGGTTGCTGTCCTGCATGTGCCTCTCTGCTTCCACCACCATTAGATCTCGATTACCTTCAACAAATTCACCCAGATTAGACCGCATGTCTTGCACTTTTTTGATAACTAGGTCTGAGTCTCCAATTTCCACCTTTGGCAAGCCTTGCAATCCCAAATCAGTGAGGACAGGCTGTCCACCTGTATCAAGAAATGCTGTGCCAGGCTTGGACTGGGGCAATGCAGGGCATCTTAACAATCCATCCATCCGGGCAAAGAAGGGCCAAGAAGAAGGTCCTGAGCCAGGATTGCCAGTACTAGCAGCCTCGGCTCTATATCGTTTCTTCATAGACTCAATTTTGTTTTTGCATTGTGACTGAGTCTTCATTGACTTGGCTCCAGAACTACGAGAGGAAACCTGTTTTGCAACATCCTCCCAGTCATTTCCTTTGAGCTTTGCTCGATTCCTAAGAAGCCATTTGGACTCATAAGCATCCAGAAGGGTACCAACAGCTCCTTCACTCCATTCATCTCTTTTAATCCTATCCGGGGTCTTTGAGACACCATTTTCTCCTATCCTCATATATGATTGTTGTAACTGTTGATGCTGGGCCTGTTGTAGTGGGATTTGAGCATGATTCTGTTGTTGCTGCTGAAGTAGATGGTTTCCATTCTGCTGCTTTTCCATTGAATCCAAGTTTCCCATTAACAACAAACATTCACCAATGCTTTCCTATACAGAATGTGCTAGACATGAAAGCTCATTTTCATTCCAACACTTAGCCAGGGAGGGGGCCACCTTAAATGCATTTTTCTTGCTTTCCTGATTATAAATTTCAGTAGACTCAGCCTTCACCCTGAACATCAATCTGAAATTATTAAAGATCATTGCCATATGAAGTTTGCAGGTTGGATGTATAAAGCAACTCCATAGTGTAATGACACAACTTGGAAGGCAGATCAATATATAGCAATAATACTTTACAAAACTATTGGACTGATAGAATAACTTAACAACTTCATTTTGTGGGCAGGCAGAATACACAAGCAATCAAAGAGCAGCATACAACTGTATTTCTAGGCCTGATAGAAAACAAGAATAAAACACTAGATTAATAGATATATACCAGATGATCTCGAGAACATAAATTAAAGCCAGTTTGCGCAAATAATTGGGCAGCAGGAAAATACCTTGCTGAAATGTTAACCCCATACATAATCAATGATAAGATCGAGATTTGCAGAAAAATTGATGGCTGGAAGGTTGAAGGAATACATGAAACATGGCTATATATCTTTCCTTGTTGTCTATTCACACAAGCATCCACAGGCTTGCTACAGTGAAAAGATACTGTGAATTAAGGAAACTTTACGGTTTAAATTTTATATGAGAGATTACAATCCAATACAGCTACAGTGAATATAGGATTAGATGATTTATGGCTAAAGAGGGTCGGGTGCTTATAATGCTAGGATACAGATGGATCAGTAAAATTAGGGCTCACTTATAGCGTTCAGTCTAACACGAGGGAAACTGTAGAAAATTATCACACGCATTTCAAATTATAAAGAAGAGGAAAAGTATAATTTTCACATGCATAGTGATCAGAACAATGAATAAACCACAAAGATATAGAACAGGAAGAGTTTTTTCTATAATATTAGCATAAGTAATAATGGATATGCCGAATGTATCACCAAACTGGTCTATTCGTCCAACCCGCATAATGAGTTTTAACATACGAATTATGACAAAAATTCAAGAAAATGGGAACTTGTTAAAGAATAATTCGCAGAGGAATTTTGTCAAACAGTTGACAGAAACACCCAGTATTAAAAACCATACCTTGAAAAAGCGTTGTAAGATTAAATGGAGACCTTGGTTTTCTGAAAACAGCTGAATTTTACAAACTACCCCCAAGATAAAACACTATCAGTTAGTTGCAGCTGCTGGGTACGCCGATCCAGAAGGAAAAAATTGATATGGATCAATAAAATTGCAAAATTGTCAATTTAAGATAAATTTTTAATGAGTAAGTTGATTTGTATGTGGAAAAAATGGCGGAAAAATGTACCTGAAAGCAGAATAGATAAGGGCATGGTCGCGTCGGGGGGAAGAAGGCGTATCAGATGGTGGCACGTATAAAAGCTCGTTTGTTTGTTTGTTTATTTCTGTGCGCGTACAATCCAGTCCACTGAGAGAAAAGAAATAAGAAATCTTAGTGGATCGCCATTGATAATGGCAAAGGAAGAATGGGAGGACGAATATCGAGCGTTTAGTAAGAGTAGCTTGTGGGGTTAAGTTACTTCAGTTAGGACAAACCGCTTGGTGTTTGTTTTCTGTAATTCTTTTCCTAGGTGGTTTGTGTGGTCCTCCTAGTCTAATGTACAAATATGTAGAGGTAGTACTATTGTGAATATGCCAAAATACTTTAAGTAGGTAGTCTACTATATGGAAATGTGGGGGAGGAGTTTCATGTCCAATAAGTCCCATATTGTAATAGATTTGGTGGTATATTTAAGAATTGTGTTTTAATTAGTTCTTAGGGGTGGATCGGAGGGTCAAGCCAGTGAAAAATATAGATGATGGTTGTAGGTTTGTTTTTTATATTATGATTTGAGTATGTTAGTATTTTAATTTGCTTTTAAGACAATCTAAAATTGGAATTAGAAGGGGAAGTGTTTTTATAAAAAAAAAATTATAGAATTTTTAGTGTCAACCACTCACCTCAAAAAATGGATTTGATCAAATGGGTTCCCCCATCGGAGGAAGTTTTCAAATTGAACTTTGATAGTGCTACAAGGAGAAATATGGGTCCCTTAGGAATGGGTTTTATCATTAGAGATTCCAAAGGGCCTTTGGACAAGGTGGCTTCTAAAAAGCTCATGCAATAATGAAGTTGAAACTTTAGCTCTCATCCTTAGTCTTCAACTGGTAAAGTCTTGTAATATAGATTTGAAAATAATAGAAGGTGATTCCATGGCAATAATCTTGAGCCTCGGAAAATAAATGTCATCAAATTGGAAAATAAATAACATCTTATGTGATGCTTGGGAAATATTAGATTCTCTAAAATTATTCACCCTTTAGTATTGCTACATAGATGGAAATAAGGTAGTGGATTTCCTCTTAAACAAAGGGGTTGATGGTGAAGTGGAATTGATTGTTGGATGAGATCTAAGTTTGTGGGATGGCCTAGTCAATCATTGGGATGTCATTCCTTCTATTGAAAAACCATAACAATGCACCTACATCTTTTTGAATGGATAATTTGTTTTGTGAGATTTGAATTGATTGATGGTGTGCAAACCCAAGGGGTGAACTAGTTGAACAAACTGGATTTGTGAATCTTTAGAAGTTGGAAAGAGGTGATTTTTGCAAGGGGCACAAGTACTTAAAGCGGGAAGTGACTTTAGGAACTTTGGATTGGAGGACAGTAAAAAAAGGTAAGGCTATACTCAACTCATTTGTCTCTTGAGGAATTTGATGCAGTTTTGCCTTTGAGTTTTGACCATAGAGCATTATGAATTTGGACAAATGGATGCCCTAAATCTATGATTTTGAATCCTTTCTCAAAATTAGGCAAAGCAACGAAGATTGGATGCTTGGTAGGAATTTGTAATATCCCTTGACAATTCGGACCTCAATTTGCTGATTAGAGGCTCAAGGAATATCATCAAACACTTTGTATGCAAAGTATGTTCTTGCTGTTTCTGAGTTTCAGTTTGCTTTGCTTGATGAAATTGGAAGATAAGATGATGCAAAAGCCTTGAAATAAATGCTAAATGACTAAACTACAAGTATAGCACGAAATGCAAGTGTCTTAGCATTTTCCAAATGCAATAGATAACTAATGCAAGTGTAAATCAACTCCTACAGCCAATTGACATTTTGTCAAACAATTGGCAGGCAAACTACTATGCTAATTATGTATGCTGTAATATGGACATTTCATCAAACATATGGTATGCAACATATATCTCCTTAATTGAGTGCAATCTAAAGTACAATGATGCTATGTATTTGCCAAGACTCTTGGCTTACAATGATATATACAACAATGCTAAATTTGATATAAAATGACCATCTACAGCAGCACCTTATGCAAATTGATATGACAATGCAAAATACATCAAAGAACCCGATTATGAAGTTCGGAACGATCAACAGATGCAATGATATCTATCTCTGATTTTTATTCGATTTTATTGAGCCTCCTTGCATGAAATTGCACCTCCTAGAAGTAGCCGCCCTTGCCCTTGCCTGACAATCTTAACTAAAAATAAATGCAACAATAAAACTCCACTTTATGGTACCTGAAATGATTGGTAGGATCAAAGGATCAAAATGCAACAATGCCCAGAACCATAGAATGCTTCACTGATGAGATATGAACAAAAATGTCTTGCCAATGGCACCCTTGCTGTAGTATATCAGTCCTCAGAATGAATTAATTGCAGCCTTGAAACACCTCCAAACTGGTATAGAAATGATTGTCTTCACAAGAAGAATTGATCCCTCAAATATCCAGAATAAAAAAGTGTCTAGATAGGCCTCCAACAATGAAAATCTAAAAACTCTATGGCTGGTTACTATAGTGCTACACTATTCACGCCACTATTCATGTCACCAACAATTTCAAATCTGCAAATGATTAACCTTTGGAACCCTTGTGAAACTTAATGTCTTCTCCAATTTAAGCACAGATTGGACTCCTGGATGAAGCCCACAATGAAGCAATAATTCAGTTGATATTTCACAACCTCAAAATTGCATAACCAATGAGATTTTTCGTTCTCAATGGCTCAATGGCAGAAACCCTTGCTGGCTCCTTCACCAAACAATCAGATCAAAGCAAATATCAATTCCTGGATGCCTGGAAGCTTGCCTTGCCCCTTCCTTTATACTTTTTCAATTCCACTTCAAGAAGCTTCTAGAAAAATAATATTATTTTATTTTAGTGACTTTATGTAATAATATTTATTTAAGTCACTTTATTAAATTAATTAAATATAAGGTCACTTTATAATATTTATTTATTTAATAACCTTACAAATAATTAATTTAATTATTATCTCCCTTATTTTTCCCATCCAACTGAATCCAGAAAACCAACCATCGACCAGGTGACTGCCTCAAGAAGACCCCCTAACCATGTACATTAGCCTACAAGGGTCAGGAATAGGCTAAACCCATCCGTAAACAACATCAGCTAAAAAGGGGACATTATAGTCCGCCCTCCTTGAAATTGCTTGTCCCCAAGCAATCCTGGCTACAAAGACAATTCTCCCTGCCTGGATCCCAAGGGAGGATCTGTGTAATGTCCCTGCTATCACCAAAGAGCTCCTGTAACACCAGCACTAGCACAACTGACTGAACCTGTTGAATCAAATCAACCCCAACGCCAGATGTCGCAAGAGCATAAGCATTAAGTGGAAGCAACTCTGAATACCGATAATGTTTGCTTCCCATAACTGCGCAAGCTAAGCTATCATACACACTATCTAGCATATACGCAACTGAGCTATGCGTCTGAAACAGATCATGTACATAAAGATCAAAAGTGCAACTGCAAGTAATCACCCTCATATACATGCTGCAAAACTCAACAGTGAACCCTGATGTACACAAAGGATTCCTCAACATACTGGAGAGTATCCCACAACTAATGCCCGGATCCCAAATGAATCTATAAGGAACTGCATCAGAATCTTGCTGAAAACAGCTGCAGCCATAGAACCTGCCAAAACTCAGCAAACTATGCAATTCTATAGCTGAAATAAACATATCACTTCTGATGTCAATCCCTGGGTCCCAGTGCCAAACTAGAAGTCTGTCACAAAGCGCACCTATTGACTCCCACTGTACCATTCTACATAAACCACTGACATAGCACCAAGAGTGGTAGAACACCTCATCAAGACCAAAATAGAGTGATGAATCAAACACGTCAGCACCAGGATCCCAAAACAGAATCAACAATCCACTACCAATGACAATTGGTGGCACCTGCTGCACCATACTGTATGCAACTGAAACACTAATCTGCCAAGAGGCTGCTCCCTGATACTGAGACCTGTGGGTTATGGACCCAAACAACTGTCGAAAAATATGAGTATCTCCTAACTCATCTGCAAATGTTGGTGTTCCCACAATACTCCAACTACCAAAGCTAGAAGAAGAATGCTCCTGACACCAACTCATAAAGCCAGTTGCACTAATCAATGCAACTGTGGAGGGTTGATCCCTCTCAGCATCAATGGAAGTGGGTCTCTGTGCCTCTTCCCTCGCAAGTGCACCATACAACTGCCTAGCAAGCATGAAAGAACAACCTCTATCCTCTGCCCAATTCCTATGGACGTGCTGACTAACCAAGCCATCATACCTACTGCCCCCATAATCATCCTGTAACCATGTATCTGTGTGAAATCTCTATGACATAGAAGTAACAAACCTTGTCGGATACATAATAGCATGATGGATAACTGACTGATGTCCCTGCAAGTAATTCCTCATACACAACTGAGTCGGGTACTTGCAGGCTCTAGTTCCATCTTCTGTAGATGGCAACTCTTCATCCCACAATGGATGGTATAAGCCCCCCATCAATCCACATCGATGCATCAACCAATCATCTACATGTGAACTAAAAGAAAGGTGATGAACTCTCCTCGCTATGTAGTCATGGTAAAAAGCACCAACCTCCATCAATAGTTGACCATCATAGTCCTACTTTCTATCACCTGACATGGAACTAACCTTAGGGGAATCAAGTGTATTTTCAGATTCATCCCACATTTGAATAAAGAGTCTTCTAATGTTATCTATCCTTTTTTGTCTTGCTATGTTGATGAGATTGATCTTTTCTTTCACTTTTTGAAGATGTTGTCTTGCATTGGCAGCCACTAATCTAACCTCTTTGGCTTTTTGCAACCATTCTTCATTAATTTTTTTGGACTTCTTTACCTCTTCGATGCCAAAATATACAAAATCAGTCCTCTTATCCTTGATATCTTCATTTCTACCAAATGGTGTAGGGCTGCCATCAATGGGTGATATCATATCATTGGCTTTCTCATGATCACAAGCTCCTATCTCACAAGAATGATGGGACATAATGTTGCTGTCCTCAAACAAATCAGTGATGACATCATGCCATTGTAAAATGTCTTCTTCATCATGTGTATTCAAAACACTAGTGGCTGCTCCACTAAGCAAATGATCAACTTTCACATCCACCTTAATATCTTGGACCTTCAATGGACTTTCATATGTACGAATAACATTCATGGAAGCACCATCTAATTCTTTACCACGATAGGATGAAACAATGCTAGACTCCTCTAATGAAGCATCACAAGAAACCATATCTTCATGTAGCTGCTCTAATGTAACTGGTTTGTCTTCACCCATCACTTGCTCTACTTTTCCCTCATTTCCTTGTCCCTCAATCATATGCACAACACAAGATTCTTGCCCATCCAAAGAGGCTGCAATAAAAGACTGATTTTCTGATTTCTTTGGTGAAGCATGAGCCAAACTCAACTCCACATTCAACTCCTCAATCTGATTTTCTGCCATAAGGAGAGCCATTTGAGAGTCTTCCAAAGATTTTCTAGTCTTCACTAGCTCAGTGGTGAGTTGATCAACCTCTTCCTCTTTCCTCTTCAATGCATCTGAATATTTGACACCCAAATCAAGTAGGTGATCTCTATCGGAAAGAAGAGTTAAATAGTTATTTTTCATAATCTCCATGGCTGTCTTAAACACTTGCAAATCAGAAATTGATGAAGCCTCTTCAACACTTTTGTGTCTCCCCTCAAGCTGGACCTTCCATAGATGAATTTCCACCATCTTGTGGGAATGATCAAAATGGGACAGTGCTGTAACAATCTTATCTTCACCAACCTTTAGTTGGTTCTCCAAATCAAACTTAGGGACCAAGGAAAATTCATTAGTTGAAGTTGTGGGCTGCCAATGGAGAGCTTGCCTCTCATCAAAATATTCTTCTAAAGTGTCCTCATGCTGGTTTGGAACTAGAGCAGCAGTAGTTCCCAACCCTAACTTCTCATCATCCCTCCAAAAAATAGACTTAATGGATGATGAATTGCTAACCTTATGCAAAGAGGTAAGATCACTCTTAGGACTATCAAAAGAGTCCCCAATCATAACCTCCATGTCACCAACTAGGAGACTCGTGCAACCCTGTCCTGTAGGATCCACTGTTTCTTCCTCTCTATCTTCTGTAACATCAACTGGGTGAAGATCAACTGAAATAGACTCGATCTCAATACTACTGTTCCATACTTCACCTGTTAGTTTTCCCTTTGGATTTTTGTGAGTGCATTTAACATCAGCCCCAAAGGAATCATTAAAAGAATCCATACCATTACTATCCTCCTGAAGAGAAGATGAAACCTGTAACCCAAAAGAAGGCATCTCCTGCTCATCACCTTTGTCCATTCTGTTCTCCATAGGATCAGCTGTATGCTGGTCACTAACTACTGAAAATTCATTGTAGAGGTTTCTAGATACTTCACCTATAGAGACCTTTTGTTCCTCCTTTTTGTTTTGTGATGTAGACCCCTTAAAAATGGATACCATAAACTGAGCTGCTTTGTCTATGTTTGCAGGGTGTGAAAACAATTCATTCATCCTCTTCTGGTTTTCATCCAACTTATTCAAACTTTGTTTAAGTTTCTCCATATTCTTGTCCCACTACTTCTGAGTACTTGAAGTAACCATGATTAACTAGCTGATTCAATGTCCAATCTACCCAATAGGATGGCAGGACAAAATGATGCAGAGTAGGGCCCAGCAGAAGCGTTTGAACCCAGTCAAAACCTCTTTTCAGCCTGCAAAACAACAAAATGAGAAGATATCGGCAAGACCTTTGAATTGTCTCACCGATGTATACCCACTCTTGCCTATCGGCAAGACACTACCTCGTCGGTCAAGCTCAAGACTCCTTCGCCGACACCTTCACCTCTCACCGATGAACAGGTTCAATCGGAAGGTTCAGTGGTTAGGTTCAACCGGATGGTTCAACGGATAGGTTTAATCCGAAGGTTCAACGGATAGGTTCAATAGATAGGTTCAATCGAAAGGTTTAATGGATAGGTTCAATCGGAAGGTTCAATGGATAGGTTCAAATCTTCCCCTTCGGCGAGACTTCTGTCTGTCGGCGAGCTCTTTAAATCTCCTGTCGATGCTATCGATTACACCGATAGACTTGCCATCGGCAAGACATTAACTATCGGCAACACCTCTACTCCCTCCGCCGATGGCATAACTCACTCCGATGAGCTACCAAGACTCCTTATCGGCCAGACCTCTTCTTTCTCATGCTGACGACAATATTTATGCTGATGCACTCTTAACATCGGCGAGACCCATTCATATCTGTAAAGCTTCTGTCACTTTTTCCGACGGTGTGTTTCATGCCGATATCCTCTTATCGGTGACACCTCCTAATGTTCTCCCCGATCGGTGTGACTTCCAACTGTCGGCCCGAGGTAATTTTCTTACTCCGATGGCGATACTCACTCCAATGGCTACATACCAATGTTTCTCTCGGTAGGACTTGCTTCTTCGGCAAGACTTGCCTCCTATTCTCTGATGGGCTATCTTATGCCGATGGACTCTCCGCCAACTCCTTTTCGGTCAGACTCCCTTCTTCCTCTTACCGATGATAGAACCATCGGTGAGACTTTCACTGTCAGACCTTCACACTTTCCTTTCACCGATACCTTGTCTCACCCCGACGGACTTAACTCATACCGTTGTCGGTGAGACTCACTTCCATCGGACCAACACGATTCCTCCTTGCCGATGCTTGACTCTCGCCGATGTATTCGGCCAAGACCACAATCGGTGAGACTTTCACCGTCGGGCGAGCCTAGTTTCGGCATGCCGATACCATTCCTTACGCCGATGGCTTGAATGCGAAATACACCCGCAGGTTATCCATCATAAACAACAGACACTCAGAACTGGTGCTTGAAGTGGTTCTGTAATTCTAACCTTCCATACCTAGAATGAATAAACAAAAATGGGGAATTAATCTACAAGTCCATTCCACTGATTTCCCCAAAAATCTGCCAGTGGAATGGATTTATCCAGTTACTTCAACCACAGAAGCACAAAACTAAACTATATACAAACCCTACATAAAAGGAATTTCTACACAGAGTATCTACACTAGATATCTACACAGTATTCAGAATCTGGAAAGAAAATAAATTGCAGAACTTTTACTCCTTCTTGATGTTCAGAAAATTACATTTTCGACTGTTCAGAGACCAGATCCAAAAACTATTCCCCGTGCTTCTACAAAAGGTTTTCCCCTTTTTATCTTTCCCAATGTGAGGGACTGACATTCTCCTCTGTTTCTGGGATTTGATCTTTTCAAGATTATAGGTGGGAACCCTTAATCTATTACAAAAGACATCTGTTTTGCATAAGACAGCAAAACTCTTAAAGATAAGACACCTTGATTAACCTCCCCTTAATCCAAGATGTCAGAAACTTCATACAGAAAATGCTAACATTACATTATAAACAGGAAATGCTAACATTGGATGTTACATTTGAAGATGCTATATTTAACATGAAATGTTAAATTAAAGTTAGTCTTCTTCTCCTTCCTCTTGTGTATATTTGTCCTGTTGCAGGGGTGCACCTGCACCACAAAAGCTCTGATACCACTGTAATATCCCTTGCTATTTCGGACCTTATATTACTGATTTGAACCTCAAGGAATATCGTCAAACACTTTGTATGCAAAGTATGTTCTTGTTGTTTCTGAGTTTCAGTTTGCTTCGCTTGATGAAATTGGAAGATAAGATGATGCAAAAGCCTTGAAATAAATGCTAAATGACTAAACTACAAGTATAGCATGAAATGCAAGTGTCTTAGCATTTTCCAAATGCAATAGATGACTAATGCAAATGTAAATCAACTCCTACAGCCAATTGACATTTTGTCAAACAATTGGCATGCAAACTACTATGCTGATTATGTATGCTATAAGATGGACATTTCATCAAACATATGGTATGCAACATATATCTTTTTAATTGAGTGCAATCTAAAGTACAATGATGCTATGTATTTGCCAAGACTCTTGGCTTACAATGATATATACAACAATGCCAAATTTGATATAAAATGACCATCTACAACAGCACCTTATGCAAATTGATATGACAATGCAAAATACATCAAAGAACCTGATTATGAAGTCCGGAATGATCAACAGATGCAATGATATCTATCTCTGATTTTTATTTGATGAAATTGCACCTCCTAGAAGTAGCTGCCCTTGCCCTTGCCTGACAATCTTAACTAAAAATAAATGCAACAATAAAACTCCACTTTATGGTACCTGAAATGATTGGTAGGATCAAAGGATCAAAATGCAACAATGCCCAGAACCATAGGATGCTTCACTGATGAGATATGAACAAAAATGTCTTGCCAATGGCACCCTTGCTGTAGTATATCAGTCCTCAGAATGAATTAATTACAGCCTTGAAACACCTCCAAACTGGTATAGAAATGATTGTCTTCACAAGAAGAATTGATCCCTCAAATACCCAGAATAAAAAAGTGTCTGGATAGGCCTCCAACAATGAAAATCTAAAAACTCTATGGCTGATTAGTGTAGCGTGACACTATTCACGCCACTATTCATGTAACCAACAATTACAAATCTGCAAATGATTAACCTTTGGAACCCTTGTGAAACTTAATTTATTCTCTGATTTCGGCACAGATTGGACTCCTGGATGAAGCCCACAATGAAGCAATAATTCAGTTGATATTTCACAACCTCAAAATTGCATAACCAATGAGAGTTTTCGTTCCCAATGGCTGGAAATGGCAGAAACCCTAGCTGGCTTCCTCACCAAACAACAATATCAAAGCAAATATCAATTTCTGGATGCCTGGAAGCTTGCCTTGCCCCTTCCTTTATACTTTTTCAATCCCACTTCAAGAAGCTTCTAGAAAAATAATATTATTTTATTTTAGTGACTTTATGTAATAATATTTATTTAAGTCACTTTATTAAATTAATTAAATATAAGGTCACTTTATAATATTTATTTATTTAATAACCTTACAAATAATTAATTTAATTATTATTTCCCTTATTTTTCCCATCCAACTGAATCCAAGAAACCAACCATCGACCAGGTGACTGCCTCAAGAAGACCCCCTAACCATGTGCATTAGCCTACAAGGGTCAGGAATAGGCTAAACCATCCGCAAACAACATCAGCTAAAAAGGGGACATTACAGAATTTATAAACTTGTTCACAATTTCTATGCATGAACAAAATGTATTTAGAAGTTGATAGATTAGAAATTTTGGCACTTCTAGCCAAGTGTAGAGGATTTTATGCTCACTTAGGCCACTTGTAGGATCTTCTTGCTAATAAAGGAGTGCATCAAAACCCATTGTACTTTATTTTTAGTAGTATTTCAAGTGAGTGGGATAGATTGGATAAGATCTTAAAATATGAGATAGATGTTTTAGAAAAAGTGATAATCATATCCCTTAATTATGAAATATGAGGAGTATGATTTGATAGCTCTATATAGGACTAGGATGATTGGAAAATTGGAATAGTTGGCCTCCTAGTTAATTTACCCACTAAAAACATGTAAACAGTGGTTGGTAACTTTGTTGCTTGACTAAAAACTCCAAAGGGTGGTTAAATAGTGCATGGTGTATGAAACTAGGATTTTGACACATTTCACAGAGCTATGTTTTGCTTTCTAATTTTCTGTATCCCTTCTTCATCGAAAAGAGGTCAATTGAATGTTGATGGTGTTATGGTCTATTTTTTCTATAGAAGAACTTGATTTGTTATCAAAGATTGTGTTTTCACTTTTGTTTTGGCTATGGATGCTTTGCTTTACTATGGAAGATTGGTGTAGCTAGGGAAGAATATGATTTTGTAAAAGGAAGATTGGTATAGACTTTCTACCTAGATTTTAACTATTGTTGTTCTATGAGCGAAGGATGATACAAAATTTATTTTTATTGTGGTTGCATTACTCTATTACAGAAGACCCTACTTATGTTGCAAATCTTTTTTTGTTGGGGGAGACTATCTTTATGAATCTTAAATTGGAGATTCCCATTGATTATTTTTGTATGAGCTTCTTAGATTTTCTATGGACTTTGCTTTTATCCTATAACATGAGTGAAGGACTTGCCAAGACTTTTTATTGATAAAAATTAAAAATAAGAACTTAACTATGGAGTGCGGGATCAAAAGAGTGAAGGCGGGGATGATGCAGATATGACATACAGGAAAAATAAGCAATGCCATGGTAGGTTAAGAAGGATTGCGCAACTATTAAAACACACAAGAAATGATATGGTGTCTAGGAGCAGCAAGTCCAACAAACAACTTTTAAGCAAAGAGTATTTATGGTGTAATTTCCAGTTTCGTTACAAAACCCTAATTTGAGACTTTAAGCATGCATTACCAAATCAAATTAATGTTGTAAATAAGGTGTTTTAGAAGTGCAAAAATGCCTCCAATCATTTTCATAATTATAATGTTTTTTTTGTAAATATCAAATCCTTCAAGTTTCCCCCAACTCTTCCCACATTTTGATTGAGCAAAGTGTGATTTTGTTACCTCTTCAACCAATTTCAAGCAATAGGCATAAATATGGAAGGTCTTTGATTTATAGGTGCCTAGGCAAGAGACTTGCTCTTAATGATTTTGAAAATTGGATGAAAGATGTCTAGAAAAATATTGAAGCTCCCTCCATTTCATTATTGGGTGGATATTTCTTTTTGGTCTAATTTCAATTAGAGGTGGATTTTGATTTTGTGAGGAACAATGGACCATGGTTCTTTGGAAAGCACAATCTTTTAATGAGCCCATGGGCTCCTTTCTTTGACTTATCCACTCATCCTAGATTACCAAGGTCCCTCTACAAGTGAGATGAAATACAATCTCCATTTGGCTATGAGAAACCTAGGTCTTATTCAATGGTTGACAAGTAAGGTTGGAAATTTCATTAGATTTGACAAAGTCTCAAATGGTTTTTCAGCTAAAATTTGTGATGGTGTACATGATGGTAGACTTATTTAAGCCTATTATTCACTCCATCAAAATCTTATCCTCTCATGGAGCATGGGCATAGCTCATAAATTTGAAGGTCTACCTTTTTGTTGCTTTCAATATATTCAATTTAGGTATAATATTGTAGTTTATTTTTTTAACAATCCTTTGGGTGCTCACACTATTAGGTTGAAGCAACAATTGGTATAGAAAGCAAGTAATGTGATTTTAGATAAAAATTCTTCAAAATTTGAGTGAACATTAGGAAAAATTTACAAGACCTAAAAAACTCTAAAAAAATAAAACATGTCTCATAAAATACAAATTACTTAAATCTAAATCACTTAACTACAAGTCTGCATGAGTTAAGTGGGGAGATTAATTTCTATTATAATTCCATAAAAAATTCAAATTCACTTTTCATATATATATATATAATTAATTTATTAATTAATTTTTAAGTTATATTTTAAAAGCTACACTTTCCAATTTCATGCTTTAAACTCAAGTTTTACTTAGTTTAAGTTTTCTTTTTAAAACCTATATAAAAATAAAAATGAACATTTTACAATAGTTTTTTATTTTCCTTTCTCTAAAATATAAATACATATTTGTTAGCTTTTTACATTTCTATTATAATTCCTTATAAAACTCAAACTCAAGCTCAATTTATATTATTTCTTTTCTTGATTTATTTTTTCTTTGAAAAGTCTTTTATCCTTATATTTTTAAAAGCTACAATTTCTAATTTTATTTTTTTGAACATATATAAAAAATAAAAAGGAATATTTTACAATAGATTTTTATTTTCCTTTCTTTAATATATAAATAAATATTTGTTAGCTTTTTATTTTTTTGTTTTTATTTTTCTTTCTTCAATAATTATTTTTTGCTTAGTAAATTAGGCTTAAGAGAGTCGTACTCTGATATATTAATATAGTAAGGAACCATATACAATATTCTAACTACTCCATAGGAGGGCCTCACAAAACTTATCTATTGTTTTACATATTATACCAAAATTCTGTAAACAATTTTATACATTATAATATAATATATGTTTGTCAATTCTTAAACTTGCATGCTCGATTCCCCTTCACCTGCACCACCATCCTCGTATGTACTAGAGCTATCCATTTCCAAGGCAAATGACTAGTCAACTTTGACATCATCTGAAAATTCTACAATCACCTTAAGAAATTGAATTCCCCACTTTACACGGTGCTTTCAAGCATTGTCATCTTCATCCACAACCCTCACTACGAATGGAATCCAAGGTCATGTGTATAGTGCATTGATTAGTGGCTAGAGGACATGGTCTGGAAGAAACCCCAAACCAAAGACTGCATCATCCACCACCTTCTTCAGACTACATCTCCATCGTGGTTTAATGAGCATCTCGGCCACCACACGGATGCTTACAAGAGAGTTTATGACTTAATATATTTATTATTTTATAGATTTAATTTTTTTTGTTGCATAATCATAGATTTATATTAAAGTGGTAAAAAGTATACACTGTCATATGCCATAGCTTGGCTATCTGATCATGTCTGATGCTACCTATATGCTATTTGACTACCTAGATTTTCAAAACATGACCACGCAGGGTCAACTTGCTTCCTACTAAGGACCACGTAGGGTCTATCTGATACTATGAACTGAAACCTATATAATTTAGGGCTTCCATAACCAAAATGAAGCCATATGCAGAAAACCAAAAAATAGAAGTGAGGAATTCTGTGAACCGAAGCACCACTTACGCCTTGTCATAGTCTAATAGTTACAGATTAAATGTCGCCACCCACTCAAACCCTTCCATTGGCACCAAACCCAAGATCTTCTTGACGAAGTCGACGGCAATTTGAGCCTGTTTCTTGGTGACCAAAAGTTCAAAGCCTCTGATGTCCAAAATGAATGGATACAACTTCACCATCTCCTCCAAATCACTGAGAAGAACCATGTCTTTCAGTCTTGGAGCTCCCACTCCCACACACAAGTCGCTTGAAGAATGGAATCCAGGTCGCCCAAATGCTCAGGAAAGAAGATACCTTTCATAATCACCGCAACCTCTACCTTTGGAATTTCCAGTTCTAACAACATTGCCAACACCCTCGAGGAGATGTCTGTATATACCCGATACCGCTCATCGTTCTACATGAAGTGTCTCCCAAGGATCATTCTTATGGCACCCACCCAGATCTGATCTCTATAGATGGGGATGTGCTTGGGCCCATCTATCTATATAGGGGGTTGGGGCCCTATCTATCGATTAGTATAGAATGGATGGATACGTGATACAACTGATGATGCAGGCTCCCAACCCTCACTTTTTACGAGATCCATTGCCTGACCCTATTCCATATATGGGAGGCCAAGGGCTACGATCCCTCACACCGACATCTCTAGTTATGCTCATGCTTGGGAGATTGAGGCCCTAGGGACTCAATGAATTTCTTAATTGAGGGCTAGAGATAATCCTATAGATATGACACCCCCCTCGAAATTGAGAGGGGATCTCTTTGGGGAGGACGGGGAGTGAGCGTAGCGAATAGATAGATAGGGTGCTGACCACATTTCCAGATTTATAGGGCTGCTCGAGAGGCTAAGGATAATTGAATTGGGAGAGCAAACCTTAACCCCCTTCCCTGAACTCTCTCTAGGCACCCTCCCCAGGGGTTTGCCTAAAGAAACCCCAAGGGGGCTGCCCCCGCCAACTAAACTCTACATGGATATGGATATGTCGATAGCTTCCACCCCTATAGATCCATATGGCGAACGCCTAGATCTATATAGATACAGATGAGGTTGGGTGGGTACCCTAGAGTTATATAGGGTGAGTCGAGAACTAACTATAGTTCTTAAACAATCAAGAGTGGAACCGTGATCTTTGTTTAGATTATAGTTTTCCCTTTTTATGCATGTAGTTTATAATCCAATCGGCTCGTATAAATCTAGCTAGGGGAGTTGGTGCCTATCCACATCTACTTGCTCAACCCACACTTCTATATAGTAGGCCACTTCCGCATCCAGTCCAAGAACTTGATTGACCCCATGTAGAGAGAAGAATATTCTAGATGTGATATGACTGATGATCCATCCATTCTATATGACATTGTGATCATGGTATCAATCATCAGTCGACATATCCATCCATCTAGGTTGGGGACTGCCTACCCTATAGAGAGGGGTAGGGGAGTAGCATCTATAGTTCTCTCAGGTATTCTAATAGCCCCGGGGGTCACCTACAAATAGTAGGGGCCCACCCTCGGGGGTTCTCTCGGGAGTTCAAGGAGGACAAGGGAATTTCTATTCATGCCCCTATCTATCATATATATGGGAAACTTCTTTCATTAGAGAGAGCCCCTGGGCGGTTAAGAGAGAGAATAAGGGTGGGTTGGTTCACTAGAAAGATAGTTTGGGGTATAACTCTCCCTCCCTAAGATATCACGGCATGACAGATTCTATATGAACATGCCTAGGGGAACTACCTCTCCCCACACATCTCAGGTGGGGGGAATTATAGCTATTACCGGCCCCCAAGAAAATATAGTTAGTTGCGATTCTACTATATTTGATCAATCCCTCCCCGCAACTCCCTTGTATTTATTGCTTGCCCAATCAATAAAAAGAGATTGATTGGAAGGGCTTTGAAATGCTTGCACCTGATTGCCATCCACCCACCCGTGGGTCGAATAATACTATTCTTGTCTAGCAGGATCCCACCCCAACTGGTATTGAATTGACTATTAAGAGGTAGGGGAGGTGGGAGAGGAAGGGCTAGGTGAAAATCAACTAGATGGGGTGGTTCTCTTCCCTCATCCATAGTTGACCCTTGCCATTTGTAGCTCCATTCTTCAAGGGATCAGAAAGGCAGCTATTAAACTAGTCCAACCAATAAGACTGAGAAAGAAATATGGGAACCAGCTTCAAGGTATCATTCCACATATAGGAAAGAAAGGGCTCTCCAATGAAGAGATTAACATTCTATTTCATAAATTCCTCCTACAGTATAACCAGGGGAAAGAGGATCTGAAACATGAGGAGGAGGGGCCGAGGGCCTTGGGTTGGGCTTTTACCCCTACCCCCCTTCTATATAGTTCTCCCTCCCACCTGACAATAGTAACCCCCACCCAAGAAATTATATTTCTTGGGGGGGCCCTAATAATATATATTATGTCAGCGTAAGCTTAGGCCGCTAGGTTAGTTTAGTTGTTTGGTTCTAATTTCAGAAACCTCCCTTGCTATAATGGTTCTTGGGGGTCGGTTGCTAGTTTAGTTCTAATCTACCTCCCTTGTTATAATGGTTCTTGGCCCCCCCCACCTGGGGGTTCGTCCTGTGTGCCCCCCAACTATTGCCTCCCACCTACCCCTGATTAATTATGGGGGGCTAATGTTCCTCAGATTAACCCACACACGGGTGGGAATTTTGGCACCCCTGACTACGACATATGGTTCTAATCTACTAAATCAGGGGGATCCACACACTGAGCATTTGTTTTCTACCTTTTGAGGCCCTATATATCTATGGGGATGCGACTATAGTTCTTGCACTAGTTCTCGTTTCCAAGCTCTATTTTGACCCCTCTCCAACATTAGTTGCTAAGTTGAGCATGAATGGAATAACCCAATGGTCGACCGTAGGGTGGGGGACAAATCAACTACTATATCTAGGTCACTTCCACAGGACGTAGATCTAGACTAAATATTGATTCATTCTCTGGGGTATAACTGATGGTGATAGTTTGTCATTGATGTCAAAAGATATTGAGAGAGTTGAGTAAGTGTGCATCTTCACAAGGTATCATCAGGACTGCAGGTCATTTGAGGATCACCTACATTATTGACATAGGTTGTTCATTTGTACAGAATAAGTGTTGTCAGTTGAGTTGGCTTGATTAGTGTATATCTCTCATGTGGTGTGTTGATTATCAATGGTGTTGTTGTTCTTCAGTTGTTTATCAGAATATGTCATTTGAGGGTTGATATGGTTGTCTTGAAGTTGTGAAATTTTAGGTGAGGTTGCAAAGATTCTTTCAGGATGTCATCTAGATAGGAGCAATTCAAAGGTAATCAAAAGATGAGTTTGTGTTGATTTGTTGATGCTCACATATTGTGGACAGGTGATGTCATCAAAGTACTATGTGCTCTGATATAAGTTATGTGAAAATGTCAAAGGTTGGACAAGAGGATCTCTATTGGATCTCAGTTGAACAATTTTTGATGTTCTATGTCATGATTGTCATAGGTTGTGTCTTCATCAAGTTGTGGCTTCAAAAGATGGTTATGATGATCAGGTTCAAGTTGTTTGATATCAATATTATGTTGATAGATTACATCATGCATCATACTTGTGATGTGAATAAAAATCTTAGATGGTAATGTTCAAGTCTCCAAGAATGTGTCAGTAATAATCAATTATAAGAGGTGTTGTGATCTCATTGCATATGACAAAATTAATTCATTGATCTATGCAGAATCATATCCTTTTGAGTCTAAGACACATATCTTCTCATCTATCATGTTTAAGGTTTGTGTTAAAAGGAGACTAAGGGGTCAAAATTCCTAAATGATGGTTATTAAAGCTTATCATGTTAAGCCTTTATTTCCTATTATCCTATTTGTGCTCTTTTTATTCTATTATGCAGTTGACATGTGTTCACAGGTCATTTCATTAGTAACTACCCGCTAGAGGGCTTCTTAAACATACAACCACCGGCCCCATTATCTATCTTTACCTCTAGCTGCGGTTTCATCCTTTTTAGTTTGAATTTTTGAAGACCACTAAAGTTGTTTTTAAAGAGCATCGAATATCTTATTCAGGAAAAAGGTATCTATGTGTTAGAAAAGCTTTATTTTAATAAAAGCATGAAATGCATATAAGGAGCACGATTTTTTGTGAAGTGCTTTATGCAAAAAAAAAAGCATTGAATATGCTTTAAGGAATTTGAGTTAAAGTTTATCTAGTATGCACATTAACGTGCATTCAAGTGTCAATTCAGATTAACTGAAGTTTTAAAGCCATTTTTAGCATGTTTGAAAAGGCAATTGTTGTGTCAGATTTTAAGGAGGTTTTTGTGGAATTTCTTTCTAATTTTTCACTTGTGGATTGGACTTAAAGGAGGAGCTTAGTTTAAAAGGAGAGAAAATTTCTTTTTTCATATTATTCTCTTTGTAAAGATTTTTTCTTCTTTTCTTCATATGATATGAGAAGATTAAGAGATTTCTTTGGATTTTTCTCTAAGGGCAGATGGAATTTGTGAAGAAGAGATATTATTTCTCTTAGAAGGGAAGATTGATTCGTTTTATTTTCATTAAAGATTTATTTGAAGAGATTGAAGAAATGAAGGGAGAATATGAAGAGGATACAAGTAAAAGAGATTTTATTTTCTCCTACAGGGCACTGATTGATTTTATTGAAGATTTTTTCTATGACCTTACTATTATTTTAGATGAATTCTTTATGCAGATGTCAAGGGTCAGAAGGTGAAAATGAAACAAAAATGAAGAAGAAGCATAAAAATGAAAGGTTGTGAAAAATGAGGGCCAAGAAAATGTGTGGGGATTTGGTGAATGGATATCATTTTATGAAAATGATATTTGCAAAAGAGGAGATTGATTATTTTTATAAAGAGATTTTATTTTTCTCTTTCAAGGGCAGATTAAAAATTTATTGTTTTTGTTTGCAATCAGAGAATGTGTTTTTGCAGGAATATGAAGCATCATTGAAGAGATTGAAGGGAAGATGGAAGATTAAAAATTGAAGAAAAGATTTATACAGAAAAATTCTTCATAGATGAAAATTATTATACAAAGTAGATGAATATGAAAGGTCATTTCATATTTAATGGTTTTGTAGGTGGATTGATGTGTGTAGGGTTGCAGATCAATGATGAAGACAATTTTATGAAAATTCTTTTAAAAAAAGAAAATACAGATGAATGTATAAAATGTGAAAAACCAATTTGTAATGTATTAGATATATTTCCTTGATCAGGTGAATTAGATGACTCAAGGATAAAATATCAGAGGATTGGAATGATGGAATATATGTTGCAGATGAGTTGATTTGAATGGTGCAAATCAGATTGAGCAGCAATCACTTCTTGCACATGAGATTTTTAGTTCTGATTGATTGAGAAATGCCAGTGAGGCACAACAGTATGCCAGTGAGGCTTGTAGGTTGGTAAGACCATTTGTCAGTGAGACACTTACATTAGCCAGTGAGGCTTGTAAAGATAAATTCAAGGTTAAGCCAGTGAGGCAGTTTTGGAGTGGTTTTTCTACCCCAGGAGGGTTTTCCACTCGTGCAAATTTGTGTTATGTCTCATATTGTTTTCATCTGTATGTGTATATGTTAATACTTTGCTCATAAGGTTTTGTTCTCTTTCTTCATTCTCAGTCTTGTGCATATGTGTTTGACAAATCAATGATATCTTTCTCTCCTTGTGCTTTGAAAGTTAAAGTTTGCAAAAGCTTTGAAAATTTACACAACACTGATTCACCCCCCCTCTTAGTGTTGTCCTAGACTCCTACAATAACCCCCACCCAGCCCCACACACGTTACCCCCAAGAGATAGAAAAGAGGGTGTTCAATGAGTAAGAGATAGTTCTCATGATCCAGCTTATCCACCAGCAGCACCACCTACATCTCGAGCCTTACACCTACACCGAGATTTGTTTATAATTTTCAACAGCATTATATTTCCATTTGGCTTTGCTACAACACCTATTCTAGTCAACTCTGATCTTGAGTTTGCAGTCGTTGATCCATCTCTTTCCACCACCTGGTTAACTACTACCACCTTGGTAAGATCGAGACCCAGTAGCTCACATGGTGTACCTTCCCTTCTTGTTCTCAGCATCCCTTTGCCTGATGAAATATCTAGCACCACTAACAAAGGAAACAATTTAAGCACCACTAGGAACAGAGACGGTAGCGGATATGGATTCAGTAAAAGCAATTCATTCTCCAGATCAAGACCTAGAAGCATAAACATTAGACCTAGTAGCAGCAGCTCAAGTAGAACCAGTTGATCCACCTTAAGAACTATCCATCCATCCATAGTTGAAAGGTGAGTAGGCTGGCCCCCCACCCCCTATAGAAAATTGATTGGGGTGGGTGGGAGGGATGTTAAGTCCAGGGATTTTCCCAACCAACTAATTAGAAGAAACCTCCCAACAACAACAATAATATAGGGGGGGCTGCCAACCCATAGAATAGTAGCCCCCCCACCCCACCCAACCTTGAGGGTTCTAGGCAAACACTCAGCTTAACCTCCCACAGGGGAATTGTTATCCTATTTTGCCTTCTAGCCAAATAGTCCAAAGATCCATGAGATTTCCAAGTGTTTTCCCTTTTGAAGTACAAGGAAAAAGCCCCCCAAATGGTAAAGTCCAAAATTCCAAGTGTTTTCCTTGTATTTTCTACCTTTTCAGAGTTTTAGAGTTTGGGGTTCTCCCCTTCGCTATGCCATTCTTGTCAGCTCTGAACTTTGCCTTGGTCCCCTTGCAAATTTGCCTAAGTGCTTTGAGAACCAGAGGTCAGAAGGTTTGCCTTCCTCCTTTTTAGTAGACGGTAGGCAGAAGGTTCGCTTGCTGAAGTCCGATGATCTTCAATATTTCTAAGTGTTGTGAGCAACAACAGGCGAGAGTTCTCTCTTCCTCCTTCCTCTTTTTCGAAGGTAGAAGATAGAATGCCCAATGACTGAGGTCCACTGGTTTCAAAAGGTTTCTAAGTGTTGTGGATCTCAAAGGTTAGGGTTGATGTCTTTTTCCTTCCATTCGGCAAACGGTAAGTGGAAGGCCCGATCGTTGAAGTTGGTCGAGTTTCTCAAATTTGCTTAAATGTTTCGAACATTAGCAAGCAAGAGTTTCCTTCTCCCTCTTTTCTTTGGAAGGCAGAAGGTGAAAAGTCTAGGGCTCGATCCCCACTAATCTTCATAATTCCTTTAAGTATTGCAGAGTCAGGGATAAGGTGGTTCTTCTTTTCAAAAGCATGATACATAGTGAAGGCCCAATCTTTGAAACCTGACAATTTCTCTATTGTCCCTTACAGACTTTGGAGATTAGGGGTTCCTCCACCTTTCAAAGGCCCAATCGGTGGAAGATCGATTGAAGGAAGCCCTATCAGTCGGGGCCTAACCTGTTTGCCTTCCAATCTCTTTTTACTATTCAGGATGCGACAAGACTACTCAGCAACCTTCGTGGCTACCTTTAATGTTTCTTCAGTACCTAATTACCTATGGAAAATGAATTTCTTTCCCCCCTATGCCACTATAGCTCCTTTGCATTGAAATTTTGGTACCCAAGGCATGGGCGGACACTCTTCTTCAACAGATTTCATGGGCAGAGCCATGTGGGTGTGCTCCAAGGATGCAGGAATGAATTTATTGCAACATGGTCAATCAGTTTTCCTTGTTGACCACTCTTTCTCATGTCCATGGCTACTATAGTGATTTGTAAAAGTTATATATACATATGTTCGAGATGTATTTCTGTTGGTTGGTCATTGGGTCCTTATTCATATTGAAGCACTTGATGTCTGATCATGACCTCATGATATTTCCTAGAACTATATGAATCTGATCGACTGTCTCCTCTTCTGGACCTCTCTGTCTCTGTTTTTAGTTCAACTACGAGGGGAAAGTTCTCATTCTGTGTCTTTCAATCTGTATTTAGCCTTTCTCTCTTTGTAATGGCTATTTAGCCTCTATGATTAATATAAGCAATTGATTTTGCCTCTCATTTTCCTTTTCACTGTGTCTGCTTGAATGCTTTTCACTTATTTTGTGGATAAAATAGTCCCTTTATAGGTTTTAGTGTTCTATCTTGACCTCTATTAGAGAACGAATGGGTTTATGTTGGTTTATTTAGCCTTTGAAATCATCACCGTGTTATGTAGTCCAACTAAACATACTAAATCTTGGTGTATCACCTCCTTTTCAATTTCAGTCTCTTTCTTCCCCTTTTCCTTGGTGATCAGTAGCATATGTTTAGTTAATTGCTCTGAACCTTAAGTTCATAAAGAGGAACCAACCTTCTCTGGAGGTCTGATCTCATCTGCAAGATCCCACACCTTGAGATCAGTCCCATGTGTCACTGAAATGCTTGAACAAGCTTCAAGAAGGGTGCAATTTCAGGTGATAACAGTTTTTGGCACACCCGATGGGACCCCTCTACTCTGAGTAAGAGCTGAACTAAAATTTTTTGGTGTTGTTCTTTGTTCATTCACTATTGTGGAAGCATTCAATGAGCACCTAGTGACTCTGCTGGTCCAATATTCGAACCAATTTAACATTGCATGCCTGGAGTGCAGACCAGAGCTTCTTCTTCAGGTGATTTTTGATTCATAGAGCTATCTTTTTGATTCAAGAAGAACTAGATTGTCTAGGTCCCTTGTGAGAGATAATAGGAGTGTTGTTCCATCTCTTTCAAGAGCTTAGTCTAGCCCTCCTTCTATTAGATTTCAATATTTAAGAAGGACCTTGCATAGACCCAGAATCAATTTGAATATCCCCAATATGGCAAGGAACCTCCATCTTGTTGCTTTCAATGGAGGAAGCCCTCTTGACCTAACATAATATGATGATATCCCTACCTCTGCTCTGAAAGCTATCCCATTTTTTAATGGTGAAAACTCTACCATTCCTATTGAGCATATCCAAGACTTTGCTAGCGTGTGCTCTGTCCACAATGTCACTGTAGACAATGCCATTGTGAGGCTTCTGGCTTCTTTTAAAGGAAAAGCCCTCCAATGGTATAGAGGTCTGCCATCTAATTCCATCCATAATTGGGATGACTTGGGAATAAGACTGTGCCAACATTTTGAAGACAAGAGTGACCACCTATCTTTGAGGGAGCGGTTAGCCACAATTAAAAGGGCTCCCCATGAGTACATGGTGGACTTTAATTATAGATTTCAGAAGACATGGGATATAATCCCATTGTTGTTTAAGCCCTCTCCAAACACTACCTTCATATATTATTTGAAGTCCTTAAACCCTGACATTGTTGTTATGATACAATCCATGGGCAGGATAGTGTTACCAAGTGCATATGACATAGCAATAAGGATAGAGAATTATCTAATTCGGGCTAGAAAAACTACCCCAAGACTGCCAATGCCCTTATTTCCATAGGCACATGTTATCCAATTTGTTGTAGCGCTAATACCTACAACAGTCACCCTTGTCACTCCTCTTATTACACCTGCAATGGAAAAGGTAGATGATAAAGATGCTCTAATCAAAAGTCTGACCAATGAATTGGTGTTTCCAAGGAGATAACAGACACAACCTAGTAGGTCATATCAACCATTCAATCAGGCTTATCGACAAAACAAACTGCCATATTAGGGTAACGTGCAAAGACATAATCAACCCAATGATATTAGGCCACTAAATGATGTTCATCACAATGCTACAAGCACATCTGGACCTCTAGTGCCCATACATAACAACATGGCTCAGGATAGCGAATGGTGCTATCCCTATAATCAGCCACATGATCAGAATTTATGCAAAAGTGGGCAGTTCAGTTAGGCTTTGACAGTGCAAAGCCAATTAGTCCTCCCAAATTAACAGCCTAGTTCCAGCCAAGAGATAGGGGGAGGGTAAGAATTGTTAGAAATAAAACAAAAATCAATACGGAATAATTTCTCAGAATCACAACAACAAGAATTATGAAGAGAGATAAATAAAGAACATAAATAAAAATTGCACAATATGAAGACAAGATTTAATGTGGTTCACCCAATGTAGGCTATGTCCACCAAGAAACACTTGCTCATATTACTCTTCTCACAATTACAATGCACAAATATTGTTTGGAGATGTGCTCAACAAACTTTCTCGAATTCACACTTGAATTCACACTCTTTTCACCTTCTCAATTCTTCCTATATTTTACCTATTGTATGTATGTCTATTTATAATTACATCAATAGGTAACCGACATAGCAGTTTTACAAAACAATGGGTACCAAACCATGGGCCAAGTCAGGCCATAACAGTTCCCATTAATCATGGGTGATGACTCCACCCATATACAAGTATATATCAAACACATAACTATACTCATAGAAAAGGGGGATCCGCACATATTTGTACTCGCGAGAAAAGGGGGATCCTATTTTTTTTTAGGGGCTACCGCCCCTGAACCCCTACTTGGGGCTCGACCCAGGCCCGAACCCTGGCAAGGTTACATTAAGAGTGTACAGTATTCGAAATACATTGTAATATGGAAATAGGCTCTGTTGGTGCCTGAATTGACTGTTAGTTCTTGAGCAATTTTTATGCAGGCACCATCCCAAAAAATCCAAAAAAATTTCCAGTTTTGGCACCCCTTCAGTGTTTTGTAACATCCACATCATCTTTCTTGAAGGGGGGTCTTCATGTTTTGTCCATCGACATGAGTTTGGAATGTGTCTTGGCGATCATGATTGGTACCAATGGCGTGTTGTCTTCTATCGCTAAGACTTTACCTATCGGCGTAGGTGTTTTGTGGCTTATCGACAGACTTGGTCTCGTCGACGAGGGTTTTGGAGTGCTATCGCCAAGACTTTGGCTATCGGAGTGAGCGGGCAAGTGTTGGACCGACGTTGGTTGTCTGGCCGATGAGGGATGTTCAAGGTGGTCGTCGGCAGGAGTAGTGCTATCGGTGAGAGAGTTTTCGGGTTCGCCGACGCTTGAGGTCTCGCCGACAGAGTATAGTTTGTTGGTGCCATCGGTGTAATGGAGCATTATCGGGTGAATGGGCAGATTGTTGGCCGATGGTGCAGGTCTGGCCGATGGAGTTGCCATCAGCGAGTATGGGGTAGTGTCTAGCCGATGGTGGTAATAGAGTTCGGTTTCGGCGTGACAGGGGCTATCGGGCTAGCCGTTGGAAGGTCCGCCGATGGATAGTGTCTGGCCGACAAGGGTGTCATCGGCGTAAGTCACACCGACAGGGGGGCAGTGTAGTGTGTGATCGGAGAGACTTGTGAGGTCGGGGTAAGTTTTGTGGAGCTGGCCGATGGTTCTCCTCTGGCCGATGGGGATGTTGGTGACTTGTGGAGGTGTTGGCATCGGCGAGACCACTGTGGTCGGCAGGAGATCTGTGCGGTGGGCCGATAGTGTATGTCATGGCGATGGGCTGTGGGTGAAGGGTCGTGTGTCGAGCACGGCAAAACGCTCGACACTTAGTATGCGTGTGACGATGTTCTTAAAGTGATAGAGGGGTTTCCGCACTATGCATGTGGGATTTTTCTTCCTACAGTTTTAAACTTTCAGTGAAGCACATTTTGGCGGGAGGCTTCCGTTTGAAGGTTGCGATAGTTTCCAAGTGAAGTGCGGGTGGTTGAGCCATCAATGACGGTCGTGCAGGGGTATGGGCGACGGTACAAACGGTGAAGCTGCCTGATCGTGGATGAAGACTTTCAGATGGTGGCGCAAAGCTCAAGATTCCCCCTGTCTGTCGCATTTAATCTGTGAAGGCCATTTTCAAATGGAAGGAATGTATCTGGCAAATTTTTGACTTCTGGCCATGTAATTAATTGCTGAATGTACACGGTTATGTATAAATGGTTTTGGCTGTGTTACTTTTTAGAGGTTGGACGTTTTTGGGCTTTCTGCTCTGGCTCTGAACATAAGGTGTTCACATTTTGAAAGACATTTTTTGCTACAGACTCGGTCCTTACTCTGGTGTACTAATCTATCTTGGCTTGTAAATGATGATTTTCTCTGTGATGGCCTTCTATGCAGATTGATTTTAAATGAAAAACACCTGTGTGTGTATTGTTTCTGATTGTCTCCTGTATGTCATTTGTTTTCCTTTCAAACAAGGTTGTCAAGGGCTTCCAAGTTTTTCAGTATGTGCATACTGTGTGTCTGATTTATTGCGTCTGCTCAAGGAGTGGTTAAATAGGCTTTTGATCAGATACAAAGGGAAATAGATTGCATCATAGGATCTGTTAAGTATGATCATTAATGATATTCTTTCTTGGACATGTTGCTGTTAGGCAGTAGCATTATTCTTAGGTCCTCTGGATATGAATTTATGTTGTCATGGGGAGACATTTACAGTCTTAGATATGACTCTGCTGCCCAGATAAGGCACTGGTTTGGGAATCTGTCTGTTCAATGGGTCTAGGAAAGTCCCATAACTCCAAACACCATTTCAAACCATCTCATCCTTCCATCTGTTAGTTGTAGGATTAGGATTAGGATCCTTGCATGCTCTCATACCCAACCAGACATCATGTCCAAGAATGTTGCCAACCTTGTGATTTGTTACACAAATCTTGGTCCATACATGAGAGTATTCTGCCTGTTGATGTCAAGTTAAATCCTTCTGTCATTGAGCTAGTCAAGGTTATACTTTTATCAAGTAGGGAACCCCCCCTTGGTGCGGCAGAACCAGAAGTGAAGGGGAGGAGCTCACGCAACCTCCTGTATTCAGTTAGCTGAATCTGCCTGTGCATTAGAACTGACAAACCCTAATGCTGATTCAGAAGAAAAACCAACAAATTGGCGACTCCGCTGGGGAATTGATTTAAAAAGAATAATATGTGTGGCCCATCCGAGTCACCAAAAAAATTGGCGACTCTACTGGGGAGTCTTTCATGTGAATGATGATGCTCTGCTGGTGGTATGAACTCAGAAAAATATGTGTTGAGCTTTCAGCTGCTGTAAATTTTGTCCTCTTTGGAGAGGTGGCGACTCTGCAAAAGATTCAAGTGCACATGAAAAGTTGATGTGTGTGTTGTGACAGAAAATGTGCTGTTCAGACTTCAGTGTCTGTATAAGAAAGGTACCTTGTTCCTTCCCCTTTATATTTGTTGTTTTGCTGCATATGTTAGATGCCAGGGGAGGTTACAGGTCTTAGGAATGCAAAGGATGTCTGAAAATAGAAATTTCATGAATCCAAGTATGTATTATCCCATACTCAGTCAAAAGGGGGATGATTTGAATGATAAAAGAATAGAAGAAATAAAAAATAGGTTGATATTCTTAGAGGCTAGGCAGGCCCAGTTGAATCATGATAACCTTGTTGTGTCTGCCAGTCAGAAAGCTAAACCTCCTGTCAGCCCTTTTGATCCTTTGTATGACCAATTAGATTTGTCATGGGTTGATTATAAAGTAGAAACTATGTCTGCCAGGATATACTGTCAGATGCCCAGATTTAGTGGTCACAGTGTATGTGATGGGAATGCACATATCCAAAATTTTCATGAGTTCATTGGAAAACATTCATTCAGAGATGAGGATATATGGATGAGGTTTTTGTTAGGTCCTTTGATGCAAAAGCAAAAGACTGGTATTTGAGCTTTTCAAAGAGATCCTTTGCCTGTTGGGATGAGCTTGTTGACTGTTTCAAAGAGGAATTTGCAAAAGAACCGGCTGATCTTGTTGCAGAATTGATGAAAATCAGAAAACAAGATGAAGAGCCATGTGTTGTTTTCAGTCACAGGTTTGCAGTAGCCCTTTCACAAGTCCCTGAAAGTTTCAGACCTAATATTTCAGCCTGTGTTGGCATATTCTTTGAAGCTTTTGAGGAGGGCTCTAGTGCAATACTGAGGGATTTCAAGGTGACAGGTATGCAGATGGCATACAAGTTCGCCAAAAATATAGAAAAATTCAGAAATGGGCGCCTGTTGATATCCCTGTCCCCAGGCCTTGGTGTGAGAAATGGTTGTGAAGCTGCAAATGACCAAATGATTATGGCATCATGTGCAGATAAAAATGAAAATGAAAGCATAGAGGTTGAGACTGTTGTATTTGAACATAATGCTAACAATACTGCTCAACTGGATTGTTCACCAGTTGAGGATGCCAGTGAAAGGACTAGTGAGGATTCCCATTGCAATGATGAGGCATATGACCATGAAAACAATAACGAGGTTGTGGACAACAATGAGCAATTTTTGGAATGGACCTGTGGAGACAATTGTGAGTATTGTACTCAAGACAGAGAAGATATAAGCAAACAGAGAAGCAGTCCTATGTGTGACCCATTGCCTTCCTTTCAAACACATGGAGATCATGAAGAGCAGTCAGGGATTGAAACAAGTGCTAGTTCAGAGCATGATTGTTTTTCATTTGATGGTTGTTTTGCTTATGACACACAAGCTGATACTCCTCCACAAAGGGAATCCATTGGTGATGAAGATGCATGTTCTGCTGCCCATGAACAAATGGCATACTATGATCAAGCTGATGTACCTGGATCACCCATTTATGACACATGTGGTGGTGAGGATCTGTCTGAGTATGGTGAAGATTTAGACACTGTTTTTGACTTGGATTCTATTTCTCATCCTGATGAAAGAGGAAACAACATGCATCAGGTAAGTGACTGTGAAAATGTGCCTGATTTGAAAGAGATGCCAGAGCCTGATCTTTTCCAGTTTGGTGCTGCTATTGGTTGTGTACATGAT
The DNA here is from genome assembly GCA_027924645.1 of Cunninghamia lanceolata. Taxonomy (NCBI): domain Eukaryota; kingdom Viridiplantae; phylum Streptophyta; class Pinopsida; order Cupressales; family Cupressaceae; genus Cunninghamia; species Cunninghamia lanceolata. Next base: position 255,287 of record BSBN01001415.1, on the reverse strand, counting down.
GTGCACAATTGTGAATTTGAAAGCTTTTCTTTTGAGAGGCCAGCATATGAAATGAGCTCTGATCTTCTTAGCTGCATGGTGGACTTTGAGTGTTTTCAGTTTTCAGTCCAGCTAGGAGATCATTTTGCAATGCATAATGCTGATACAAATGATAACATGTGTTATATTCCATTTGAGTATGCATTGCCTGATACATTCTGCATCCACTTGTTGCCGGATGCTAAAGGTTATCTGCACAGAGATGACAGTGACAAGCTAAATCAGAAGGTTGAATGTGCAGATGACCAGGTTTGTTTATGGTCAGATCATGGTAGCATTCTCAGGCTTGACCCAGTGCATGCAGATGAAAACAAGATATTTGACAAAGGGAGATACAGGTTTTTCTTTTCTTGGTGGCCTTAGGCCATCAAGAGTGTTTGGTGATGCAGATCATTATAACTTCATGACTCTGTGCCCAATGGATAGGGGACTGGTCTTCATCCCAGAGTTCTGTGGTTCTTGCCATGCCTATAAGAGGCATGCATCCTCAGACAGAGCCACTGTTGGTGCCTGAATTGACTGTCAGTTCTTGAGCAATTTTTATGTAGGCACCATCCCAAAAAATCCAAAAAATTTTCCAGTTTTGGCACCCCTTCAATGTTTTGTAACATCCACACCATCTTTCTTGAAGGGGGGGTCTTCATGTTTTGTCCATCGGCATGAGTTTGGAATGTGTCTTGGCGATCATGATTGGTACCAATGGCGTGTTGTCTTCTATAGCTAAGACTTTACCTATCGGCGTAGGTGTTTTGTGGCTTACCGATAGACTTGGTCTCGCCGACGAGGGTTTTGGAGTGCTATCGCCAAGACTTTGGCTATCGGAGTGAGCGGGCAAGTGTTGGACCGATGTTGGTTGTCTGGCCGATGAGGGATGTTCAAGGTGGTCGTCGGCAGGAGTAGTGCTATCGGTGAGAGAGTTTTCGGGTTCGCCGATGCTTGAGGTCTCGCCGACAGAGTATAGTTTGTTGGTGCCATCGGTGTAATGGAGGATTATCGGGTGAATGGGCAGATTGTTGGCCGATGGTGCAGGTCTGGCCGATGGAGTTGCCATCGGCGAGTATGGGGTAGTGTCTAGCCGATGGTGGTAATAGAGTTCGGTTTCGGCGTGACAGGGGCTATCGGGCTAGCCGTTGGAAGGTCCGCCGATGGATAGTGTCTGGCCGACAAGGGTGTCATCGGCGTAAGTCACACCGACAGGGGGGCAGTGTAGTGTGTGATCGGAGAGACTTGTGAGGTCGGGGTAAGTTTTGTGGAGCTGGCCGATGGTTCTCCTCTGGCCGATGGGGATGTTGGTGACTTGTGGAGGTGTTGGCATCGGCGAGACCGCTGTGGTCGGCAGGAGATCTGTGCGGTGGGCCGATAGTGTATGTCATGGCGATGGGCTGTGGGTGAAGGGTCATGTGTCGAGCACGGCAAAATGCTCGACACTTAGTATGCGTGTGATGATGTTCTTAAAGTGATAGAGGGGTTTCTGCACTATGCATGTGGGATTTTTCTTCCTACAGTTTTGAACTTTCAGTGAAGCACATTTTGGCGGGAGGCTTCCGTTTGAAGGTTGCGACAGTTTCCAAGTGAAGTGCGGGTGGTTGAGCCATCAATGACAGTCGTGCAGGGGTATGGGCGACAGTACAAACGGTGAAGCTGCCTGATCGTGGATGAAGACTTTCAGATGGCAGCGCAAAGCTCGAGATTCCCCCTGTCTGTCGCATTTAATCTGTGAAGGCCATTTTCAAATGGAAGGAATGTATCTGGCAAATTTTTGACTTCTGGCCATGTAATTAATTGTTGAATGTACACGGTTCTGTATAAATGGTTTTGGCTGTGTTACTTTTTAGAGGTTGGACATTTTTGGGCTTTCTGCTCTGGCTCTGAACATAAGGTGTTCACATTTTGAAAGACATTTTTTGCTACAGACTCGGTCCTTAGTCTGGTGTACTAATCTATCTTGGCTTGTAAATAATGATTTTCTCTGTGATGGCCTTCTATGCAGATTGATTTTGAATGAAAAACACCTGTGTGTGTATTGTTTCTGATTGTCTCCTGTATGTCATTTGTTTTCCTTTCAAACAAGGTTGTCAAGGGCTTCCAAGTTTTTCAGTATGTGCATACTGTGTGTCTGATTTATTGCGTCTGCTCAAGGAGTGGTTAAATAGGCTTTTGATCAGATACAAAGAGAAATAGATTGCATCATAGGATCTGTTAAGTATGATCATTAATGATATTCTTTCTTGGACATGTTGCTGTTAGGCAGTAGCATTATTCTTAGGTCCTCTGGATATGAATTTATGTTGTCATGGGGAGACATTTACCGTCTTAGATATGACTCTGCTGCCCAGATAAGGCACTGTTTGGGAATCTGTTTGTTCAATGGGTCTAGGAAAGTCCCATAACTCCAAACACCATTTCAAACCATCTCATCCTTCCATCTGTTAGTTGTAGGATTAGGATTAGGATCCTTGCATGCTCTCATACCCAACCAGACATCATGTCCAAGAATGTTGCCAACCTTGTGATTTGTTACACAAATCTTGGTCCATACATGAGAGTATTCTGCCTGTTGATGTCAAGTTAAATCCTTCTGTCATTGAGCTAGTCAAGGTTATACTTTTATCAAGTAGGGAACCCCCCCTTGGTGCGGCAGAACCAGAAGTGAAGGGGAGGAGCTCACGCAACCTCCTGTATTCAGTTGGCTGAATCTGCCTGTGCATTAGAACTGGCAAACCCTAATGCTGATTCAGAAGAAAAACCAACAGGCTCCATAACATAACAAGGAACAAATACAAAACAATTCTACCTTGATGAATTGGACACAAGACGACTTCTATGGTGTTAATCAAGGTGCAGGCCCGATAACACACAACACAAGGGCCAAAAGAAGAGCCACTGAGGATGGATCAGTCCCTACAGTTGGTCAAGCATCTACCCCTCATGCATCCCAAATGGATACAAATGAAGGTGCAACAGCCAAGACTCCCTTAAAACAAGCATATCAGGTTGTTGGTAAGGCAAATCCAATGCTAGAACAACAACCCCATGCCTGTCAACAAACAAAATTTGACAATGTGGTTGCAAAGGTATCCGAGAAGGTTAGTCAGATCCATTTCACCATAGCTAATCAGATGAAAAGGACTAGCTTAAATGTCATAATGTGGGATATCCTGTTAATCCCATCACAAAGGGGTTTGCTGCAGGAAGCTTTAACAAGCTTAAATCAGCCTGATGTGGAGACACCAAAAGAAAAAGAGACCACTCCATCAAACTTGTGCCAACCAAAATAGGAAGCAAGCATAAGTAAATCCAGTAAGCCCCCTCCTTTCTATGTTTCTCTCATCATTGGCAATAAATTATTGCATAACTGCATGATAGATTTTGGGGCGGATACTTCTGTTATGCCTAAATAAATAGATGATAAGTTAGACATTAAGCATGAACTTGTAGCAAAGGGCGTGGTGCAGTTAGATGGCACCACTGTTAATTAAATATTTGTCACCCTACATGCATGCTCTGACTACTCTATTTTAAAAGATATCTGAGTCATTGACCTCCCTGCATACTTTGGCATATGCCTACCTAGAGAGTTCACTACCAAAATAGGTGGGTACCTATCTTCTAATTGGTCCCACATATTATTCAGAACTAGGTATGACATTAAGGTGGCCATTAAGGCTGAACTAATATCCAATGATCACATAGAGCCTTATACTCCTACCCCTTTGAACTTGAGTTGCACAATCCATGATCCGGAAGAGGAGGGTAGCCCTATTCATGAAGCTGCCACTCCTGTAGAAGAAATTCCAAACATATTGCTTGATGAGTGGGCAAATTATTTTCAGTTTGATGCCCTAGATCATGTAGAACAAACAGGGATGGGTACTAATTGTATCCATGAGGAGGATGCCATCATCCCTAACCTTGAGAAGTTAGCAGCAGATCCAAGTGGGATATGGCAATTATATTTTGATGGCTTTAGGAGTAAAAATGGAGTAGATGTTGGGGTGTACTGATTTCACCCCAAAAGGAAAATGATTTCTCTGCCTTCATATTACAGTTTAGTTACACCAATAATGTGGCTAAGTATGAAGTCTTGATTCAAGGTATACAACTGGCATGAAAGAGGGGAATACAAATTTTACAAGCATTTGGTGACAGTGAGCTTGTTGTCCACCAAATCAGATCACAAAGTGCTTCAAGAAATGACTTGATGAAGTCATATAAGCACAGAGTCTAGGACCTAATTGAAGACTTTGATGCCTTCAATATCTAGACAGTGCCTAGAGGAAGAAACAAGGAAGCTAACAGGTTGGCTACAGTTGGTGCCTAGTTTGACATTTCTAAGAATGTCAAACAAAGCTTGAATCAGCATGTGAAAGTTGTTGTGTGGCCTATTGTGTCTGATAACATGTCCAGCTGGAAAGTATTTGAGAATGATCAGTATATTGTAAATTTCTTGCAAGATGAGGTAGAGTTTTTTGCTGGTAATCGATCCAAGTTGCAAGAGCAGTATGGTGACCAGGTGATCCAGCTGAAGACCAATAAACTGCCTAGGGGATTGGTAACTTTAGAATACATATTTGGTGTTGATGATCAACCTAAAAATGAGAAGATGAATATGATAGTATAAAAAGGACTATGAAGAGGTAGAAATTGCACAGGGTAGATTTCTAAAACATGGCAAGGAATGCAACCAAGCTGAAAGACAAGGTTTTGTTGAACTTTGTAATGAATTTAATGATTTGATTGCTTAGGATTATAGGGATCTGAAATGTTTTGACCCTGGTTTAATCTAAAATACCATTGATTTAGACCCCAATGCCAAACTTGTCTGCCAAAAACAAAGGCCTATCAACCCCAAAATAAAACCATTAATGAGAAAAGAGTTGTTTGTTATGCCCTTACTTCCATAGCATATATGGTTATGAATAGTCGGCTTGTGGCTATCTTAACTCTTAATTAAGTCATATTATCATTAGTACATTGTTATTTAGTTTCTTAGGTCGACCTAAGGCTTCTATAGGGCTATCTAAGTCAGCCTAGGTGATATCCTAGGCATGAATAGGTATATATAGGAGGTAGTGAGTCTCATTTCATAGGATATTGTGTATTGTGTTCTCATTGAAGACTGTTGGAGGTACCCCCCTTGAAGTGGATTAGGAGGTTGCCCCCTTGAAGTGGCATATTATTATCAAGTATTTGCAGCATATTTACTATTATATTCCTTATTGTGCAAGTTATTTCATTACAAGTGGTATCAGAGCATGATCTTGGCACCGTAGAGGCAAGGTTTTTTTCTCAATATTGGAGGTGATTTTGGGAAGAGCATAACTTTCATATTTTAGTGAATTTTTTAAATATTTTTAAAGGGTTTTTGAAGACCATATCAAAGAAGCTATAGTCTAGATTTTGGAGGAATTGGAGCAGATTTGAGCGAATTATTGCAGAATTACGATTTCTACACAATTTATTTGAGATCTACATATCTCTCACATCCTACCGAATTGGAGCATAATTTTTATTGGGTTTTTGAAGACATAATAGAGGACCCTACAGTCCAAAAATTAGAGAAATTCAAGCAAAAATAAGTGAGTTATTGCAAAATTAGGGTTTCCAACAAATTCACTCTCAAGGCCACAAATTTGCTAATTTTTGGAATTTTTTTTTTCTGTGTAAGTCGTATCTTTGCCCTAGTAAGTTACAGTAAAAATTTTAGAGAATTTACATTTCATTTGTGTGATTTATTTCAAAAATATTGGTTTCCATCATGATGGGTCCTGCAACAAGAGGCAAAAAGAATGTTGTCACACCAGGGAAATCCTCTGATAAGGATGGGGAAACAATAGAGGATATTAATCCCAATGTGGAAGTAAGTAAGGTCAAGGAAGACATTTCCTCAATCAAGTTGGAGTTGTGTGGCCTTAGAGGAGATATATCAGACATACGAAGCATGTTAAGCACCTTTATGAATGAACCAAGAAAGGAGGTCTCAAGCAACCAAGAAGAAGAAGAAGAAGAAGAAGAAGAAGAAGAAGAAGAAGAAGAAGAAGAAGTAGTTCCAAGTTACCTCATTATAAGGAAATATTTTCTAGTTGAAGTTACCACATGGGATGATGAAGATTATATGAAGAAACTACCACAATTGTTCAGCATTGAGGACAACGCTTTTGTAAAGGTGGGGGGCATGTTATGCCCTTACTTCCATAGCAAATATGGTTATGAATAGTCATCTTGTGGCTATCTTAACTCTTAATTAAGTCATATTATCATTAGTACACTGTTATTTAGTTGTTTAGGTTAGCCTAAGGCTTCTATGGGGCTATCTAAGTCAGCCTAGGTGATATCCTAGGCATGAATAGGTATATATAGGAGGTAGTGAGTCTCATTTCATAGGATATTGGGTATTGTGTTCTCATTGAAGACTGTTGGAGGTATCCCCCTCGAAGTGTATTAGGAGGTTGCCCCCTCAAAGTGGCATATTATTATCAAGTATTTGCATCATATTTACTATTATATTCCTTATTATGCAAGTTATTTCATTACATTGTCCAAACTCATAGAGGCTAAAATTGTCTATCCTATTAAACATTCCTCTTGGGTGGCTAACCTTGTTCCAATTAGGAAAAAGAATGGGGAGATCAGACTATGTATGGACTTTAGAGACCTAAAAAAGGCCTCCCTTAAAGATCACTACCCACTCCCTTCCATGGAACAAATCTTACAAACAGTAGCAGGAGCTGAAAGGTTTTCACTCCTATATGGCTATTTAGGCTATAATCAGATTCTTGTAAAAGAATCAAACTAGTATAAGAAAACCTTTACCACCAAATGGGGTACCTTTGCTTATCAAAAAATGCCATTTGGGTTGACCAATGTTGGAGCAACCTTCCAAAGAGCAATGGATTTGGACTTTAAAGGCTTAATCAATGATATTATTCTAATGATCTACATAACATGTCACCATGGCATCTATTTCAGGAGTGATGAAATATCATGTTTTTCATTTGAGAGGAGTTGTTAAGGGACAAAGAGTCACTTGTTTGGTTGACAGTGGAGCCACTCATAACTTCATAGATGAGGGCTTAGTAATGAAGAGAGGATTACAGGCTGAGGACTTCCAGTGTTTCAGTGTGATGGTTGTAGATGGATTTACTATGAGTTGCACTAAGAAGGTTAACTAGCTCAACATTCGAGTGGGTGACTACACATTGAAAGATGATTTCTATGTGGTAGGATTGAGAGAGATTGATGTTGTTTTGGGAATTCAATGGTTGCAATCACTTGGAAGATATGTACAAGATTTCCAAAAGATGGAACTTGAATTCATGCACAAAGGGAAGAAGGTTGTATTGAGAGCACTTTTAGACGGAGGACTGAGGGTTTTGTCAGCAAGGAGAATTGAAACATTGTTTAGGAATAATGATGTTGTGTGGGCAGCTCAGTGTTTTGTATCATCCAAATCTTCTTTCAATAGTCAGAAGTATCATGTGGATATATAATCATTACTTGATTAGCATAGTATGGTGTTTGGAAAAATTCCTCCTGGTAGACCATTTGATCGAGGATTCAAGCATGTCATTGAGTTGGAGGAGGGCTCCAAGCCCATCATTACTACACCTTATCATCATTTGTAACATTTCAAGGAAGAGATTGAAAAGATGATTAAGGAGTTACTTGAGATTGGACACATTCACAGTTGTTTTGGTGAAGAATAAGGATGACACCATGAGGATGTGCATTGATTATAGAGATCTAAATAAGAAGACAATCAAGAATAGGTATCTCATTCCTAGGATCAATGAGTTGCTTGATGAATTACATGGGGCCATGTACATCTCTAAGATTGATCTTCATTCAGGGTATCATCAGATTCGTGTTCATGAAGAGGATATTCATAAGACAACATTCAAATGCCATTATGGACACTACGAGTTTTTGGTTATGCCATTTGGTCTTACCAATGCTCCTGCTACATTTCAATCATGCATGATACACATCTTTCGTAGGCAGTTGTGTAAGTTTGTGTTGGTGTTCTTTGATGATATCTTGATATACAATAAGACATTGGAGGAACATCTATAGCACATTGATGAAGTGTTGAGTATCATGGAGGCACAGTCATTGTATGCTAAAGCATCCAAATGTGAGTTTGGTATGATAGATATTCTCTACTTGGGGCATGTGATTGGATCTAATGAAGTCAGAGTTCACCAGGAGAAGATACATGCAATTTTGGATTAGCCACCACTACAGAACATTTCATATTTGAGAGGGTTTCTTGGGCTATGTTACTACTACAGGAGATTTGTTAAGGGGTTTTCACAGTTGGCAACACCTCTCACAGATCTCACAAAGAATGGAGCATTCAGATGGTTAGATGTGGCTTAAGCTACTTTTGATAAGCTCAAGAAGGCGATGAGTTCTTGCCCAGTGTTGGCATTGCCAGATTTCACGTAGCCCTTTGTGTTGGAGTGTGATGCATCAGGAGAGGACATTGGTGTGGTGTTGACGTAGAATAGACATCCCATTGCTTTTGAGAGCAAGAAGTTGAGAGATGCAAAGAGACTCTATTCCACCTATGATAAGGAGATGCTCGCCATCATGCATGCATTGGCAAATTTAGATAATTCTTGGTGGATAACCAATTTGTGGTTAGGACTAACCACAATAGCTTGAGGCATTTTATATCATAGACAGATTTGAATGAGAGGTAGCAGAAGTGGGTGAGCAAGATTTAGGCATATGATTTTGATATTGAGTATGTCAAGGGAAAGAATAATGTGGTTGTCGATACTCTATCCAGAAGGCCTACTCTTTGTTCTATGTCAAAAATTTCAGCAGATTGGAAGCTCATCTTTTGGTTGAATATTCCAAGAATACTTTTGCTTTTGATATCATGGATGGTATGATTCAGGATGATAGGTATAAGGTGATTGATGATGTGATCTACTACAAGGATAGGATCTACTTGTTTCCTGAGTTAAATTTGAAGGAGAAGATTTTGAGGGCTATCCATGATGCTCCACTTGTAGGGCATCCCAGGTTCTTCAAAACTTACAAGCAAGTGAGAGAGATTCTCATGGAAGGGTCTTAAGGATGATCCTTTGCAACATGTCAAAGAATGTATAACTTGTTAGCAGAATAAGATAGAGCATACTTTCCCAGCAGGCTTGTACCAACCATTGCCTATTCCAGAGAAAAGGTGGGAAGGTATCTCAATGGATTTTATCACTGGTCTACCAAGAGTCCAAGGTAGGGATTACATATTTGTAGGGGTCGACAAGTTGACTATGTATGCACATTTCTTTGCAATTCTAGGGGATTATTCAACACTTCAGGTTGCAAATCTTTTCTTCAGAGAAGTGTTTAGGTTGCATGGACTCCCTAAAACCATTTTCAGTGATCGAGACAATAGGTTTCTCAACATGTTTTGGCAAGATTTGGTTTGATTGGTTGGAACGGAGTTGACACCGAGCACGAGTTATCACCGTCAGACAAATGGACAAATAGAGGTTGTGAAAAAATGGGTTGAGGGATATCTTCGCAACTATGTTGCAGGGAAATAACATGCTTGGATCAAGTGGTTGCACTTGGGTGAGTATTGTTATAATACCACCTATCACACGTCGATTGGCATGTCACCTTTCAAGGCTTTGTATGGTTATATGATGCTCCATCATTTGTAGACTTGGCTTTTGAAGGTTGTAGAGCTTCCAGAGCTAAGGAGTTGATGCAAGATAGTCATGATATCCTTAAGGCACTTAAGGATAATATTCAAAAGGCTTAGAATCAACATAAGATGTATGCAAATAGACATAGAGTTGAGAGGACTTTTGAGGTTGGTGGTTTGGTCTTCTTGCGCCTTCAACCATATAGACAGTCAAAATTGAAGAAGAGTGGTGCAGAGAAACTGAAGCCTTGATTCTATGGTCCATATAGGATTCTGAGGAGAGTTAGTGAGGTGGCATATGGGCTTGAGTTTCTGGCAGGAAGCAAGATTCATAATGTTTTGCATGTGGCATACCTCAAGAAGGCATTAGGATAGAAATTTGTTTCTTTGCCTGATCTTCCACCTCTTGATGAAGAGAGCACTTTGGTGTTGGTTCCTAACAACATTTTGGAGATAAAGAAGTAGCATTTGAGGAACAAGGTGATCCATGAGTATTTGGTGAGATGGAAAGATTTGCTATTGGAGGATGTGATGAAGGAGAATAGATTCTGTAGCATCCAAATTTGCTATTGCTTGAGGACAAGTAATCCCGAGAAGGGAGAAATGACATGTCCCCATTTTCGACATGATCACCTAACATAATTTTGAGTTAGCCTATCCTCATTCCTGTAGGTTAATTCATCAAGAAAGGGAATAATTTGGTTGAGCTTTGGTGGAAAATGGCTTGGAGAAGATAACGTTGTTCAAAAGCTTAGAGAATGAAAAGTTGATTTATAAGGCTCAACTAATTTTTCTAGCACTGGCAAAGTTGGAAAAATGAATTAATGTATTTTTACATTAATTATCAAAAGGACAAAAAATAATAAAATAATGGTTTTTGGATTGGGCGAATCACTTGGGATTTTGGAAAATAAAATAATATTATTTTATTTGGAGACCTAGTGCCCACCTTGGAGAAAATAATTTAAATAATAATATTTTATTATTATTTGAATTAAAGTTATCAAATTATGGGAGAAATAAATAAAATATTACTTTTCTATATTGAAGCACCCAAAATTGGAGGAAAATAATAATATTTTATTATTATCATGTGGAGCACTCAACTTGGAGAAAAGCAAAAATAAAATACTAATATATTATTTTGAATTTGGGAAGCCACTTGGGAGAAAGGAAAAAATAAATAAAATTGGTCATTGGCTGACTTGGAGGGAAAAGGTAATTCAAATCTTTAATTTAAATTTGTTGGCTACATCAAAGGAAAAAGAAGATTCAAGTATAAAAGAAGGTTGACAGAGCTCATTTGAGGATCATGAATTTTTGGCAACTTTGGCATTGTGCTTGGCAATTGTATTGCAGGACTTTCCAAGGATGAAAACCCTTATGGAAGGAGGTGTGTTGGACAAGAACCCAATCACATCTCAAAGGTGGATTCATGTGGAGTTCACACTTGCCATTCATTAGAGTATCCGAAGATTGATTGAGCATTCATGATTCATCTTTCATAGCATTTTTTGAGAGGACTTGTTGAAAATCTTTGTGGAATTGTGACATCTCCTATTCTAGATTTGCAAATATATTATTGAAGACATTGAGAGCTGATTTGAAGCTTTCTTAAGCACCAATTTGAGCTAGAAGGGTTCACCATTGTAGAAGATCTTGAGCACCAATGTTTGAGGGAGGTTTGTAGCTGGATTATGAAGAAAACTTTGAAAGAACATAGAAGATTTGTGAATTAATATTATTGCAGACTTCATCCCTAGCTGCTGCCATTGGTATTCCATATTTGATTTGCATTTCCATCAGTTGCCACCTTGTAGGAAGCCGATCTGCATAGGGAACATTTGTCATCATTGGTGAAGGGCAGACAACTAAGAAATTTGTGGATGTGCAGTCTTACTGAGCGGCCAACATTGTTGTGATTGAATACTTTAGATTCGCCATCAATAGAGGTAGCGACCAACATCTAGGAGGCAGCGATCAACCTTAGAAGAGGAGACAACATACATCTACATCACTACTCATCACTTGAAGACTCCTTTGCCAACATCTCATCATCATCTTGAAGGTCGAATTGTCTTGAAGAGGTTCACTTCCTTGATTTGCAAAGTTGGCATCATAATTGGTATGTTGGAGTCCATTATTCATTTCTAATTTGTAGCAGCAGTGATATGCATGATTGTACCACCATATTGGAGCCACAAACTTGATTATAATTCCATTCTATATCATTACAATTTGGAGCAGTAGACTTGCATTTATATTTTGCATGTTTGCATGTGTATTTCATGGTGTAATTCAATTTGAAAGGCTGTTGATCTATACTTTCTTTTGCTATCAATTTTCTATATGTTAGTCTATGTTTCATGCTTGGTGAAGATAAATTGATAAGGTGTAGAAATAAAATTAGAATTTGGTTATAGGGTTCAAGTTTGAAAATTGAAAATTTAGAAATTTTGTTCAAGCCCTAGTTCAACACGTGTTAACTGCCTAGAGGATTGATCACTTTAGAGAACATATTTTGTGTTGATGATCAACCTAAAAGGGAGAAGATGAATATGACAGTAAAAAAAGAGGACTACGAAGAGGTAGAAATTGCACAGGGCAGATAAAGTTGGGATTGGTGCTAGTATTTGTTTTCGTAGTTTCCCGAATCACCCTGAGTTTCAGCACTTTTCCTAATAATAGGCTGGAGCTTCTCAAATGAGGGCCCTAGGAACATAGTCTCGATCCCACCTAACAACTGAACCACCCAGGTGAGTGCCATTTCATTCATCGTTCATCGATGGTTTTGATCAGCATCAACTAGCTAGCTAGTGTCTCTTAATGAAGAGAGCAGTCTGTCGCAGTCACATAGGGGTAGGGGTAAGTGTTATGGGAAAATTGGATTCAAATGAATAATCAATATAATCAATATCAATATACCCAAAACTCAATGAAATGGTGAACAAAAGAGATTCAATCAAAACAATGAACAATACAAAGCAAACCTCCTTTAATTCGAAGCTTCCATTGATCGCCTATCACAAATGATCTTGTCTATGAATATTGCCCTTAGAAGGTGCACTTCCTTGCTATGATTCCAAGATGTTCAAATGGGAACGGCTATGATAATATCGCCATGAAGATGAGCTTCACAACAATCATAATAGTGTGTAGTAATGAGTTTGATCACAAGTAATGAAGGAATTGGTGCGAAAGGCACGCTGTAATTCCTGCAAAGTAACAATATTTAAAGCTTGGATGAATGAAATGGAAGAACAAGGTTCAATTAATAGACTTGGGAAAGAGAAGATCAACAGTATAGAAAGAATGAGAAGATCAACGATATAGAACGGTTGAGGAATGTGCGCGAATAGGAATAAGACATGTGTCTTTCTCTATTTTGCATGAGAGGAATTAAAGAAATAGAAGAATGAGTTAACTGAAGAGATAAAATCAATTAAAAGAATAGATCAATCAGTTAAGAGAATAGAACTAGAGAATGGAAATTGCATGAGGATGAGAAGATATCTTAGCTCAATTAAATATTTAGAATATTCATTTGTATGTGCACAAAGATTGAATTATATTTAGAGATAACTCAATTTAGAAGAAATAGACAACTTAAATAAATATTTGATTTATTTAAATTTAGAGGAGATATTATTGGAAGAAACAATTAAATAACTGATATTATTTAATTTAGAATGAATTTGGAAGAATGAATAAAATATTTGATTATATTTTATTTTTAGAGATTGAGAGGATTTAAATAAATCTGATTTGATTTATTCAAATTTGGAAGAATGATTTGATTTAATTAAATAATTAAGAATTATTTAATTTTTTGGAAGAATTTAATTAAATAAAGGATTTTATTTAATTTTGACTTTCGAAGAGGTAATTAAATATTTTGGTATTTAATTAATTTAGAGGAATGTGAATCGAATAAATAAATTTGTTTATTTATTTATTGATAGAAGAATTAGAATGGAATAAATATTAAGAATATTTATTTAGACCGAATCGTGTCATTTTTAGGGGTATACATTCTGCCCCTCTTTGATGCAATGTAGTTTACAACGTTGCTTCAAAGAAATCTATTGTTGAATAATGATACATGCCCCAGTTTGCCCCTAGTACAGGTTATGACGACAGGATGCCCCCTTGGGAGATTGGATGGGAAGAAGGCAAAAGGACGAGAGACAAACAATCTCATGAAGACAAAGGGAAAACTAGGTTAGGTTTGAATAAAACAGGATGTGTTTCAGAGAAACGAGAAGAAAACTGGAAGAAATAGGTGCAGGAAGTAGTCATAGTCACCACATAGCTAGATTAGGGTTTGCATGCTATATATAGGAGCTGGGTCCACAAGACAATTCATTTGCACACTTGTCTTTCTTTGATTTGCTTCTAAGAGCTTAGGAGAGCATAGAGCATATAGCAATCAGCACGAGGATGGACATTCCACGCGAGGAGCATCACTTTAAGCGAGTCCGCCAATTCGACCGGCCAACAGAGGCAGGACCCCCGGTATGTATCTCAAAAAATTTCTCCTAGGGTCAATTTTGATTGCAATAAGTGCTAGGAGAAAAATAGGATAGACAAATGCGTTGAACTACAGTTTAGGGCATATGACATGTGAAACTGTGCATATGTCAAACAAGGACGCATTTAGGATATAAAATGGCGCATACAACTAAGCTGTGCATGCATGAGTTTAGCCGGCACATGCCTAATTCTGTAGCGCATTTACGGTATGAAGTAGCACATGCAACGGGGTGGCACATTTGCAGTATAGGACGACGCATGCATGACATCTTGCGGCGCATGCATAAGAAGTGGCGCATATGACAAGAAATGACACATTTGATAAGAAATGGCACATATACCATCTGTTATGGAGCATATGATATAGATAGGTAGTTTACTTAACAAAATTGACTCGATTGGCATCCTGTTTGACGCTTCAATCGATAAGATATCTCTGAGATTGCAAGAATCTAGTCAAGAGATGTAGTGTGTTGTTTTGATCAATTTGATATGCTAAGTTAGTTGATATGTTTCTATAGATATGTTAAGTATGGTACTTGCATCTTTAGGTTGACGTTTGTTTTGCGTGCTTGCAGGAGGACATACGAGATACACTTCAGTTGAGGGAGCAGTTCCCTATGCTGCTGTTGCAGCATCATATGCTGACAGAGTTGGACCGAGAGGCACTCGGTGTGATGGGTCTAGACTATGTTTGCTTCATGCCCAAGGTTCGAGCAAACCGCGGGTTGCTGACTACAGCAGTGGAGAGGTTCCATAGCGAGGACGAGACCTTCCACTTCCCTACTAGCGAGATGATAGTTACTTTGGAGGACGTATATAGGATACTCCACTTGCCTATTTAGGGAGAGCTCGTGGAGTACAATCCACAGAGGGGCGCATGACTTGCTGAGTGCAGGCAAGTATTCAATGACCCCGAGCTAGTTGGACAGGTCATCTCCTGGCAAGATATTCATTAATACTACGACTACTTCCTAAGTATAGTGGCAAGATTGATCGAAGGCATTGTATGCCCCGATAGGAGGTCACATGGGTTCCTTATTGGATGGGGAGGAATCATGGAGTGGATGATTGCAGAGGGCACCCGGTATGCTTGGGGTGTCTATGTTCTAGCGCACCTATACCACAACATGCATCAGGTGGTATACCATAGGGGTGCGAGCTTGTCTGCTAGGGTGTCATTGTTGCAGTTTTGGCTATGGGAGCACATAGCAATTACGAGACTGATTTGTGTTTTTGATAGACAGAGAGGAGAGCCATATAGCTATGGCTACGCAGGAGTGATTTCCCAGCATAGGCTGGGGAAGCTCGAGTATTAGAGGCACGCTTTGGATGGAGTAGATGTGGTCGTCTGGTGGCCATATCTAGATTGTGAGCTGGATGAGCTACCATACTGCTATCAGACGCGATGAATGATAAGATGGATGCAGTTCATCTTAGAGAGACAGATTGTTAGCCGAGTATGAAGACAGTTTGGGAGGAGACAGGGCATGCCATAGGGGCAGGCTCTATTTGTGCGGACTCACGCTGAGAGGTTCAAATGGGGGCCGGTGGCATCTTATGAGGAGGCGGTGGCAGAGTTTCGGTAGACACCCTACGTTGCCTGGGATATGAGGAGGGAGATTGTAGATGCTGGGATGACCCAGGATTTTGAGGAGTGGTTCCCTTCACACCCATTTCTGAGATACTCAGGGCCTAGGCAACTGGTACCTCATATAGACGAGGCGGATTCAGATGATGAGGGCCAGGTTGGCAGGAGGAGGAGGAGGGGGAGGCGACAAAGATGGTGGAGATGATGGAGGAGGAAGGGGAGGCGACAAAGATGGTGGAGATATGGAGGAGGAGGAGGTAGTGGAGATGATGGAGGTAGACCTAGACAAAGGAGGAGAGTTGGGGAGGGACCTTCCCACGCTCAGTAGACAGTGCCATCGCAGGTTGCATAGTAGGCTCCATAGCAGGCACAACAGGTATAGATGCCACCAACTCGGCAGGTGGCATAACAGTAGGTACCCCAGCCACAGGGGCAGGGACAGGCACATGCATCGTAGGGTCTAGCACAGTGGAATGTTCAGGAGAGGGCCATAGCGATGTTGAGAGGACGGGTTAGGCAGCTATGAGCACAGCTTAGGATGGCTGAGGCCCAGTGAGAGACATACATAGAGGTTATCTCGGGGCTCATGAGAGAGCGAGATATGGCAGAGGCACGGATACGAGTTATCCGAGTAGAGCAGGATACCGCAGTGGTAACCCTTGGGACAGACGCGACTAGCAACTTTTTGGTTAGGCAAGTGCATCAGGCGTAGGTACAGCTAGCACAGGCACATGCATAGGCACAACTAGTACAGACACATGCACAACTGGCGCAGGCACAGGTGCAGGCACATTTAGCGCAGGCACAGGGTGAGCTTGCTAGAGTGCAGGCTCAGACACAGTACTACCAAGGCTTGTACCATGGTGCCATGCCAGTTAGTCAGAGGGCTCTAAGCTACAGGAGCCAGTCTATGGCTTCTCAGAGAGCAGGTGGATCGAGGTCAGTGGCTTCCGTGATGGGCCCACAGCAGTCTAGGGCCAGTGGAGGAGGGAACTCAGAAGACACTACCGGTAGCAGTGGTTCACAGCAGCAAGGATAGCAGACATTTGCGTAGATTTTGGCTCCTACGTACACTTTTTGATGGCTCAGATAGTCGGATATACCTATGTACCACTTTTGTATTTTGAGACATGTATCAGCATCCTTTGGGATGTATTTATTGTATATGACATTGACTCGGAGATGGACCACTTGATATTTGTACATTTGGACATATTTATGATACTTATATGATGATGCAATTTATTTGATGCTCTCTATATGTATGAGTTATGATGCATTTCTATTGTATGATGTGATGCATATGTTTATCTAATGCAGACTTAGATGTTTACTTGATGCTATGCGATGTTATCTAATGCAGATTTTCATATGATGCTATGTGTTGCTATATTACCTAATGCAAACTTAGATGTTTTTACTTGATATGTCACTAATGTGCGTGAATGCAAATGGTATCTATATGATTATGCAATTTATGTGATGCACTCATCTATGTTTTTTATTTTTTCTGTTGACATTATGTGATGATTGTATATGGATGACCTGATGCACTTTATTATGTATGCAACTGATTTAATCATGTAAATGACTATCTCATGTGAT
Organism: Cunninghamia lanceolata; assembly: GCA_027924645.1. Lineage (NCBI taxonomy): Eukaryota > Viridiplantae > Streptophyta > Pinopsida > Cupressales > Cupressaceae > Cunninghamia > Cunninghamia lanceolata. The sequence continues at coordinate 237,858 of BSBN01001415.1, read as the reverse complement.
ATGATATGCAACTATGTGTTATTTTTTTTGTGATGTCCAAATGTACTCTATCGACACAGAGATGATGTAATGGTAGATAGAAGATTGATTGAAAAAATGACTCGATAGAAAGACTCACAAGCTTCACTTTGTATTGTTACTCTACATTGTTTGGGTCTTTTATTGCATGGGATACAGATGTATGGATGTATAATGGACGTATAATGGATGCTTTGCTTTTGACATCTTGACGGTGCAAGTATTTTGAAGTGCTTATTGTTGGTTTTTTCGCAGACTGGATGCTTACTCCCAGATTTCCCTACAAGGTAGCCATCAATGATCAACAGGATCTCTGGGCCAGGGGCCAACAGTGTAGGAGATAGACTCTATATTTTATCTCCTCTTCTTCTTCAGGCTCTGCAAAACCTAGGGGGGTATTCCCTACTCAACATCCATGAGGATATGCATACAAAGGCTGGGATGCTGACAGAAAGCAGATAAGTCCTCCTGTAAGTAGACCAAAACTGTAAGATAAGAGCAAAGGGGCTAGCTTTGGGCCTATTTGCAGTTGTAGACAGAGGACTTGGATCCTAAAACTAATTCTACTGTCCTAATGGTTGTTTTGGAGTTTGATTTTGATTTTGAATTTGGATGCAAAGCTGGACATGGTATATAACACAAACACAAAGCTAGATCAATGCCTATCCAGGGCTTGGAGTCAGTAGACATACACCTGTGAATGATCAGCATGAACAACTAAAACTGGATTTCAGGGGGACACATGTGATATCTGCCTTACAGATATCTCCCAATACAGAGTGTTAAGCTATCTATACTTATGGCATCCCTACTGCAGTATATCCTTCCCAATATTCAATCTGAGAACAATTTAATCTACCCCTTGAGTAGAAGTTAAGAGATTAAACATTCAACACAGAAATTCTATGTTCTAGAATCTTAGACATTCCTTGAATACCTAGACTCAAAAGAAAGATACATGCAACACTGGAGACAGAATTAGCACAACACATGCAAACATAGCATTATTCATATAAGATTAACCATGAAATCAGCGGATTCATGCAAAAAACATACAACAGGAGATACATAAACTCACAAGTTTTGCTGCACAGAGCAAACAAAACCAACTGTATTGTATTACAGAGCCAAATGTTCAACTTTCAACAACCACAAAAATGGTAACACAGTCTGCCTATATCGGCCAGAAAGTGTACCTCTAGCAATTAATTACATGCTTTGACAAAAAATTTGCCAGATACAGATCCTACAAAGGAATGGCGCTCAGAAGTTATTGCTGCAATAGACAAGAGAGACCTCGAGCCCTGCGCTGCCATCTGGAAGTCTTCACTCATAAATCGAGCAGCCTGATCATTTGTACCATCGCCCATACCCCTGCTACAGTCGCCATTGATGGCTCAACCACCCGCGGCCGCTTGAAAACTGTCGTAGCATTCAAAAAGGAATTTCCTGCCAAAACGCTTCTTCGCATGTTCAAATAATGTAGGGAGATTAATCCCACATGCATAGTGCGGAGACTCCTTTAGCATTTTAAAAACATGGCCACCAACATACTAAGTGTCGAGCGCTTTTGCCACGCTCGACGCATGCCCCTTCTCCAAAACCCATCGCTTAGACCTAAGCCATCAGCCCTGCCGAAAATCTTCCTGCCGACATCAATAGTCTGGCTGATCGCTACATTACAATCCCCTCCATCGGCCAGAGATGCACCATCGGGCCAACCTTCCAAACCTTTGCCAATCTCATCAGTTACACCAATGAAGCCACCGCAATTCCTTGTCGGCCAGACCAATACCGTCGGCCAAGCAAAAAATCCCTCTGCCGATAGACCAAACTCTCACCGATGACCAGCAAGCTAGACTTTGCCCCTTCGTCAGCCAAACCCTCCACTGTCGGCAAGCCACAAAACACCTACGCCGACCACACAAGTCACCCTGATGGCATACCACATCCTAGGTCTTCGGCGAGACCACCATCCCTCGGAGCAAGAAGAAAATCTTTGGCTGATAGCAAACACTATGCCGATGACACCATCGGCGAGACCAAACACACGGTTCACCCGATGGCCACCCTCCATTGCTCCCGTCAGCCAGACCAACGCTATCGGCTAAACCAAAAGCTTCCCAGCCGATGAAGAGGGTTACGCCAATACCAACTCAAATCCCTTGTCGGTGAGACCCAGGCCGATGACATCACATTAGCCAAACATTGCATATCGGCAACCCAAGAAAATACTTCGCCGATAGAGAAAGTGTTGGCAATGACCTTCCAAGACTCTCGTTGGTATGACTAACCCGATGAACCTGTTGAACCGATGAACCGGTTCAACATTGAGGTTCACCGGCGGGGTTCAAAACCTCGAAAACAATACTCCATCACTGTCGGCCAAGTACCAAAAACACAAAGCCTTGAACCGTTGAACCATGAACCAAAAGGGTTCAATGCGGTGGTTCAAAGCGATGGTTCAACCATAATCTGAGCACTCAAAAAGAAGTTTCACCGATAGAGAAAGTCACAGCGATGAATAAGGAAACTTAGGGCTCAAAAAGAAAAAACCCTCCAACATCTGCACTCAGATCCAGACCAAAATTAGTGCCAACACTAGCTCCGAACGGGGACGTGCAGGTGAAAAACCTGCAGCGAGAACCAGATCTCTGGGTAGACCAGGCAAAAACCAAAAAAGAATGAACATGTACAGAACATTTACAATATATACATATTTTTTACAAATGTGCACAGAGACAAGTCATCTATGCAAAATAGAACTTAAGGAATTGGCCATGCACAGGCAATTCTAGAACTTCACCATCTAGGGCCTGGAGGAAATAAGAGTCCTCCCCATAAGTGCTGCAAATCTGATATGGGCCCATCCATAAGGGTTCAAACTTACCATGTTTACTCTTATCCTGATTTTTTGCATTCTAGATGAGTACCGGATCATTGATTTGAAACTTCCTTTTAGTAGCTCTCCTGTCAAACAGATATTTCACATCTTGTTGTCTCTTGAGGTTGATCTGGTGGGCTTTCCTTCTGTTTTCATCTAGTGCAACCAGCTGGTTCACTCTTTCTATCATGGAATCTTCAATCTCCTCATCATTATCTTGGATAAATTTGTAAATTGGTAGGAGATTGTTTATGGGTAATCTGGCTGATGCACCATATACTATTTCAAAGGGTGACATCCCAATAGCCTTTTTTACTGTCACCCTATCAGTCCATATTGCTAACTTTAATTTTGAGTCCCAAGCTCTCTTGTTCTTGTCCAGTATCCTCTTGATAATTTTTATGATGCTCTTATTGCTTGATTCTGCTTGACCATTTCCTTGTGGGTGGTATGGTGATGCATATAATAGATTTATCCCATACCTGTTGCAAAAATCAACAAATTCACCTGATCTAAAGCACATAGCATTATCAGTGACTATCTTGAATGGTACTCCAAACCTGATGATACATTTTCCAGTATGAAATTCGTCACCACCTTACTTGTAGCTCTCTTAGTTGGAATGGCCTCAATCCATTTGGTAAAGTAATCAGTTGCCACCAAAATCCAACTGTGTCCCCCACTTGACTTCTCTGCAATTTCCCCTATGAAGTCAATTCCCTATTGCTGAAATGGAGCATCCACAGTTACAGTTCTGAGGGGTAAAGCACCATCATATCTCAACTTTCCTAAGAATCTTTGGCAAGGGTCACACTTCCTCACTAACCTCTGTGCATCTGAAAAGAGGGTGGGCCACCAATATCTTGCTCTGAGAATCTTATGAGCTATTGTTTAGGCAGTATAATGTCCACCACACAATCCTTTATGCATGTCAATCAAAACATTGTTAGCCACATCTTCATCCACACACCTCAGCAGCACACCATCAGGGCTTTTCCAGTATAGCTCACCTTGAACAATAACATATCTGATTGCATGTAACTTTAAAGTCCTCTTTTGACTGTCATTGAAATGGGAAGGACAATTCAGATTTTGCAAGTAATATATAATATCCTTATACCATTCAGATCTTGATACATCTACATTTTCATTTTGGACTGCATTGACTTGGCATGCTTCCAAGTTTGACTGTGCCATCATCTTGGCTAATCCTTGTCCTCTTACCAACTTGGTAACTTATATGTCTATGTTGAACTCTTGCAGTTTGTTTATCCATCTGCACCTTCTTCCAGTCACCTCCTGTTGAGTGAATATGTCTTTGACTGCTGCATGGGGTACATATGCAATTATATGTGATCCTACCAGGTATGGTCTGAAACTTTTGATGGCTCTGACTAGTGCATATGCCTGTTTTTCCATGATATCATATTTCAACTCAGAAGCCTGCAAGGACATACTAAAGAAAGCTATGGGTTGTTCAAAAGTCACCTCCTGTTGAGTGAATATGTCTTTGACTGCTGCATGGGGTACATATGCAATTATATGTGATCCTACCAGGTATGGTCTGAAACTTTTGATGGCTCTGACTAGTGCATATGCCTATTTTTCTATGATATCATATTTCAAGTCAGAAGCCTGCAAGGACATACTAAAGAAAGCTATGGGTTGTTCAAAACCATCCTCATTTTTCTGTAGCAAACATGCAGCAACAGTGTGAAAGGAAGCAAATGAAAACACTTGGAATGGCCTAGAAAAATTAGGAGATTTAAGAACAGGGGCCATCTTGATTGCCTCTTTGATACTCTGAAATGATTCAATTGCTTCACTTTCCCAGTGGATAGTTGCATCCTTCTTCATCATCTTGGAAATGTTCCTTGTGGTTTCTTCAAAGTTGGGAACAAATCTCCTAACAAAATTTATCTATCCAAAGAAGGACTGAACTCCTTTTACAGTTTTTGGCATTTGAATTCTATCAATAGCAGCCACTCTCTTTGGATCTATCCTAACTCCATCCTTGGAAACAATGTGCCCTAGGAGTTTTCCTTCAACTAGCCCAAAAGCACACTTTTTTGGATTTAAAGAAATGCCATACTCTAGTGCTCTTATGAAAATCTGCTCTAGATGCAAACAATGCTGCTCTTCCTTCTTTGAATATGCAGTCAAATCATCTTGATATACAGCCAGGATTGAATCAATCAACCCTGCAAAAGCAACATCCATTGCTCTTTGAAATGTAGCACCTGCATTTGTTAGTCCGAATGGCATTCTAACATATACATAAGTTCCCCATGGAGTGGTGAAGGCAGTTTTGTACTGTTCTGATTCCTTTACCTTCACCTGATTATAACCTGAAAATCCATCCATCATGGATAAGAGTTCACAACCAGTAACTTTTTGCAACATAGCTTCCATATTAGGCAGTGGATAATTATCCTTTAAAGAGGATACATTCAAATTCCTAAAGTCAACACAAAGCCTAATATCACCATTCGTTTTTCTGACTGGGACAAGGTTAGACACCCAAGTTGAATGTCTGATTGGCACAATTATTCCAGCTTCCCTAAGATTTTTGAGTTCTTCTTGCATTTTTGGAGCTAAGGTAGGATTAATAGGTCTTTGCCTCTGTCTAAATGGCTTAGCTCCAGGCTTCAATGGGATCTCATGCTGGAATAAGTCTTCTCTATAGGCTTTGAGGTCCTCATATGACCAAGCAAAAACATGTTTATACCTTTTCAGTAATGCAATCAGCATACTCCTAATGTGTGGTTTGAGCTGCTTACCAATGTATACCTTCTTGGGGGCCTGAGATGTCCCTAAATTTATCTCTTCTAAATCTTCTTTGTTTGTGGGAGATGTTTTTGTGACCAATTGGTCTCTACTATCAAAAGCTCTTTCCAAAGCTACTAACCCTCTAGGGATCTTATTAGTCTTCAACTGAATTATCTCTTTCCCCACAAGAGTTTCTTTTCCATCTATAGTCTCTACAAAAGCTTGGAAATCAATTTCTTGATTCTCATATTCATCTATGCAGTGCAAAAATTTTAACAAGTCCCTATCATCATTAAACACTTGCCAACTGCATATATTCTCTGGTACTGCAGGCCTGATTTTAACTTCTACATTTGTAACATCTGACAAAGTGATGTCATCTGGCCTTATTGCAACATTAGCTAAGAAATCAGCCATAACATTCTTTGATCTCTCTACCCAGCCTATTGAAAATGCATCAAATAGTTCAATGGTATCCCAAACAGCATGCTTGTATTGTTTCAATCTTTTGTTTTTTGAAGCATACCTATCTCTAATTTGGGATACAATCAACTCAGAATCCCCAAACACCCTTAGCATCTTAATTCCATGTTTAAGAGCTATATTTAGGCCTAAGAGTAAAGCTTCATACTCTGCAATGTTGTTTGTACAAGCAAACCTTAGTAAGAAAGAGAATTTGAGGAGCTTACCATTTGGAGATAGGAAAACAACTCTAGCTCCAGAGCCTTCTTTTGCACAAGCTCCATCAAAATACATGGTCCATAAACCTTGCTGGTCCAGCTCTTTAATGCAGACATTTTCCTCTTTATCTTCTCTATCATCTGAGACAACCTTGAAGTTATCACAGTCAGTGTTTACAAAGCATATCTGTTCCTCTGCTTCTTGGTCTTCCACTGTCTCTGATGATCTTTGTTCTCTGATTAGCTTAACATCCCTGCCATTCATTGGAATCATGGCATATGACAGGTCTAGCTGCATACTTCCACCAATTAGTGCTGCCCATCTTCTTGACAGCAACATACCATATTGTGGCTTGATGTCAACCACTGTTATATTCATTTTATATCTTTTTTCAGGAAATGCTGCCAGTTTGAAATCTACATCCTTCATGATTCCAATAACTGGTACCTCTCTGGCATCCATAGCATAACATTTTCCACATGCCTTGTCAATTTTCAATCCAGCTTGTTGCATGATGACTAAAGGCATGATATTTGTAGATGCTCCAGAGTCAAGCATACAATTTCTGATTATTTTTCCATTTATAACCAGGGATACATAAAATAGTTCCACTTGTGAGGGGCACTTTGTCATAGTCACTCCTAAATAGACCTCAGGAGCCTCATCTTCTTCATTACATATGACATGTTTGTCACCCTGGATTTGAACATTTTGTTTAGCTTGAAAAGGTACCCCTGAAATTAGGGATATTGTCCTATTCTTGATCTCTTCCACTTTCATCAGTTCCATAAGTGGAACAGAGACTTTTACTTGGGAGAGGACTTGAGCTATATCAAATGGAGCATAATTTTGTATAACAGTTGTAGCTTGCTCCACAATCTTGTTTTTATCCTGAACTGATTTAGCTTTTACTTTCATAGTTCCCTGATCATCATTCGTCTTGGGAACCTTTACCTTGATCTTCAGCCTGGGGGATTCTATTTTCTAGTCCTTGAGATTCATGACCTGTTCTATGTCTAAAATTTTGTTTATTATTAACCCACTGCCTCTTTTGTAATTCCATCCCCTTATGACCATGCACTGGCTGACCTGCAGAAATACCTTCTGGCTGATGTGGGTTGCTTATCTGAGCTTTACCTCTGAGATTATAGTTACTCTTGACTTGGGCCACTGCTGCGGCTATGAGGGCCCTAATTTCCTCATCAGAAGGTCGTTGTAAGTTACTCAGAAAATTGTGTGAGCTCTGAGCATACACATAGCTTTCTTCATTACCTTCATCATAAAAATCCTGTTGACAAGCCCGAATTCCATCATCTATATTCTCATCAGCATCATAAAGAGGGTATCCATTGCTTATGGACATCATATTAACATCATCATCTTGCACATAATGTGGCTCATTGCATTCATTACAAGATGCGGCATTATCATACAAGGACTGAGTAATCATACACTGTGACTGTGAATGTGGCATCTGACAAATTATACACCATGGAGTATCATCAACAATATTTATAGCTTTCTTTAGAGGATCAGGAGTTTCTTTGACATGTTGAGCTCTTTGATTTATGTTGTTATGTGGGAATATAGGCTTACCATTATGTCAATTGGTATTATAAGGCATATCATGCAATGATGGTCTCTTTTCCTGCCTTTGGTAGACTTGCCTATCAGGACCTATCCCCTTTTCACTTCTAGCTAGTCTATAGCTTAGGTCCTTAACAACATTTACCAATTTGTCTATCTTATCTTTAGGGGCAGATGTATTACCTTGAGTGTTCTGAGGCTTGTTTGGATTCTACAGAATTTTCACATCATCCCTTCTGTTTATCTTCCCTGATGCTTTCCTGTTGTTCTCAATATTCACTGCAATTCTGAAAGCATCCCTGATAGTAGCAGGACTTTTATCTCTTAATCCATATGCAATTTTTGCATCAAAGGCATTGATATACAATATTATGCACATTGGTTCATTTGGCCTCATGTGATGTGGCAATTTGTTTAACACTTTAGTAAATCTTGCATTAAAATCTGCAACCTGCTCATTTGACCCTTTAGTGATACTGGTAAACTCATTTACAAAAAAGCTAGGGTCAGTTTTATCACCCTATTGCTCCTTGAACATCCTTTTAAAATCATCCCATGATGAAATACTCTGGTCAGGCAGATTCTTGTACCATTCTCTTGCCTCATCTACTAAAGATTGCATGAATGACTTCATGAAAACATCCTCATGTTCAACCTCAAAGTTATCCATGACATTTTGAAAAGCCTTTAGATGATCTTCTCCTGACACAGTGTTGTTTCCTGAAAATTTAGGCACTTGCAGCCTTAGATGCTTGTCAATGGGGTTAGGATACCCAAGAATACCATCAAATACCAGCTGTCTGAATCTATCTAGCTGCATGGGCTGCTGTCAAACTGATTAGCATTAATGTTTCTGTTTTCATTTTGGTTTCTTACATTGTTCAGTGGTATCCTAGCATCATTCACATTTTGTCTTTGATCATTATGCTGATATTGCATTTCATTTCTTTGCTGATGTCTCTGCACATTTGCATTCTCAAGGGTAGGAATTGAATCATTTTGGGCAGTCCTTAAAGCTTGCACTTTCTGCCTCATGTCATCTCTGATTTTTATTGCTTGCCGATATTCTAACTCAGCCCTTAAGCTCTTAATTTCATCAGCTAGTTCCTCCTCTCTAGGCATAGAAGAGGATGGTTTTACCATATTCTGATCTTCATTATCATCATCCCTCAGGGATTCAGCTTCTTCAAATCTGTCAGGAGAATCATGAAAAGGATGCTCCTGAAACACCTCTGACCTTATTCTCAAACCATTACCCTGCTATCTTTCATACACACCCTGGATTTCAGCCTCATTGTTTGAAAAATAAGGTACTGTCTTCTCTGAAGATCTTGGATTATCTTGAATAAAATCATGTTTCTTGGGGCTAGGAGAACCATCTTGACTGGCTCGAACAGTCCCCTTTTTTCTATACATCATTTTTCTTGTTATTGGTAACTCTTCAAATAAAGGATTTTGTTGGGATCTTCTCCCCTGCATATAAGTTTTACTTTGACCGGTTGGGAGATTACTTCGGAGTCGCCACCTATTACTAGGAACTGTTTTCTTTTGTAAATAAGGGTCCCCAGCGGAGTCGCCAATTTCTATTGGTTTTTTCCCAGACTGGATGCTTACTCCCAGATTTCCCTACAAGGTAGCCATCAATGATCAACAGGATCTCTAGGCCAGAGGCCAACAGTGTAGAAGATAGACTCTATATTTTATCTCCTCTTCTTCTTCAGGCTCTGCAAAACCTAGGGGGGTATTCCCTACTCAACATCCATGAGGATATGCATACAAAGGCTGGGATGCTGACAGAAAGCAGATAAGTCCTCCTATAAGTAGACCAAAACTGTAAGATAAGAGCAAAGGGGCTAGCTTTGGGCCTATTTGCAGTTGTAGACAGAGGACTTGGATCCTAAAACTAATTCTATTATCCTAATGGTTGTTTTGGAGTTTGATTTTGATTTTGAATTTGGATGCAAAGCTGGACATGGTATATAACACAAACACAAAGCTAGATCGGTGCCTATCTAGGGCTTGGAGTCAGTAGACATACACCTGTGAATGATCAGCATGAACAACTAAAACTAGATTTCAGGGGGACACATGTGATATCTGCCTTACAGATATCTCCCAATACAGAGTGTTAAGCTATCTATACTTATGGCATCCCTACTGTAGTATATCCTTCCCAATATTCAATCTGAGAACAATTTAATCTACCCCTTGAGCAGAAGTTAAGAGATTAAACATTCAACACAGGAATTCTATGTTCTAGAATCTTAGATATTCCTTGAATACCTAGACTCAGAAGAAAGATACATGCAACACTGGAGATAGAATTAGCACAACACATGCAAACATAGCATTATTCATATAAGATTAACCATGGAATCAACGGATTCATGCAAAAAACATACAACAGGAGATACATAAACTCACAAGTTTTGCTGCACAGAGCAACCAAAACCAACTGTATTGTATTACAGAGCCAAATGTTCAACTTTCAACAACCACAAAAATGGTAACACAGTCAACCTATATCGGCCAGAAAGTGTACCTCTAGCAATTAATTACATGCTTTGACAAAAAATCTGCCAGATACAGATCCTACAAAGGAATGGCGCTCAGAAGTTATTGCTGCAACAGACAAGAGAGACCTTGAGCCCTGCGCTGCCATCTGGAAGTCTTCACTCATAAATCAAGCAGCTTGATCATTTGTACCATCGCCCATACCCCTGCTACAGTCACCATTGATGGCTCAACCACCTGCGACCGCTTGAAAACTGTCGTAGCATTCAAAAAGGAATTTCCCGCCAAAACGCTTCTTCGCATGTTCAAATAATGTAGGGAGATTAATCCCACATGCATAGTGCAGAGACTCCTTTAGCATTTTAAAAACATGGCCACCAACATACTAAGTGTCGAGCGCCTTTGCCACGCTCGACACACGCTCCTTCTCCAAAACCCATCGCTTAGACCTAAGCCATCGGCCCTACCGAAAATCTTCCTGCCGACATCAATAGTCTAGCCGATCACTACATTACAATCCTCTCCATCAGCCAGAGATGCACCATTGGGCAAACCTTCCAAACCTTCGCCGATCTCATCAGTTACACCAATTAAGCCACCGCAATTCCTTGTCGGCCAAGCAAAAAATCCCTCTGCCGATAGACCAAACTCTCACCGATGACCAACAAGCTAGACTTTGCCCCTTCGTCGGCCAGACCCTCCACTATCGGCAAGCCACAAAACACCTATGCCGACCACACAAGTCACCCCGATGGCATACCACATCCTAGGTCTTCGGCGATACCACCATCCCTCGGAGTAACAAGAAAATCTTTGGCCGATAGCAAACACTATGCCGATGACACCATCGGCGAGACCAAACACACGGTTCACCCGATGGCCACCCTCCATTGCTCCCGTCGGCCAGAGCAATGCTATCGGCTAAACCAAAAGCTTCCTAGCCGATGAAGAGGGTTACGCCGATACCAACTCAAATCCCTTGTCGGTGAGACCCGGGCTAATGACATCGCATCGGCCAAACATTGCATATCGGCAACCCAAGAAAATACTTCGCCGATAGAGAAAGTGTTGGCGATGACCTTCCAAGACTCTCGTTGGTATGACTAACCCGATGAACCTGTTGAACCGATGAATCGGTTCAACATTGAGGTTCACCGGAGGGGTTCAAAACCTCAAAAACAATACTCCATCACTGTTGGCCAAGTACCAAAAACACAAAGCCTTGAACCGTTGAACCATGAACCAAAAGGGTTCAATGCGGTGGTTCAAAGCGATGGTTCAACCATAATTTGAGCACTCAAAAAGAAGTTTCACCTATAGAGAAAGTCACAGCGATGAACAAGGAAACTTAGGGATCAAAAAGAAAAAAACCCTCCAACATATGCGCTCAGATCTAGACCAAAATTAGTGCCAACACTTATTTCATCATTGGGCAATTTTTTTTTGGTACTTTTTCCAAATGTTGTAAGTTAATACAAGCATCTAGGTATAATTGAACCAAGATGACCTGAGCATTGCTAACATGGATTTTGATTTAGCAAGTTAATACAAGCATCGAGGTATAATTGAACTGAGATGACCTGAGTATTTCTTGTGTATCAACAAACAAGGATTGCCCCCATTCATGTTAGACCTTTGATGTCCTCGATGATCTTCTGCCGATCATGTCGTTAGACAAGGCTTTACATTACTGAAGTTTAATCCACAAACAGTAAAACAAAGAAAATAATCATGCCCCCATCATAGCATCTCTAGCTTTTGGCATCCTCGAGTAGCAGAGAAAGACATGATAGCAGAAATCAAGATCCAGTAACTTAACCATGGTTCTAATCCACAAAACATTTTTTGCATTTAGATGTGTTTGTTTCTTGCCATAATTTAGGTAAAATCATTTAGAATGCCTTAGGTGCTTGCTTGCTTTGCTTTGGATAGGTTAATGCCTTGCATCAAAATTTCTGCTTGAAAGCAGATTTTACTTTGTGCTTGCTTGCCTGGTGAGAAGATTCCACAATCCTTATTGGTGAGACGGACCCTAAGGGACTGACCTAGTGCCTTGAGGGCTCATTGCTAAATGGCCTTGCCTACGTGACGACGTAGAGGCAACGTAGTTTGGGGTAAACCCTAATGGACCTAAGACCTAGGCGGTAGAAAGTGGTGTGGACTCAGATAGATAGAAGGACTAGATATGGGACGGATGGGACAGTGGAGCCTCGGGGGTGCATTTGAGAAATGGCCTTGCCTAAGTGACAACGTAGAGGCAATGTAGTTCATGGACTTTGGACCATGGATACTAACGAGAGACACTATGCCAGGCTGACACTGTGGATAGGATATGGGATAAACCTTGGTTGACAAGGCAACAAAGAGAGAGTATCAAGCCATGATAGGTTATCTCTAGATTTTTTTATTATGGAACATATATGGATCAAATGGGACCTGAGGAAGAATGGACACAAGGTGATTGGTTTCCCAAAGATCGAGGAAGCAGTTTATCACAAGTAACACCTGTTTGCCAGGTTTTCACCACTTGCTTTTATTTGCACGAAAGCTAGAAAGTAAACATGGCACCTGTTTGCCAGGTTTTCACCAAAGGATGATTTTTTTGTATTTTTTTGATTTTTTGATTTTTTTTGTATTTTTTTGATTTTTTTATATTTTTCTAATTTTTTAATTTTTTGTATTTTTTGATTTTTTTGTATTTTATGCCCCCCCTTACATTGGGGTTCTCCTAGGTATAGAACTGATGAAGATGCATGATGTTGATTGGGTCATCCAATAGCTCACCCTCTGATGTTGCTAACTGATATGCCCCCGATCCGTAAGCAACTACGATCACATAAGGCCCAAGCCAGTTGGGTTCGAACTTGCCTTTCTTTTCCCTATCTTGTTGATTGTGAGGATTCTCCTTAAGGACTAGATCTCCAACTTTAAAGACTCTTGGGCGAACTCTATGGTTATAGTTTCGTGACATCATTTGTTGATATGCCTTGAGATGATCAAAGGTTTTCTGTCTCCTTTCTTCTAGCAACTCTAGTTCTTGCAATCTGGAAACTCTATATTCTTCATCTGTTATGAGACCTTTTAATGACACCCTGAGAGATGGTAATTCAACCTCAATGGGGAGGATAGCTTCTGAGCCATAGACAAGGGCATAAGGGGTAGCACTTGTGGGAGTGCGTATACTGGTTCTGTAGGCCCATAGAGCGGGATTGAGATGGATGTGCCAATCACGACCAACATCGTTGACTATCTTCTTGAGGAGTTTTAAGATGGTCTTGTTGGATGCTTCATCTTGACCGTTACCTTGGGGGTAATAGGGTGTGGAGAAATGGTGGTGGATTTTGAATCTGTCACAGAGTTCTAGGACATCCTAGTTTTTGAAGTGTTTTTCGTTATCTGTGATAATGGATGAGGGAATTCCATATCTACAGATGAGGTAATTAAGGATAAATGAGGAGATTTGTTTACCTGTGACGGTGATGAGGGGAACGACTTCAATCCACTTGGTAAAGTACTCAGTGGTGGTTATTATGAATTTGTGGCCTTTGGATGAGGGTGGATGGATTTTACCCACAAGGTCGAGTCCCCATTGGCAAAAGGGCCAAGGTGTCATTAAAGGTCTCAACTCTTGAGCTGGTGCATGTATCAAGTTCCCATGTATTTGGAACTGTTTGCACTTCTTCACAAATTGATATGAATTTATTTCCATGTTCGATCAATAATAACCCAAACGCATGAGTTTCTTAGCTAAGGAAGGACGGCTAGAATGTGTTCCACAGATCCGTTCGTGTATGTCTTGTAAGGAGGTTTGGGATTCTTCTTGTTCTAAACAATGGAGTAAAGTACCATCTAAACCACGTTGGTATAGGGTGTCAACAATAATGGTATAACGAGAGGTTTGGCGTATAAAGGTTCATTTTTGGTTTGAAGATAAGTCAGGTGGGAGGGTGTTGTCCTTAAGGTAAGTGTAAACCTTACCATACCAAGGTGAATCAGATCCAACTAATAGGCATATGGAATGGATCTCAGGAAGATCATAAGCTGGTTGCTGAATTGATTCCACTAAGAACTTGTACTGTGACTCATTCTCTGGGATCTCAAGAAGAGAGGCAATGGTTTCCATGACATCTATTGCTTTGTTCTCAATGTGAGGTATATGCTCAAAAGAGATGATCACAAAGTATTCTTTAAAGTCCTCGACCATCCGCTTGTATGGGACAAGCTTCTCATCTTTGGTTTGGTAATCGTCATTGACCTGATTGATTACTAGTTGAGAATCGCCAAAGACATGTAACTCTTTGATTTTCCATTTTGTTGCCATCTTGAGACCAATGACCAAGGCTTCATATTCTGCTATGTTGTTGGTGCATGGGAATAAAAAGTGGTAAGACTTCGGTATGGTGTCGCCATGAGGAGTTACAAACAAGATTCTTGCCCCTGATCCATGGTTTGTGTAGGACCCATCAAAGTAAAGTGTCCAGGAATGTGTTGATATATTGAATAAGGATTCATCTGGAAACTCAAATTGCATTGGTGTGGTTTCTTATAGTGGTGCATCCGCTAACTAATCAGTAATGAATTGCCCCTTGATGGCTTTCTATCTACATACTCAATGTTGTACTCACTTAAGAGCATTACCCATTTGGCTAGGCAACCTGTTAGAGCTGCTTTTCTTAGTAGGTACTTCAGTGGATCTATTTTTGCAATAAGTTTGACTGGATGTGCAAGCATATAATGTCAGAGTTTTTGGGAAGCAAAAACTATTGCAAGACATGATCTTTCTATCCGAGAGTATTGCAACTCATAGCCCACCAATGTGTGACTAATATAGTAGACAACTCTTTCTTTATTCTCATAATCTTGTTGTGCTAGAAGAGCCCCAAGAGCTATAGGTGTAGCAGATATGTAAAGTATCAATGGTTTCCCTTGGATAGGAGGCATGAGAATGGGTGGATTCATAAGATATTCTTTCAGTTTGTCGAATGCCTCTTCGCATTTCTCATCCCATCTGAATGGAATGTTCTTGTGCAGGAGATGACTGAATGGTTGACACTTGTCTGCCAGTTGTGATATGAATCTATGGATTGCTTGTAGCTTGCCTTGTGGAGACCTGAGTTCAGTAAGATTCTTGGGTGGTGGCATGTCCATAATAGCCTTGACTTTGGCGGGGTCCACCTCTATTCCATTTGCTGAAATAATAAAACCTAGGAGTTTGCCTGAGGTGACTCCAAACACACACTTCTTTGGGTTCAACCTGACCTTGAATTGCTCTAATCTCTGAAAGACTTTCTCTAACACATCCAGGTGTGATTCTCTTGTGAGTGACTTTGCAAGGATATCATCTACATAGTCTTCCATTGTGACATGCATCATATCATGGAATATAGTGGTCATAGCACATTGATATGTCTCCTGCGTTCTTTAGCCCAAATGACATGACATTCCAATAGAAAGTGCCCCATGGACAAGTAAAATCTGTTTTATGCTGGTCTTCTGGTGCTATCCTGATTTGATTATATCCTAAGAAGCCATCCATGAGAGATAACATGGTATGCCCTACTGTTAAGTCGACTATGATATCTATATTTGGCAACAAAAAAACATCCTTGTGACAAGCTTTGTTTAGATCTCTAAAGTCATTGCATAGTTTGACTCGGCCATCAAGTTTGGACACTGGTACTATGTTGGAGACCCATTCCAGATAGTCTATAGCTCTAATGAACCCTACATCTAATAATTTCTTGAATTCTTCTTTTACAAGCAGTGCTATGTGTGGATGCATCTTTCTAAGCTTTTGTTTCACTAGTTTCACTCCTGGATCTAATGGAAGTTGATGTAAAATCAAATATGGATCTAACCCTGGCATATCTGCGTATGACCAAGCAAAATTGACTTGCTTTCTCTTGAAGAATGGTACAAACTTAGTCTTCTCTGGTGGGGTTAGAGACTTAGCAAAGTGAATGATCTTAGGCTGTTCCTCTGTTCCAATGTTAACAGGCTCTGTGGGTTCCACAACAATCTGGGACTTCTCCTGGTGCATGTCATCAGGGAGAGTGTCAAGCCTTCCATTGTCAGGTGCCACAGTTGGGTTTTCACCTTTAGATGCATCCTTTCTTTTTACTATTTTGGGATCTGACACTGCCGCGGAGCGGTTTTCACCATCACATCTAGTTTTTATTTTGATATTTTTGCGACTGGAAGGCTTGGCACCCTCTCCAAAATAAGCCATGGTGTTAAGTTTAATAGCGAAGCCAGCTTTATGATCTCCTTTAGGTAGGTGGTCCCTAAGTTCCATATAGTCAATATAGGCATCATCATTTTGGAACATATCTAGTTGCGGGGTTCCTTGTAGATCCCAGTCAATAAGCTCAGGATGTACAAGGGGGAGGGAGTCGGAGGATAGATCTGATTCATTGATAGTTTGAATAGATATACTGGGAGTATTGGGAGGGAGAGTGTTCGGGATGGTACTTTCCTCTAAATTGTTTATTCTGATAGAACTCGAACCTTCCTTGAAATTCGTATTCTTAGTGATAGGCAAATCACAATCTAATGGCCTATGCGGTAGCGTTTGTCCCTCATGGTAGGGGCTATAAGTTTGAATGGTATCAACCTCTTTGTCATCATAGGAATGCTCTGTCAGCTCATCCTACTCATATTCATTGGAATTTGTGTCACTATCCTCTTGAAGGGTGTGGATCATTTCTAATAGACAAGCATTTGCTTTAGCTTTGCCCTTATCCTTATATCCTAGGCCTTTTATGTTTCTAGCCAATGAGGATGAAGAAGGTTGAATGGGTTCTATAATTCCTTCTTTTCTTAGGCTTATGGGTCCTTGTCCTTCGTAACCCATTCTATGTAGGATAGATTCACCTCGCCCATAGATTTCTATTGGGAGCTTAGGTGGTTCCTATTGTATGTTCTCTTCTTTAGTGTAAAGCCATTGTAGGATATCTCTTTCCTCTGTCTCATCTGATAAGGTCCCCCATTTTACAAAGGGGCTATGGGAGGTGTAGGAGGAGCAGATGGCTTTGGAAAATGCTTGGGTCACCCAAAGGATCTAGGAGATAAAGGCATATTGGCTAGGTTGAGGCTATGCTCAATGGAGTATTCCCCTACTCCAGTTTCTTTGATGGTAATTTTCTAATCTTTGGGTTTTGATGAGGAAGCTTTAAAGGTAGGATTATGTTGTGGGGTAGGGGATGTAGATGCTCTATTGTTTGGTATGATGCAATTAGGTTTTGA
Source organism: Cunninghamia lanceolata (assembly GCA_027924645.1). Taxonomy (NCBI): domain Eukaryota; kingdom Viridiplantae; phylum Streptophyta; class Pinopsida; order Cupressales; family Cupressaceae; genus Cunninghamia; species Cunninghamia lanceolata. The sequence continues at coordinate 220,160 of BSBN01001415.1, read as the reverse complement.
AAGGACAAAGTTGCAATGTTGAAAGGGGTTAGGGTTGCCTTGGATGGTGACTTACTTGCCATTATGAGGGAATTTTATGCATTGGTGATAGGTAGAAGGCACAACTTTCATGGCATGAATCCATGGTCTACCTAGGAGAATATTATAGGCGAGCTCCCTATCTAGGACTTGGCACACAACATCTTTTATCACTGGTCCCACTTGTATGGGTAATACCATTGTTCCTTTGGTAGTTCTCTCCTCTTCATCATAGGCTTTGATAGTAATCTTCTTCCTTGGATCAACTACGTTTTTAGAGAACCCCAATGTAAGGACTAGCTTCAACGTGCAAATATTTAAATTGGCTCCTCTATCAATGAGAACTCTCTTGATGCGGTGCTTGTGGATGAAGGCAACAATGTGCAAAGGGGTGTTATGAGGTTGAGACACTAAGAGGTCATCTTGTTCGGTAAATGATATGGTACTTGAGGAGGTCAGATTACCTACCATGGCCTAAAACTTCTCTTGGGCCAAGTTAGTGGGTATAGTGGTTTCCACTAAGGCTTTATCGAGAATCTCCTTATGGGAAGGAGATAGATGCAACAACTCTAAGATAGAAATGTGGAGTCTTCCGTAGTTGGTCTATGACACTATACTGATGGGAGTTGGACTGAGAAGGTGATGACCTTGGAGGGATGGTTTTCAATGTGACTTTACCACTGCTGGTAATGATACTGCAATCATTTCAGTTAGGCTCTGATTGTTGGTTGGGCGTGACTACATTGATTTGTGGGACATGCTCTGATATGCAATTGATGGTATAGTCTAATGGCACACATGCGTAGTTGGCATTACTATTCCCACTATTCTGATTTTGCCTGTTGCAGTTGTTGTTGTTGTTGCCATTGTTGTTATTGTCGTTGTTGTTATTGTTGTTGTATGGCTTGTCATGATTGAGAAGTGGGTCCTTGTAAGCCACATGTGTCTCATTAGAAGTATGTTGTTGAGTTCCTCCTTGATTTTGATCAAGCACATCTTGAATACATGTTTGAGACAAATACAATTGTTTGTTGTATGTCCTCTTCCTCGATGATACTCACAATAGTTGGTGTCTTTCCAATAGTGAGGTTTGATTTGAGGTTCGTAATCACTTGTTGGCGGTAGGGAGATTTCATTGTTGGCCAATAGCTTCCTTAATGCGGATTCTTGGGACTCACCTAACGGTGTGAACTTTCACCTTGGATTTGAGTTGAACCATGGTCTTGGCTCCCAAGAGAATGTTTTGTTGGGTGTAACGTTGCTTACCTCTCCTTTGAGAGTGAGTATTGGCTGTTGTTTGGGAGCTGCCACCTTGGCATCAACTACTCCATCGTTGACGACATTTTTGTTTTTAGTCCAAAACTTTGATTTGTCAGTCGTGTAGTTGGAGGTAGGTGTGTCCTTGTATAACTTGATTTGCCCCTTGGCAATGATAGCCTTTTCGATGAACAATCCCATTTCAATAACCTTTGAAAATGAGGTAGGGCATTGAATTTGTATTTGATAGCTAAGATCAGAGTTGAGGTTATGGACAAACATCTCCATTAATTACTTCTCTGGCAGATCATATGAGCACTTGCTTGCTAGTTGTCTCCATCTTTGTAGGAAGGTGGCGAATGATTCGCCACTCTTTTGCTTGGTATTGCATAAATCAAGCATAGAGACTTCATGTTCAATATTGTAGGAGAAGTGCATGATGAATTTGTTGACTAACTCATCAAAAGTTTTGATGCCCGGTGGAAGCCGTGAGAACCACTCCATGGCTTGACTACCTAGGGATCTAGGGAATAGTCTCATCAAGTAAGTCTCATTGTGAGCTACTTCCATGCATGTTGTGTTGAATTCCCTAATGTGATCTCTAGGGTCCCCTTTCCCTTTGTATTTGTCAAATTTAGGAACTTCGAATCGAAAGGGAAATGGTGTCATGTTCAAACTTTTATCAAAGGGGTACAGTGCAATATCTTCCAAGGAGTAGGTTTTAGTGTTTGTACCCATCTTGAAATCCGTCATTTGTTGTGCTAGACCCTTGATTTGTTTCCTCATTTCTTCTATAGGAGTGCTTGGGTCTAAGGCTTTCTTTCCTTTTTCATTATTATCCTCTACGGTTTCTTAGATTTTGCTTAGATCAAAATTGGCAGGGATTCGCGAGAGATTTCCTCATCACTATCATGAGGGTTGATGATGTGGTTGGATGATCCGGCCATTTCAAGTTGCCTTTTGTATTGAGATCTAGTAAGAACCATGCAAGGTGATGAGGGATGAGGTGGGATGAAACTAGAGATTTTGGCAAGATGCTGATGGAGACTGCTGAGAATAGGATACTTATGACAAGACTTGGACAAGGGACTTTCTTGATTAATGATTCCAAGTAAGATGACTGATACAAGACGATAGCCACTAGTAAGGGTACTCAACACCTGTCTCACTGTGTAGGGACTAGCTGTGCACCAAGACCACTAGTGAAGCTCTGTGACTTACTAGGGTTACTTGAATCCAAAATGATATGAAAAAGGGGCCTATGCTGATCTGATATGGGATACTTTGACTTTGGACTAGGAAGACCTGATAGAAGGTGAATGGGATGATCAATGAAAGAGAGACTTTGACGCGAAATGGATGGAAAAAAGACTGCAAGGTAAGACTTGATCTTGGAATTTGGAACTAGACTGAAATGGGTACCTAGAAATGACAAAATTTTTCTCTCAAAGATTGTGCAAGTGCTCACTGTCACGCATGCACCGGAACAGATGCGTTGCAGAAACTAGTAAATGTGCAGGAAGTCAGCACAGAAGCGCCGCACTGGTAAAAATCAAATGCACTATAACAGGTATCAAAAGCGTTGCAAGTCAGTGCATATGCACCGTGGGTCGGCACAAATGCGCAGCAATAGAGGACGAATGCGCCGCTCTAGTTTTCTTGGTATTTTCAATTTTTTGGAAATTTTCTGATGTTTTTGGTACTTTGGTTGCAAGAAGGTCTTTTTGATTTAATTTTCTAAAATTATGGCAAGAAGACACAACAAACACAAAGAATATTTTTATGGTTTTTAATTTTTTTTGTGATTTTTTTGACTCTTTTTGGACTAAAAAGAAAGCAAGTACACCCTAGGTTTCAAAGGACAGTATAAAATTGAATTCTCACTATCTCTAGTGAAGCATCTTCGGGAGGTGATAATTGCCCTTCCCTGCACCAGATTATAGGGATTTTTGGTCTACTAAAACAAAGGATGAGTAATAAAGGCAACCGTTTGAGTGGTTATACATGCGGCAGCACTACTCTCCGTTATGGAGTCTCCCAGCCTACAAGGGTTGCACCTTGGAGGATTTTGGGGGAGGTTAGCTATCGGTATAACACAACTGCACTTGTTGTTTGAAGCTTTCACTCCAAACATAATTTATTTATAGTGGCTTGGAAGGGCTTGGCGTCTAGCCTGTTACCACTTAGGGTCGTTCCTACTTGGATGAACGGTATCCAAGAGTAGGCCCCTCTAAAGGAAAAACACATGCAAAAATGATATGTCTGGCATTTTGGTCACCCAAGATAGGGGAGAGCATAGGCTTGGTATCATTCCCAAAACACAGAATACAGTGGTTCTTTTCCCCTAGTTAAAATGAGAAAAACTAGATGAGCTATCTACTTGGGCAAGCACAAAAATTTGTTAACTTTGAAGTGATAACAAGATAGCAATGGTCCAGTTTTACCAAGATAGCAATGATGAGTTCAATTTTATCCCAAATAGCATGAATTGTTAACTTTGAAGTGATGATCGAGATAGCAATGGTTCAATTTTATCTAGATAGCAATGATGAGTTCAATTTTATCCAAGTAGCATGAATTTGTTAACTTTGAAGTGATAATCGAGATAGCAATGGTTCAGTTTTACCTAGATAGTAATGACGAGTTTGGTTTTTATCCAAGTAGCACAAATTTGTTAACTTTGAAGTGATAATCGAGATAGCAATGGTTTAGTTTTACCTAGATAGTAATGATGAGTTCAATTTTATCTAGATAGCAATGAGTTGTTAACTTTGAAAGGTAGCAATATAGCAATGATTCAATGATATGCAAGATAGCAATGATTCAATTACCGCCTTCCTAGTTAAACTATGTGAGATTTGCATGAGCATCCATTTACTTTCCCATTTAGAAATCAAAGTGTGAGTTAACAAGTGCAACTATATGATTCTAAACAAGTACCTAGCCTACAAAATAGATCAAGAGGGTTCCTACAAAAAGGCGTCAGCGTTAGTAGAAACTTCAAGAAAACCCTAAAAATTACTGCCCAGATTAGATGTGCCGCTTCAGAGACTGAATGCACAGAAAATAGAGATCAAAAGCATTGCAGTACATATGCGCTAAGACAAAGGTCAAAAGCACAGGAAAATAGTATATATGCATCAAACTGACAGATGCGCCATATCAGGTGGTAGATGCGCTGTAACCGAGTCTATATGTGCTGAAAGGATGTATGCGTCGGAATAGACAGTATATGCATCAGGTCAGAGACTGTATGCGCTGAAAGGACGTATGCGCTGTAACAGATATCAGATGCATGTTAGGATGTGTCAGATGCGCTGTTTCCTCCTGTGTACGGCTTTCTAAAACACAAAAACTTAGTTTTTGGGTTATGGGAAAATTAGATTCAAATGAATAATCAATATAATCAATATCAATATACCCAAAACTCAATGAAATGGTGAACAAAATAGATTCAATCAAAACAATGAACAATACAAATCAAACCTCCTTTAATTCGAAGCTGCCATTGATCGCCTATCACAAATAATCTTGTCTATGAATATGTCCCTCAGAAGGTGCACTTCCTTGCTATGATTCTAAGATGTTCAAATGGGAATGACTGATAATATCACCATGAAGATGAGCTTCACAACAATGATAGTGGTGTGTAGTAACGAGTTTGATCACAAGCAATGAAGGAATTGGTGCCAAAGGTGCGTTGTAATTCTTGTAGAGTAACAATACTTAAAGCTTGGATGAATGAAATGGAAGAACAGGGTTCAATTTATAGACTTGGGAAAGAGAAGATCAACGGTATAGAAAGAATGAGAAGATCAATGATATAGAAAGAATGAGAAGATCAACAGTATAGAACAGTTGAGGAATGTGCGCGAATAGGAAGAAGACATGTGTCTTTCTCTATTTTGCATGAGAGGAATTAAAGAAATAGAAGAATGAGTTAACTAAAGAGATAAAATCAATTAAAAGAATAGATCAATTAGTTAAGAGAATAGAACTAGAGAATGGAAATTACATGAGGATGAGAAGATATTTTAGCTCAATTAAATATTTAGAATATTCAATTGCATGTGCACAAAGATTGAATTATATTTAGTTATAACTCAATTTAGAAGAAATAGACAACTTAAATAAATATTTGATTTATTTAAATTTAGAGAAGATATTATTGGAAGAAATAATTAAAAATAATTGATATTATTTAATTTAGAATGAATTTGGAAGAATGAATAAAATATTTGATTATATCTTATTTTTAGAGATTGAGAGGATTTAAATAAATTTGATTTGATTTATTCAAATTTGGAAGAATGATTTGATTTAATTAAATAATTAAGAATTATTTAATTGTTTGGAAGAATTTAATTAAATAAAGGATTTTATTTAATTTTGACTTTGGAAGAGGTAATTAAATATTTTGATATTTAATTAATTTAGAGGAATGTGAATCGAATAAATAAATTTGTTTATTTATTTATTGATAGAGGAATTAGAATGGAACAAATATTAAGAATATTTATTTAGACCGAATCATGTCATTTTTAAGCGTATATGGTAAGAATAGTCGTTTGTAAGTGATGCGTCGAGGGAGTGGTCGAAGGAGTACTGGAATAGGAGTCTGGTCTAGGCCGGCCCAAGGCACCCATTTAGGGGAAGAGGGTTCGGCCCACGCCAAAGTGCGCGGCTATGGTGAACACAACTTTCTATGCACAATGAACCAAAGCACCAAATTTGGAATATAACAACTCTTAACACCTCTGAACAACATATCCAAACTATAAAGACAGATCTTCAACATAGAGGAAATGTAGAACAAAACCAAAACACTACTATGTGAACGAAAATGTTACTTCAACACATTGTTTCCTTTATTAATCAAATTTTCTCAAAAGCACTTGAAAACCAACCAACAGAACCATATTCTGATCATCTTCAACACCTCTTCAAAGCAACCAAATTATCATCAACAAGGCAACTCAACCAAATAGCTCATATTCTTACAACAACCTCATCTCTGCTCACTTAGTAGACACAGTCAATACCAATGACAACATAGACTTGTTGACATCAATGACAACACCGACTGCACATACTTGCAACACCCCCGTGTTGTGATAAGTGTTGTTTAGGTCTCTTTGGATGACCCTTGATACATTTGTAAGGTCAAGGATACAAGTAGACCACCTCTGTTGTGACCATTCTTCTATTTGTTTCTCCATTCTTCTACTCTTTTGTCCTCTCTTTTATTGTTGTGTTGTGCCTTGGGGGAATAGTGTTGTGGAGGATTTTTTTGGGGGCATCCTCCTACATGGTGTTCCTAAGTCACTCTTGTCTCCTCTCATTTTTATTGTTTACATTCTTCAGTGATTCTACCTAGTCGGCAGATGATGAAAACAAACAAATACTGATAAGGACCATGTGTCCCTTTAGCAAGAAAGCAAAAATGAACCCTGTCCGTATATGAAGATTGGGTTGATATATATATATCCAATGCTTGACTAGTAGAATCACTTTGTGTTACTCTCGGTTCTGAGATACTTGCAATATAGCCCAACAACTATAATTAGTTTCGAACCCACAAGTGTAGCCTTGGTCCTTGATATGATTTATGCATAGCTTTTATGAATTGATTTGGTTATTATCTTAGAGTAAGATTGTCTAATTGAAACTTATATCTTGTTGATCAGCTTAGAAAATAATATTGATGTGTTTGTGGGAACATTCGGCGATTATGGCACATGTCACCTTTGGGGGCATGGGCTTTATGAAAGCTCTTATTCCCTTGTGTGTTTTCACTCCACCTTAATGTGCTTGATATCGGTAAGCAAGATCAACCACCTTAAGGTGGGGGCATATATAATGGTATATGTCTGATTACTTTTACACTGACAAAGCATGTTTGAAAGCCCTCATTGCAAGGTGGGATGGTGTATCTCTTGAGCTAGTGCACATCCTTTTTAAAAGAAAAAATCCCTCATTACAAGGCAGGATGACGTATCTCTTAAGCTAGTGTGCATCCTTTTCTACAAATCCCTTCTGTGAAAGGAGAGATGATGTATCTCTTGATCTAGTGCACATCCTTTTATACAAAGTCCTCTGTAAAGGCAGGGTTGGATCTTGAGTCATTCACTCTTAAGTGTGTCTTTGGTGGTTGTGGTAACATAGCTCAACTGTTAGGTGTGTCTGAAATGTGTTTTAGATGGTGGGACTTAGTAATAAGATCCTTCCCATCGCTCATGTTTGCCATGTTTAAGACGTATAGTGTGTCTATGGCATACTATGCGGCACTCATGTATTCTGTGTGTCTTCCCCTGAGTGTGGTCTAAAGGCGTGTAGCGATGTGCTCCCTCCACACTTGGGGTTTTTTTTGGGCATGTCTTCCCCCTAGTTTGGTCTAAAGGCGCGTAGCAATGAGCTCCCTCCACACTTTAGGTTTTATTTTGCATGTTTCTGGCTGTCTAAAGGCACATAGCGATGAGCTCCCTTTGCCCCTAGTTTAGGATTTGTTTAGTTGATTAAATCAATGTATTCTTTGTGTATTGTGTGACTTCTCTCATGTCTTCTCCATGTTTTGTGTGCTTCTTACTATATTCTCCTTGTTTTGCATGCTTCCTACTATCTTCATTGGGTCTTGTGTGACTTTCATGTGTTTTCTAGTGCTTACCTGAGATTGGGGGCTAGAAATATTCCTCCAACCTTTGGGTATACTTTAGCTCTATGTGCTTGGCGTGTTTGATATGTTTGATGTGCTTCGACCATACTTTAATGCATGTATGGAATCGTAAGATCATACATACATTAAAGTGGGGGCTAAATGTTATGGAGTAAAAAGTTTTCCTATGCCTTTTTACCTCCTAGTTTAGCTCCTAGGTCCCCGTGTTAACATTTTGCAAGTTAAATACTCATCTCGGAGCAATTTCCCCTGAAGCCCATGTCAAATGGGACTAAGGGGCCCATTCTAAATCCTTAAGCGTGATCAAAAAGGGGCTTGGGAGTTGGGCGCCTATGCCCAAGTCTAGCCTAATTTGCTAAGATAAAATTTAATGCATGTCAGCTTAGGCCCTCTCAAAAGGTTTCCCTCTGTTGGCCTCTTCAATTTAATTTATGAATTTTAGTGGGAAAGCATATATAAATGAGTTTATGACTTCATTTTGCACTAGATGGATAATGCAAACTTATGATATTGAGCAAAGAGATTTCAAGGCCTTCATTGTGTTTTAGAGTAGAATTATGTTGTTATTGTGTTTGTTTGTTGCAGATTTGGCTTCATCAATCCATCTCCTAATGGTTTGAAGGATCTTCATCTCTGTGAGGGCTTCACCTCTAAGGTGACATCAATTTGTGTTTCAGTCATTTCATTTCATCATTGGATTTATCCTTTGCCCTCCTTGGGCACACCCTCTATCTAACAATGGTATTAGAAGACTTGAATGTCCTTCTGAGGCTTGACTGAGACAAGCTCCTAAACACCATAACCCCCAACCCCCTTTCTTTGTGATTGCAGGTTACAGGTGCAGGAGTTGGAAAAGTATAGGTGCAGAGAAGCAATTTGAAGGATAAGGATTTAGGATCTTGAAGAAACTTGTTGATATTCCTCCCTCTTGGACTAGGGTGCCCACCCTGTAGTCCTCCCGATAAGTTTGGTTCAGAAATTAGAAGCAGGATACAGTCTACAACATCTCTTTGTTCAGAATCTTTAGAAATTATGCCTTATTGGACTTGGGCACCCAACTCATAGTGCAAAGGTTCTGTTTCCAGAAGCTCAACTTCTAGTATGTTTTTGATCATCCCTAAGTATCTTCTTGTATAATTTCCTATAACATTCTGTCTGTTTGTACCTGATTACACTATAATTAGGGTTTGACAAATCTCTCAATCTAATCTATTCTTTCCATATCATTCCTGAGCACATAAACCTACAATTGAGTCTTCATTCATTTGCAGTGACTTGGCTTGATTTTGTCCTTGAATGTTATTGTGAAAGGAGGGTTTGATTTGATACACTTTAACACCATCCACCATCTTCCTACTTTTCATGACATAACAGGTACTATCCTCCCTTTAATTATAAATTTCCAAAACACTATGGGACACAGACATGCAACACAACCACCAGTACCTTGGGGAGTAATGATAGGCCCATTATCTTTGGGAAACTAGTTACATGATCTCCCCCATGGGTCTAGAAAAAATATCCCTAAATTCAAAGGGGACGGTAAAGTGTCCACAAATGAGTGTATCCATGCTTTCTTTGTAGCATGCTCAGTTTTGGGAATGAACAACATGAAGATGTTTCAATCTGATTATTCATTGAATCCCTTATAGATGTTGTTGTTGATTGGTTCTACCACCTTCCATCGGCATCCATTGATTCTTGGGCCTCTATGGTTTAAAAATTTGAAGATAGGTTCAAAAGTCCAGAAGATGAAAATTCGGTGATAGCTAAATTAACACACATGAAAAAAGGGATCCAAGAATCTATGAGGGAGTTTGTTGCCACTGTAGGCACCTAAAATTGACTAGGTCTTGTGACATGCCTTATCAATACAACATCTAAGACACCTGATGAGACGTTTTTCCCTAGAAGCCTTTCCATCACCCAATTAGTTAAATCACCCATCTCCTATAAATCAAGCCTCACTCAAGCCATTTGAGACACTTTTGGGGACTTTTGAAGAGACTTTAAAGGGGGCTCTTAGGAGGACATCTTCATCCACATTTAAAGTATCATCACACTGTCCAAATCATTCTAGATTCTCTTGTCTATCATTGTTATGTTGCAGATTTGAGCAATCAACATCTCATCCTATCTATCATCCATCATCTAGAACAAAGATAGTAGATTTGGGTGCATCTACTCGATTCTATCACATGTGGAGGACTTGGTTCAAAGGTAAAGGTAATTGGTTGTTTGCATTATCTTTGTACCATTTTTTCTACCACAACTAGATTCAATAAATTGGTGAACAAAATTCTAGTGGCAAAGAGGCCTTCCAATGAGATGAACAAAGGATTATTTATTAATGCACAAACCCCAGATGCTAGCTACCAGTTGAAAAGAGATGGAGTAACCACCTTGGAGGATGCTCAAGCCTCTGTAATAGGAATTGAGGATGACTTATTGTTAACTGGGAAGTGGAAAAGAGAGTTCTAGAATCAGAAGGACACTACTACTACTTCCATTGATCCTATGATTCAGACACTCACCAATGAAATAGTTGCTCTTAAAAGATAGCTTCCCAAGTCACATCAGCCACAACAACCCTTTTACCAAGATATACCAAGAAAAGGGTATGTACCTTCAAATCATAATAAAGGTAAAGCATTGGAATTACCTCCAACAATACAATGTTTGGCTATAGAAGGGCCTTCTATAAATAATAAAGGGAACATGAGGTGTAGTTTCCACTTAACTTTGGATCATGATGGTGATTCATGTCCTAAGATGAATAGATTCATGTAGATGTCTATGATGCGGGAAGTCACTGTGGAAGAGACTTTTGAAGATGAGGGACTTGTACCTTTGGTAACTCTAATTTATTTTATCTTGAATATGAATTTGATTCAGAGAGGGGTGAAGATGTCCTCACAGAGTTGGATGGATAGACTTTCTCAGTCCATACAAGAAGCTAGGTTAATCAGTACCCAAAGCAGAAATCATAGAGTATAATACAACAAATAGATGAAGGGAGTTCCACACCCAAATATATTTTGTCACAGAATGCAACTACTGGGCAATCTTCTACAACATCTGCAAAAACCACTAATGCAAATCTGATAACATCTTCCTTTGATAAGGCTTTCAATTCTTTTGACATTGTAGAATTCTATAAAAATATAAAAATTCAAATATCTCAAGCAAAATATTTAAAATTGAATATGATAGAATTAGAACGTCTTGTAAGTTATGTGAAATCTGATAATGTCTTAGCTCATGTAAATACCTAGTCCTCAAAGCCTTGTGTTGAAAACTCATCCTACAATGCTTCCTCAACAAAAGCTAAAGAGTCCAATCCTTTAGTAGCCCCTGAGAAGCCTAACCCCTTCTATGTGTCTCTATATATAGCTGGATGTAAACTCAACAATTGTATTATTGATTATGGTGCATGTAATAATGTTATGCCTACAAAAGTAGCCAAAGAATTAGGTCTCACCATGACAGAGACCCATGGGAAATATTTTTCTATGGAGTCTAAACATGTCCCTTTGATAGGTCAAATCAAATATGAACAGGTAGCCGTAGCTACCTATCCAAATAAGATAATGAAGTTGACCGTACAAATTGTTGATGTACTTGCTAGTTATGGAATGCTCTTAAGTCATAGCTTTTGTAGGGATTTGGGAGGTGAGATACAATTGGATTGGTTGGGCATGCTTTGATCCTAGTTGGAGGAAGAAGGTCAGATTAGAACCTAAAACTAAGGTCAAATTCATAGTCTTAAAATCAGATGACCCCAAGGCCTAAATTTTGTATGACGAGACTAACTTCGGGACTTATATGTCGTCCTCCATACTTGGAAGTGAGACACTCGATCTAGTAGAAGACAAGGTTTCAGAGGGACTGTGGGTTTTAGAATTGGATGGCAGTTATTCAAATTTAGGTTCTAGGGTAGGTGTTGTCCTGACCACACCTACTGGAGAGAGGTTTCCTTTATCTTATAAGTTAGAATTTGAGAACACTAACAATACTGCAGAATATGAAGCTTTCTTATTAGGACTTGAAGCAGCTAAAGGGCAGGGAATAAAAAAATTAAAGGCGATGGGGGATGCAAAAATGATTGTCAAATAGGTGAGAAAGATTTTTACTGTAAAAATGAGAGGTTGAGGCATTACATAAATCAGGTTTGGGATAATTTAGAATACTTTGATGCTTTCAATATTGAAGTTGTTCCTAGGGAACAAAATTTTAGAGTTGATTCTTTGGTAGTGCCAGCCTCTTTGCTGCTACCTCATCCTAATTTTAAGGATAAAACTTACCAGATAGAGCTCATTTACCGCCCTAGTGTACCAAACAATGTTTGTCATTGGCAGATATTTAAAGACAACAAGCAAATAATCATCTTTCTCGAGACAACATGAAAGTTTGTTGATCTTTATTTTGAGGATACTTCCTCAAATTATAGAGAAAAGTGCTTAGGTTCTGGAGGAAATCAGGAAGATGGGATCATACAACTCAAAGGTAATACAATTCCTAAAGGTTTGGTTTCTCTACAAGACTTGTTTAATAGACATGATAGTTGTGTTAAGAAGGAAATTCAATGAAACAAAGACTACTCTGCGGAGTTTGATAAGGTGAATATAAGAATTGAAGAAGCACCAAATCTAGTCTTTATTGGTAAGTGTGATTGATTCAACTTCTGACTCGGTACAAAGATGTCTTTTCTTGGAGCTATGGGGATTTAAATATTTTCATGGATGGTAAGTTACAACACATAATCCATAATCTCACTTAAGCTTGGCGTGTCACCGATTAGACAGAAGCAAAGACCTTATAACCCTAAAGTAGCAGAAGCTATTTTCTAGGAAATAGATAAGATGTTAAAAGGTAAGATCATATACCCAATTAATCATTCCACATGGGTGGCGAATGTAGTACTTGTTCGTAAGAAAAATGGGGAAATTAGAATTTGCATGGGTTTCAAGAATTTGAACCAATCTTCTCTTAAAGATAAGATAACTACCCATTGCTAGTAATGGATCACATACTGCAAGTGGTCTTAGGGTTAGAGTTGATGTCCATGCTGGATGATTTCTCAAGTTACAATTAGATTAGTGTGGAGAAAGAATATCAACACATGACAACATTTACTACCCCCATTGGGACTTTTGCTTACAATCGCATGCCTTTTGGCTTTATCAATGTAGGGACCACCTTTCAGAGAGTGATGGATTTGTCTTTTAGAGATATGAGGAACAAGATTATTGTTATGCACTTGGATGATTTGACCATCTTTTCAAAGAAGAGGGAGAACCATTATAAAGACCTCGAGACTGTGTTAGAAACATGTAGACAACAAGGTATCTCTCTAAATCCTAAGAAATCCATTTTTGTTGTTACACAAGGCAAGCTATTGGGGCATATAGTTTGTAAAGATGGAATAAAAATCGACCGAGATAGAGTGGAAGCTATCTTGAAACTGACGCCTCTTGTCAATGTGAAAGGCATAAGATCTTTCTTTAGATATGTCAATTTATTGAGGAGGTTTGTTCCCAAATTTTCTAAGCTCGCAAGACACATTTCTGATATGTTGAAAGGAAATCAAGCATTCAAATGGACAAAATCAAGTAAATAGTCTTTTGCTAATATTAAATCTACAATTGCTAATGCTCCTACCCTGCTTCATCTCAAGTTTGAAAAGGATTTCATTGTGTATAGCTATGCTTCAGAACATACCTTATCTGCTATATTAGTTCAAAAAGATAAGCAAGGTATGGAATTCCCTATCACCTTTATGAGTATTCCACTTAAGAAGTATGAACTGGGTTACTCACAGTCTAAGAAACATGCCTACACTGTAATGAAAGCAATGAAGCAGTTTAGATTCTATGTACTACATTCTCACACTATTGTTTTTGTCCTTGATCCAGTTGTCAAAAGCATTCTAACCCAATAGGATCTAAGCTGCAATAGAAGAGGAGCATGGGTAGCTAGAGTACAAGAGTATGATATTGACATTAAACTGACAAATCTTGTTAGGGGTAGGGGGTTATGCCAAACAATTGCTGAGAACAAGGCAGATTCTGAAGATTTGCCTCTTGTTTTATTTGTTGGAGTCACAAATGACTGGTTTTCTCAAATTGCTTATTACTTGACCTATGGAGATTGTCCTTCTCACCTATCTGCCAAAGAAAAAAGGAACATCAAACTTAAGGCAACTAAGTATGTACTATGGAATGACGCTCTTTATAAAATAAGTATTGATGGCTCTTTCCTTAAGTGTGTTGATAAAGAGCAACAAGTGAAATTACTCAAGATTTTTCATGGTGAAGCTTGTGGAGGTCACTTCTCTTCTTCTGTCACAACTTATAAAATCCTAAGACAAGGCTATTACTAGCTAGGTATGTTCAAAGACACATACAAATGGGTTTCAAAATGCAAAAAATGTATTCAGTTTACTGGTAAGCCTCAATTGGTAGCCTTTCCCTTAAGGCCAATCATTATTGATGAGCCATTTTAGCAATGGGGGCTAGATTTTATTAGACCTATCAATCCCAACTCTAGTGCTGGTCACACCCACATTTTAACTGCAACTGATTATTTCACCAATTAGGTAGAAACAACAAGAATTTGATATATATTGTGAGGAAACTAGTAGATGAGAATCAGAAGAATTGACACAAAAAGCTCTATGATGCTCTGTTGGTGGATAGAATCACTCCTAAGAGAGATATATATGTCTCCTTTTGAACTTGTTTATGGTATGAACAATACCTTACCTGTTCCATTGGAATTATCAACCATTAATTTGCAAAGGACTATTAATGACAAGTAGTTTTTGAATGCACTGGATAAGAGGGTCATGCTTCTAAGTAGAGTTGAAGAATAGAGAGAAGAGGTGGTTGACAGGATCTCACAACATCAATTACAAGTAAAGAGGATCTTTGACAAGAGGGCTAGGAGAAGAGATTTTTCAATAGGGGATTCAGTGTTACTTTGGGATAGAAGGAAAGAGCCAAAGGGAGCTCATGGAAAATTTGACTCTTTATGGAAGTGACCTTTCATTATAACATAGGTATATGGAAATAATTCTTTCATGCTATCATATCTAGATGGTACTCCCATACCCCTTTTTTATAATGGCCATAATTTGAAACAATACAACATGTGAAATGGGTTGTCCCCCGTATGTATCATATTTTCTGTGTTTTGTTTGTTTCTTTATTTTTCCCATTTTTGGTGTGACTCTTTTTTGCCCATTGAATAAGGCTCTGATTAGTCAAGACTCCATGTTCTCTTTATCTTGTTTAGTCTTCATCCCTAGTTAGAGCCAATTGTTGCCCCAGTTTTGGTCCTTGTCCTTATCTTGATCTTATGTCTTTAAAGTGTGAACTTTTTCCCTTTTATCGACAAAATATTCTTTTCTCAAACCTTAAAGTTTTAGTGTATTCTGTTTTAGCTTTACTTAGTTATCAGCATTTTTATACTTCTACGAACTTAACCTTTCTTCCTTTATGGTCAGAAAAATCTCTTATCAGTGAACTTTACCGAAAAAGTGTCAAGTTCGCGAACTCCTTATTTTCTTGATAAGTTTTCTTAGGTCTTTCTTCTGTTGTTCTTTGAGTCAAGTGAGTCTCCCTTATCAGGGTTTCTCGCCTTTCACAAACTAAACTTATAATACCATTGTCCACCCTTAGTCCTTAAGTTCATGATTTTGTTGATAATGCGATGATCGATAATGGTTTTGTGTTGTGTCCTTGTGGCTGATAAAGGGAAAGTCTTGTTGGCTATGGCTTCTATTTGAGAAGTTCTTGAAAGAAAGATTTTGTTGACTACACTCAGTGTATTGTCCATAAGGAATATCAGAGAATCTCCTGGTTCACAAACTTACAAATTTACCAATAAAGTGATGAACAAAGAGAATCAGAAAGAAATGTACTTCACGAAATTAACATTTCACTGATATGTCACAAAGGTTGAGAATTTTGGATGACAAAATGGAAAGTTTTTCAATTATTAAGGTTGGTAATTGTCATTTTTGCCGACAATGTATCCTAAGAAAAAGGTGAGTTCACGAAAGGGTAAAGTGCCTGATAAAGAGATTTGACACGATGAGTTGTGGTAATATTTTTTACTAGGGAAGTATTAAATGAAAATCTTCATACATTTTTGTTTTATAGAAAAAAGGGGAAATGATTAAAGGGTTAAATCCTCCTTTCACTACAAACATTCAAGGACATATCAACCAAGTTGAATCATACTTTTACAAGAGGATTCATCTACAGGTTAGGATGTCACTTGGAATAATGTTGAAATTCAAAGATTATCAATTAATGTATCAATTTAATGCTCAAATACCCTTAAAACCCTAATTATGCAAAACAATAAGTAAAACTATGAATTACAACAAATGCTTGCAGACTAAGGTAGTAGGCAGAGATTAGTGACTGACCATTTTTCAAAGTTCAACATGCGGAATACTCAGGGACACTGGCATTAGCATCCCTGTCCAAGGTGGTATTTTCTTCGTAGAATCCTGATCCCCTTCCAACACTGATGTTCACTATATTTTCTATTTCTATCCTGGGAGATGCAGAGAACATTGACACTAGTGCTCGAGTCCAAGGCAGGGTGTTCTTGAAGATGTCAGAACCTCTTCAGATGTTGACTATGATTGTCACAATGATTTCTGTGTTTTTAACCTTGGAGGACACTAGCATTGGCACTTGAGTTCGAGCAGTGCTTTTCTTCAGAGATCTAGAATCTGCACACTGTGTTGCTATTCCCTATAACTCCACTCTGTCAAGATGCAATACCTGTAACCTGCAATCACAAGGAGAGTGGTTGGGAGTTGTGGTGTTTAGAGGCTTGCCTTGGTCAAGCCCTGGAGAGACATTCAAGTCTTCTGAACACCGTTGTCAGATAGAGAGTGCGTATCCCTACGGGATAGAGGCAAAACAAATTGAGAAATGATTCAAACATAAATAAATATCACCTCAGAGGTGTAGCTCGCATGTAGATGAAAATCCTTCAATCACATGAGAAGATGAAGCTAAATCTGCAATAACAAACACGATAACAATGCTCTGCTCTGCAACAATGAATATCTTAAATGCTCTAAAATCATAAGTTCGCCAAAAGTTCACAATCATCTTCTAGTTTACAAATGAAACCCTAAACATTCTTATAGATGCAACTAAACACATTCTCGCTAAGAATTTTGTAATTCAAACTTAATATGTCAGCCTGGGACCTGATTAACAGTCACAAAACTAACATTCAAATTTGGGACCTGCTTGAAATAGAGCAGGACAAGGGGGCTAGCACCTATGTCCATAGGTCTTTTTTCAAGGTAGGGCTAAGTTCCACAATGTCCTTCATGCCCCATGTGACATGGGTTTTAGGCCATTTTCTTTCGGGAGTCAAAATGAACATTTATGATGCAAAACAAGGGACCCGAGAGCTAAACCTAGGAGGGAAAAAGTCCAAGGAGACATTTTATGACATAAAATTTAGCCCCCACTTTAATGTATGTATAAACACAACACCCATACATGCATTAAAGCATGGTCAAAACACAACAAACATGCCAGACACTTGAGGCTAATGCATACACAAATAATGAGGAACTATCTCTAGCCTCCAATCTCAGGTAGACATTAGAGAAAACATGTTGCAGACACATCAAACACATCAAAGACAGTAACATGCATGCAAAACACAGAGAAGACAGTTACAGTCATGTAAAAAATGGAGAAGACAACATTGAAGACACACAAAACACAATGAATACAATGAATACAGTGATTATTTATTTTTCATTTTCATATATGAATGTAGATGCAAGTACTTGGAAAGTAAACACACCACCCAAAATGCAGGAGGGACTCATCGCCACACATCTTTAGACTACATAGGGGGCAACAGACACACAATACAAATCTTAGAGTGTAGGAGGGACTCATCACCACACGTCTTTAGACTACACTTGAGAACAAACACGCCATACAAATCCCAAAGCATAGGAGGGATTTATCACCACACGTCTTTAGACTATGCTTGGGAACAAACATGCCATACAAGAGGGAAAACACATGGAAGACACGATCGCTGTATAGTATGCCAAAGACATACTATACGTCTAAAACATGACAAACAAGCGATGGAAGGAGCCTATTGCTAGGTTCACCGCCATCTCAAGAACATTACACGCACACTTGATGGTTGGGCTTATGTCACAACAACTGCCAAAGACATGCTTAAGGGAGGATACACCAACCTCGCCTACTCGGAGGACTTTTAGAATAAAAAGGATGTGCACTAGCTCAAGAGATACACCATCCCCACCTCCGCAGAGGGCTTAAAATAAAAGGATACACACTAGATCAAGAGATACGATATCCCACCTCTGCAGAGGGATTTCTCATTGCAATATAAAATAAAGATGTGCACTTGTGCGGAGATACAACATCCCGCCTCCGTAGAGGGCTTACAATCACGCTTCATTAGTACCAAAATCACCAGACAACTTACCTTATATACCCCCACCTTAAGGTGGTTGATATCACGTACCAATATCAAGCACTTTAAGGTAGAGAGAAAACACACAAGGGAACAAGAGCTTTTGCAAAGCCCATGCCCCCAGAAGTGACATGCACTTTATGATCGCCGAATGTTCCCACAAACACACAATTTCTTGCAAGAAGAGAGGTTAGAAATCTTTCTATAAGATAATAACCACATCACATGATCAAAACAATGCATAAATATTATCACATCAAAAGCCAAGTTTATACTACGGATTCAAAACCCGAGTATAACCGTGGGGCTATATTGCAAAGATCTCAGAACCGAGTGTAACCAAGGCGAGATCCAAGATAAACAAAGTGCACAGAGAAGAAATATTGTTATAGTTTGTTAGAAAATATAAGACACCATCAAAATATCACACGAAGTGATTCTACTACCCAAGCGTCAGATAATATATATCAACCCCATCGTCATGTATGGACTAGGCCATTTTTGGTTACTCACTGAAGGGACATGTGGCCCATATCAGTCTTATTTCTTTTTCGTCATCCACCAGCTAGATAGAACCACTAGAGGAGGGTAAACAATAAATCAAGAGAGGAGAAACAAGTGCCCTAGGGTTGTAATGTTGGAAGGTGCCCCCAGGTCATGAACTGCAATGCTATGCCCCTAGGACACAACACACAACAATAAAAATAGAGGAGAAACAATATAGAAGAATGATGATACAAATAGAAGAAGGGTCACAATAGAGGCGGTCTTCTGGTATCCATGACCTTACAAGAGTATCAAGGGTCATCCAAGGAGGCCTAAACAACACATAACACATCACAGGGGAAACACAACATGGAGGTAAAGGTTTAGAAACACTTACCTGTAGGGACAACCGTACTAGCGGTCATCGTCAAGTAAGTCATCATCTTCCCAATCTTGGATGCTAGAGGAAAGAGGTTCCTAAGGTACCATAACCTAACTTTTGTTCTTGTCTTCAAGTTGTTTAGTGTTAAGCTCTTCTTGGTTTGATTTAATGTTAGGTGGAATGTTTTCTTGTTGAGGTGCATTTCATTGGGTGAAAGCTTGTCTTTTTCTTCTTCTTTCTCTTGCTTGTCTATTTCTTTTTGTTTTGTTGCTTACGTCTTCAAAATTATTGTCATGTTTTCCATAGGTTGTCGCATGTTAGAGGAGGAAGTACCACATTCAAATCTCATTTATCTTGATGAAGTGTTTTATTCTCAATGAGTACCTCCCGATCCTTGTAAGGATGATGGGGGAGGAACCTCAACATAAATACCATTTCTATGTGGACGAGGTGAGTTATCAAACTTTTCCTTATCAACTTCTATCACACCAATTATTTCATCGTAGTCATAAAAATCTTGTTTTATTCTTATTTTGTTTTGTCCTCTATGAAGTTCTTCTAATGCGAGTTGTTCATCTCTTATTGTTTGCATAGGAGGCCCGACCACTCTAGATATAAGTTTTGCTTTGTATTGTCTATATTGTAGGAAAGAGTGATCTCTTCATGGCTCAGGGTCTCTATCAGGTTGTGACCAAAAGTAATCAAGAGTAAAGTTGTTGTCCATTGCCAAAGGTTGATATGTATTACGTCAAATAGTACATGCTTGTCTGTGTAAAGGGAATTTTATGCAATTGTGAATAGTTGAGGGGACAACGTTCATAGATTTTAACCATGGGTGTCCTAGTTTTACACGGAAGAGGTTGGATAAAGGGATAACCTCAAATACTTGATCCACATCTTTATCATAAGTTGTAACCAATAAGGTTATCTTCCCAAAGGTACGCATTAAAGCTCCATTATGTGTCTTAATCCTTAAGTCCGAAGGTTCATAGGAATCCAGTGTCAAATTATGTGCAAGGAGAAACTCTTCCATTACCACATTAGTGGTGAAATTAGGATATATAAGTGTACCATTTACCAAAATCTCTATTATTTTCACAGTAATGTAAAGAGGCCCTTCATTGTCTACAAATGTTTTGTCATGAGGTGTAAATGTAATTTTAGGTTTGGGGCTCCTTTTTAAATAAAGCCTAGGAGGAAGCCTAGCACTATTGTTACGATTATAAGCCATGTGTATATGTATTAAAATGTATGCAAAATCAGATTTTAAAATATTTTCAATTCTTATGCAAAGGACAAGTGCAAAACTATGTATATTTATGATCTAGAAATGCTTGATTTTTCACCTTTTTCAAAAAATTTCAATGCAAATCATTAAAAGAAAAGGTGTTGTGAAGGATTTCAAGAGGGGAAGTGAATAATAAGCTCAATATCAATCCAATAATGCAATAATATCCTTCACAACACACCTATAATGTAATTATAGAGAAACGACAAGGCCAAATCTAGTGAAAATGCAAGGTTTTCAAACCCTAGACATCAATTTTTGCAAAAAGGATACTATGATGAAACACTAAAATTATAAATCAGTCATATATGAGTGTTTAAAAAGGGTAGTAAAATCTGAAACAAGATTTTAACTACAAACCCTAGCTAATGCAAAACTAGGTTTTTATGAAAAATGCATAATTTCAAGCAATTTTTTAACAAATTAAGAATGAAAATGCAATGCCAAGTGATTAAAATAATTATGAATTTCTTCAATTTAAATCATATCTAATGAAAATAGTATAAATTAAATTAAATTAATGTAAATTATGCCAAAATGCAAGTCTAAAATGCCAATTTTTTCAAAATTTTCAATTTTTTTTATAAATTTTCAAATGCAATAAGATGAATAAATGAAAATCTAGAGTACAACACTCAGTAAGGTGCAAAATTCAAATAAAAATAGGTTCACCAAAATATTTTATAGAAAAAGGGGGGGAAATGATTAAAGGTTTAAATCCTCCTTTCACTACAAATATTCAAGGACATATCAACCGAGTTGAATCATACTTTTGCAAGAGGATTCACCTACAGGTTAGGCTGTCACTTGGAACGATGTGGAAATTTAGAGATTGTTAATTAATGTATCAATTTAATGCTCAAATACCCTTAAAACCTAATTATGCAAAATAATAAGTAAAATGGTGAATTAGACAAATGCTTGCAGACTAAGGTAGTGGGTAGCGATTAGTGACTGACCATTTTTTGAAGTTTGATATGCAGAATACTCAGGGAAACTGTCATTAGCACCCCTATCCAAGGTGGTATTTTCTTCGTGGAATCTTGATTTCCTTTCGACACTAATGTTCACTGTATTTTTTGTTTTCGTCCTGGGAGATGGGGAGGACACTGACACTAGTGCTTGAGTCCAAGGCATGTTATTCAGGATGTCAGAACCTCTTCAGATGTTGATTGTCACTATCAGAATATTTTTTGTGTCTTCAACCTCGGAGGACACTAGCATTACCGAGTCTGAGCAGTGCTTTTCTTCAGAGATCTGGAATCTGCACACTGTGTTGCTATTCCTTGCAACTCCACTCCGTTAAGATGTGACACTTGTAACCTACAATCACAAGGAGAGTAGTTGGGGGTTGTGGTGTTTAGAGGCTTGCCTCAGTCAAGCCCCAGAGAGATATTCAAGTCTTTCGAACACCGTTGTCAAATAGAGAGTGCGTATCCCTATGTGATAGAGGCAAAACAAATTGATAAATGATTCAAACAAAAATAGATATCACCTCAGAGATATAGCTCGCATGTAGATGAAAATCCTTCAATCACATGAGAAGATGAATCTAAATCTACAATCACAAACATAATAACAATGCTCTGCTCTGCAACAATGAATATCTTGAATGCTCTAAAATCATAAGTTCACCAAAAGTTCACAATCATCTTCTAGTTTACAAACGAAACCCTAAACATGCTTATATATGCAACTAAACACATTCTTGCTAAGAATTTCATAATTCAAACTTAAGATGTCGGCCTGGGACCTAATTAATGGTCACAAAACTGACATTCAAATTTGGGACCTGCCTAAAATAGGGTAGGACAAGGGTGCTATCTCTCGTGTCCACATGTCCTTTTTCAAGGTAGGGTTAAGTGCCACAATGTCCTTCATGCCCCATGTGACATGGGTTTCAGGCCATTTTCTTCTGGAAGTCAAAATGAACATGTATGATGCAAAACAAGGGACCAATAGCTAAACCTAGGAGGGAAAAAGTCTAGGGAAATGTTTTCCAACATAACAATTTTATTTGCCTTATAAATTAAATATTTCTTAAGGCATAATGCATTGTTTTTTTAAACGTGGTTTCAAGTTCTAGTTACGGTTAAACCAACTTCTTCTCCACAGGCGTCCCAGTTGAGGTGAGTGCATTGCCATCTTCTCCTTTCAGTTTGAAATAGTGCTAGCATTGGTGGAAGGATACTACATTTTAATTTTACATCTTTCATGACTTACAAAACCCTATCTATCTCAACTGTTAACTGTAACCCTCTCCGGCCACACATAGACCCTCTGCTCCTAATTATCGTCAATGAATTCATTAAGTGGTTACTCAAATTCACCAAAATGAAATACAAATACCAAGGAATTGACATTCCCTTTATAATTGAGAACCAACTTTATGAGATTAAAGATAAAGAATTGGGTCATGTTGATCTTAAGGAATTATGGGAAATTTGAATGAATGCCAACCCTATGACACCTATAGCTCAGAAAACCTTGGATAGTGGTTTGGAACATGCTGGGGGGTTTCCCCTAGCTGTTCAGTGTATAGACTTGATTTTGGCTTGCATCCATTATTACCACGCTGAATCTCAGGAGATTCAAACTATCAGTGATAGAATAATTTTGTAAATAAATTTTGATGCCATCGGTGATAGACTTGGACTACAAGTAAGAGATGGATATGCCCAAGTCTCATAGCAGATTGGTTGGAATTTCTTTATTGAAGGTAAAAAGATGTGCAAAGATTCCATTGCCACCTCATGGATTAAGAAATAAAAGAAAGGAGGCTCACAACTACCAAAGAATTTAGTTTGAGATTTGTTCAAATATGATATCTCATAAATGGTAACATTACTACATAGTGTGGTTGGCAGTGAAGATTCAAATGAGTTTGCTCAATGGATGTGCCAGTTCATACTGGTCATTTGCACAGGGAAATAATATATTGATTGGTCCCAAATAATTAATGAACACTTTCATGATCAATTAGTGAATTTCCAAAAGAGGGGTAGTAAGTTCCATATGTGTTCTTACTTGGTTTATTTGCTGGCCACCACTCAACAAGTTTGGCCAGGTTTGAACATTGTTGGCCCAATGACCCAAGATAGTCAAGTGTATGATTATTTTCCTTAGCTACAAGAGGATAATGACAACAAAGACTACATGAGAGACAATGACACCTTCCTTATGTTCATGGTGAGAAAGATATATGATAATCTAGAAGTTAGGATCTCAATAGAAGTAACTAATTCGATTATGCAGTTTGGAAGTTATTTCATACAATATGATAGGTTTGCATATTTTTGGATTAGTGTTTTTGAGTTTTCCCCTCTCAAGTTGCCCAGATATGGTTCAGACTAGATATTTCTTGAGTTGTGTAGGCAAGCATCCCTTGCAAGTAAGTGATACCATGATTAGAAGAGGAAGGGTTATTCCTTCCCTCTGAAACTAACTCATTACACATGCACTAAACTTGAAAATGCTAAAAACATTGATAGATTGCTTTCCAAGTTCAGTTTATCTTCATATGGTTCTAGAAGATTCTTTGATAGTAAGGATTTTGTGAAAAAGAATCTCTATTTTTCTATGCTGTGGGAACACCAACCCCATCTAGATGATTTTTGAGCTGTCTGTGTTGATGAATTTGAAGTAAGAAGAAGAGATTGGTCAAGATTGACCCTATCGAATGAGAATTTTCAAACTTGGTTGTGAGCTCCCAAATTTGGTAGATGATTATGCTGATCTAATTGATCCAACTCACTATGTTGAAATCAATAAACCCTTGCCTGTGTTAGATTGGATTGTTACCGAGCTTACACATATTAATATTAGATCTACATTTGTGTTGAATAGAAGTAAAAAATGGCTAAAATCTAAGGTTGATGGTCATAGTGCAGGTTCTCCTTCACACAAGGAGCAAATAATGGGAGAGCAACATGTTACTGTAGGTGTTTCTAGCCAAGACACATCCATCACTGCGCATACTACTAGCTCACAATCTCCATCTAGGGATGGCAGTGATGGATGAGATGACCCTAAGAAGAATGTTGCTTTACAGGAGAAATGTAAAGGGGAAAATCAAACCCCTAAGAAGAAGCTTAAGACCAAGAGATGTTTAAATCCCCATTCAAACAAATTGTCAAAGCAGGAGAAATAACAATATGATGGGGAAGATATGGAAGCAACACCTCCTCCAACTAGAGATATAACTCCCTCATCTTCTACACAAACTTCTCCCCCTGTTTCTCACAATAGAGTGCCTCATACTCCATCTTCTCAATAACAACAAGGAGTGCCCAATACTCTTGTGATAGATAATATACCTCATGTAACTATTGATAGTTGTCCCATTCTATCAACTCCTTCTTGGTTGAAAATAGAGGTTGGCAATAAAAGAAGATATTCCCAGATTATAGATACAGAGTTCAATGTAGTTTCAAGGCTCTTGAATTTAGAGTCAACTCCTAAGAAAGCTAAGAGAATGTCCAGACTCATGGTCGATGGAATGACCAAGCACCAATATGTGGAAATTACAGAACCAATGGTTCAGAAAGAAGAAAGACATGACTCTGTGGATGATTTTCATGTTAGCAAGGTAGACTTGGGGCCTCCTTCTATTCGAGGTGATATTCATAATGCAAAGTTATCTATGGAAATATTAGCCACCAGGTTGGAAGAGAGGGAAAGGGAAAATGAGATACTAGAAGAACAGCTGAACATTTTAACTTCTTACATCAGATCAATTGTTAACACCACCTCTCAGCTTCTAGATGTTACCATAGATTCTCATACAAAATCCCCTCCTAAAGGTGTAAGTACAGAGGTGATGAACTAAATCAATAAGTACAAATTTCTAGGTAAAGAAAAAGAGGAGTGGTTGGAGAAACTCATCATAGATGGTTTGATTTTCATTAATGAAGCTATCCTTTTGTACACTAAGATGTCTAACAAATAGGCTAAATTATAGTTGATTTGAAAGTAATCAAGAAAGAAGAAGCTATGATGAATGTAGCCAAAAGTGGATTAATGAGTTTGGAAAAAATTGACTCCAACATCTTAGTTTTAGAAAAAAATATCAACAAGCCTGAAGAGAATGAATATGTCAATTGGTTAAAATCAATTGATTGGAAATTGATCATGGTAAATTAATGTGTCATAGATTTGAAGAATGTGGCCAAAAAAAAGAAATATTATTTGATGGATATAAGAAGTTCCCGTGCTTCATTGGGGGTAGATATTTTTGATGAAACATAGACAAATTTGTTAGATATTACAGTTGTCAAACAAGCCTTTAAAGACCTATTAGATGAGGGGTTGAGGGTCAAAGAGGATCTTACTGGCAATCCTATTGAGAGTTTGAATAACATAGCAACTTATCTTGTCAACTTCAGGAAAGACATGATAGAAATGCACAAAATATGTGAAGATGCTAGAAACACTTTGCAAATATGGAGGACCAGGTTAATGATAACTAATATTCCAAATGGAAAAGCTATTCTCCCAATCTTTAATAAATTCAAGATTCTAAAAGATAAGATGGATGCATCATAGAGATCTAGAGATTAGACAGATAAAGATGGCATGGGTGAACATGTACCATCAAGAGGGCATACAAGTCAAGACATTAGTGAAGATAAAGACAAGGAAATTTCTATTTAATGAACTGCCTTGGCCTTTTATGAGTTTTAAGAATTTATGTTATAATTAGCTCATTGTTTCTTTTATCATAAAAGACTTTATTATGTTTAATTGTTGGTTGTAAAAGACAGTTTCATAGGAAAGTTAGTTTCTGACTCTTTTACTATAAAATGAATGAGTAAAAGAGAGTTAGGGTATTTAGGTGAAATTGCTTTCATGAATAGATCATTTAATATATGGGATTCATAACTTTTGGAGGAAAGGGGAATACATTTACACAATATATGTGATATTTGTTGAAAGACAGAGTAATGTGCTCTATTTTATTCATTAATACAAAAAGGTGGTGGATGTTGGGTCAATCATCTTCATGTATTACCATTTTATTCTTCTTATGTTGAATCCATGGTGATCTGAATATGAGAAAATTTATACGTCTGTGTAGAGTATTGATAACCTACCTTATTTAAGTTTATCATTGTCATTGATGTGTCTTCATTCTTAGGTTTAAATTTGACGTTGAAGTGGGGGTTTGAATAATTTATCACTTATTCGCTGAATCTCTCCATTCTTATCTTTGGATCGAATTTGGTGACTATATTTTTGTTAAAATATATATTTGGGATTTCCTATCAGTGCATTGGGCATTTTGGGAAACATTATTCATTTTTATACTATCAAGTAGAATATGCCTCTTCCCAATTTTAGGTTAGAAGCGTACCCAGAAAACATAAATTTCCATTTTACAAAGGGAGCTGCCCCTTTCAAAGACAGAGAACAATTGCAAAAGCCATTTGAGATTTGTTCAGACTATTAGTATTGTTGTCATTTTTTGCCCAACCAAAATATTCCAAACCCCCTCCTATCAGAAAGATCCGATCAGAGAAAATCCAAATAGAAGGAGGTAAAACCTAAAACCCTTCAAAATCTAGTGAATTCCCTTGCTAAAATTCCCAAAATTTAATGTGGAGAATCCCCTCAGAAAACCTAGAAAAATCCAGAAAATTTTAAGCCATTGCCTTAGGTTTTGGGACCCTTTTGGCCTTTATTGACAAAAGTTCAGGTTTCCAAACTTACAGAAAACCAAAAAATGGCTAAGGCATGAAAGAGTGTTTTCTCCCTTTGGTCGGCAAATTTCATATTTTATGAACTCTTCCAGAGTTCACTTTTCCATCGATTCACCAATTCAGCGATTCGCCAACAATAGGTAGGGGTGGAAGCTCAAAATTCAGGTAAGGCAAGACAAGGGAAGCCTTGCCTTATCAACAATGTCTGAAAAGTTTGAACTGTTCTCTGAGTTCAAATATTCGCAGGTTCACCGATAGGCAATTTTTCTGACAAGGCAAAGAGAAGGAAAATACACCAATGGAAGGATTTGGCTAAGGCAAAATGCATTGGTAAAGCAATGAGTTCATAAAAATGAAGTTTTGCTGATAAGGAAGGCTTGGTTCAAAAAGGTCAGCTTTTGCCAATAAAAGGAGAAGTAAAGAAAGGTTCAACAAATGAATGATTTGCTGATAAGACAGAAATGACACCATAAAGATAAAAGATAAAACAAATCTTGGTTCGTGAGATGGATAAATCACCGACATGGCAAAAATGAACCCAAATGTAATGTTTGGCAGAGGGAAAATTTGCCGATAAGGTGAAACAGAGCCAGAACTCGGCGAAGGTAGAATGGGATGAAAATGGAACTTGATGGTTTTGAGGCCATTATCCATAGTAAATTCAAGGTGCCATGAGAGAGAAAAGGTACAACACATTGAAGTGTTGTAAAAGCTTTCCCTCCATGAAATCGTGCCATTTTCTGAGGGAGGTACGTAGCATTCAAAATTTTGTAGGCCAAGGACAAATAGGGGTAGTTGGAATAGTGAAACTCTTAAATTCCATAGGACAAGACAGTTGCAGGTAGGTAGAACAGTGGACTCTTCAATGATGGGGTACAAATGCAGCTACAAAGTGGATTTACAGGTACACAGAGGGATTTCCATCCTTCCCTCTTTAATGCATGGGGTACCCATGTGTGTAGGTGATCTCTGTTGCAAAGTTGTAGGCATGTCAGGGGCATGGGTTCCGTCCCAAATTTGTAGGGCTCTAATAAAAAAATTAATGAAGCATGGGCCTATCCTGGGTCAATTGACAAGCTCCAGTGCCACTGTTGCTGAATGCTCATTAAATTGTTATAAATACATCAGAAAGCAATGTATTTCTATTAGCTGTTCTTTTGGGCTATTGCAAGTTGGAGAATTTTTGTAACCAAGTCTCTATAGTGCAATTACAAGAACCAATTGGATCTGAT
This sequence comes from Cunninghamia lanceolata, assembly GCA_027924645.1. Taxonomy (NCBI): domain Eukaryota; kingdom Viridiplantae; phylum Streptophyta; class Pinopsida; order Cupressales; family Cupressaceae; genus Cunninghamia; species Cunninghamia lanceolata. Next base: position 191,620 of record BSBN01001415.1, on the reverse strand, counting down.
GGACTGTGCTCTTCTATTGAGCCTCTCGTGTCTCAAATTGATAGTTCAACTATAAGTGTAGTTGACTATTTTGTGTCTATTTCTTCTGCATCATTCTCTCTTTTCTAATGGCCATTTGGCCTCTGTAATCAATATAAACTAATATTTTGCCTCTTTCATTATTCTTGCACTGTGTCTATTTAATTGATGTGAGTTATGTACTATGGGTAAAACGGTCCTTTTTGTTGCAAGTATGAGGCTAACCAGTGTTGTCATTGATGTCAACATACTCATATTGCATTGATAAGAAGGATTGGATGAGCTGTGTGCTGAGGATATTGAGAAAATTAGTCTCAACCAGGAATAGTGAAGAATAGTGATAAGAAGAAGGCAAAACTACTCAATGGGTTAAGAATCAGAGGATACGGATTAAAGGGTTTGTAGATATGAGTCTTGAGATGTTCCAGTTAAGATTTCAGAGGTCCGCATGAAGATCTAAAGAAGTTATGTTCGCTCAAGTAGAACCGGTTCCGGCAAGCGTTCAGTGGTAACAGAGTGTCACAGTTTGGTCCGGTGAGTTCCAGAATTACATTATCTCATTCTGCGGATTGGAGGGAGTGTTGAAGAAGTCAGTGTGAAGTGATAACCTAATTTGTGCATTGTTTGGAGGTCTAAAAGAACCTTTTTCATTATGACAGTGAGGACAGACTGTGTTCTTGAAGTTCCGGATGAAGAACAGAAGAATTCCAGTAAGATGATAAAGTGTGGATGTTCTTAATGACTCAGGAAAGGTTTTGGTGATCTTTGGGTCATGTAAAATTCTTATTGGTGGTCTGCATTGAAGTTAGAGTTTGCATTTGAAGAATAACCACGGATATTGGTGTTCTTCCTGAGATAGGCTGACCGGATGTATTACACGTCATACGAAAGATCTTGTAGAAGTTTGCCGACTTAGATGATTGTTCCTAAGTTGATGCCTTATATAAATAAGGGTTTGTGAATTCATTTTTAAGTGTGTCTTGCGGTGATGAGAGTGATATAACGAAGAGAAGTGCGAAAGGTAGAGCAGGCATTTTTGGGCTCAAATGGAACTGATCCAGGCATGGTAAAGATGTCAATCTCCAGTTCAAGTTTGTAATACTTGTTATCTTGTAGACAGTGTCTCTTGTAGGCAGTGTGCCTCCTTGTGAGCAGTGTGCTCGGGCAGTGAGCCCTAATTGGCATGTGCCATCTATTTTTCTTATTCTTCTAATAGAGAATAATCCTTGGGTTAATCACCCCGTGGTTTTTCCCTTAATCGGGTTTTCCACGTCAAAATCTTGGTGTCTCATGTGTTGATGTGTATCTGCTCTGGTGTTAATGCCTTATGCTTCCATGAATGATTAATTGCTATGCTATTGATTAACGAAGTGGATTTAAGTCTTTGAATTGTAAGCAAATCAAGGATAACTAATTCACCCCCCCTCTTAGTTATCAACAATTGGTATCAGAGCCAAGTTCCTCTAAAAGGAGCTTAATTGCTTGAGGAGATCCAGGATGTTGTCATACAAGAAGGACAGTCCGAAGTTTGATGGAACCAACTTCACTCTTTGGAAAGGCCGCATGAAATGTCACTTGGAATGTATGGGAAAGGCATACTTGTCCATGGTCACAAAAGCATATACACCTCCACAGGGTGGTCCGACAACTCTAAATGAAATCATAGATGCTGAAAATAATCTGTGGACTAAAGAGGCTCTTCTAAGTGCATTAACCGATTCAGAGCTCTCAAATGTTATTGACCTACCAACTGCCTATGAGATCTGGATTAAACTGGAACTTTTGCATGAAGGAGATGAGTTTGTTAAGAGTGCAAGGTTGCAGAGTCTCAAAGGGAAATTTGAAAGATTGAAGATGAGAGATGATAAAAATATCACTACCTTTATGCCAAGAGTAAATGAGCTGGTGTGTGGTATTAGGAATGCTGGTGGAGTTTTGGATGAAAATGAGATTGTTTGCAAAATTCTCAGATCCCCTCCTGCTACCTACAAAATCAAGTTTGCTGCCATTGATGAATTCAGAGCCCATACAACTGTCACAAGAGAACAATTGGCTGGCAAACTGGCTGCATTTGAAATGACCGAGTTTGAAGATGATCCCCCCAAGACTGAATTTGTATTCAAAGCCAGTGCCTATGTGAAAGGCAAACAAAGATTTGATTCGGGAGAAAACTCTTCAAGGAAGCTGTCATGGTATGATCAAGCAAGAAAAGACATGGAAGAGGAAGAAGTAGAAACAGCTCAACTTGAAGCCCTCATTGCAAAAAGACTGCCAAGGGGATCCGTTAAGTATGAAGGAAAATTACCCTTTAAATGCTTCAACTGCAATAAGATTGGTCACTTTGCTTCAATATGTCCGGAAAGATCCACAAGATCAAATTCTAACAAACAAAGGTTCCAAAAGAATTGTTATTATGTTCATGAAGAAGCTGATAATGAAGGAGTAACAGACGATGAATCAGAGATAGGAGACAAATCTGGAAATGAATGGGTGTTCATTGCCATCAAGGAAGAAGATCCAATATTCCCTGAATCTATCAATCATAAGGTTATAGAAAGAGCTTTGGCTGCCCAAGTTGAAGAAAAGGATGATTGGGTTATTGACAGTGGATGCTCTCACCATATGACAGGGGACAAGAACAAGTTCTTAGATTTGGAAAGGTATGAAGGAGGAATGGTAAAATTTGGTGACAATTCTGCTGGTAGAATCAGAGGTAGGGGAACTATCTCTTTTGATGGAAAGAACAAAACTGGTAATGTACTATATGTTGAAGGATTGAAGCACAATCTTCTCAGTGTTGGTCAGTTGGTGGACAAAGGTTATGATATCTAGTTCAAGAATGGAAGATGCAGGATCTTTGAAAGCTCCAGAACTGAGATTGCATCCAGTACTCAAACAAAAGGTAATATCTTCCATCTAGTTGGTACTAATAAAAGTTGTCTATTTGTTCAAGTTGATCAGAGTTGGTTATGGTATAGAAGGATGCGTCATGTAAATTTTGATAACATCATCAAGATAAGCAATACTCAAGCTGTAAGAGATCTTCCAAAGTTGGTAAAACCTACAAATAGTATGTGCAAAGAATGTCAACTAGGTAAATAGAGCAGAGTTTCATTCAAAATCAAGGATCAATCCTCTACCAGATTATTGGAGTTAGTTCATACTGATCTATGTGGTCCGACAAGAATCAAGAGTATGCAAGGTGATAGATATTTCATGTTACTAATTGATGACCATTCCCAGATGATGTGGGTTACCTTTCTGAAAGAGAAATCAGAAGCCTTTGAGAAGTTCAAAATCTTCAAGGCTATGGTAGAGAATCAAACCGGATTAAAACTGAAATGTCTGAGGTCTGATAGAGGTGGTGAATTCACATCCAGAGAATTCATAGATTTTTGTGAGAAGCATGGTATAAAGAGATAGTTATCTGCTCCTAGGACTCCACAATAGAATGGAGTAGTTGAGAGAAAGAACCGGACCATCCAGGACAATGATGATGGAAGCAAATGTTCCCCAAATATTTTGGAAAGAAGCTGTCAGCACTGTAGTCTACACTCTCAATCGAGTTCAAATCAGAAGCAATACCGGTAAGACTCCTTATGAACTTTGGTTTGGCATCACTCCTACTGTGAGATATTTCAGAGTATTTGGTAGCAAGTGCTACATTAAAAGAGATGAAGATCTAGGAAAGTTTGATGCTAGAAGTGATGAAGGAATTTTCTTGGGATACTCCACTCAAAGGAAAGCATACCGGTGTTACAATAAGAGACTGAGAAAGATGATAGAAAGTACAAATGTGAAAGTTGATGAAGGTATTGAGAAGCCCTCAAGATTTTATGAGTATGATGAAGATGATCAGAATGATGTTTTGGTTCAAGGTGCTCCATCCTCTCTTGAAAGTCAGATTCAGACTGATCTGGTAAATCAGGAAGAAGAGACAGGTCTGAATGAGCATGATCAAGAAGAAGAAGTGCAAGAAACTCCCAAAGTTCCAAGGTATGTAAGACTGAACCACTCTGAAGATCAGATCATAGGTAAAGGTGTGCAAACTAGAAGGAATGTTGCTCAAAATTTAGATGAATGTTGTCTGATTTCAAAGATTGAACCTAAGACAATAAATGAAGCATGCAATGATGAAAATTAGACACAAGCAATGGAAGAAGAATTAATGCAAATTAAGAAAAATCACACTTGGGATCTTGTCTCTAGACCTATAAACAAGAATGTGATTGGAACCAAATGGGTCTTCCGGAAGAAACTAAATGAAGTTGGTGAAGTAATCAAAAATAAGGCGAGACTAGTCTGCAAAGGCTACTCTCAAATAGAAGGGATTGATTTTGAGGAAACCTTTGCTCTGGTGGCAAGAATTGAAGCAGTTAGACTATTTCTTACATTTGCTACCTTCAAAGATTTTAAAGTGTATCAGATGGATGTCAAATCTGCTTTCCTGAATGGTGACCTAGAAGAAGAGGTGTACATTGAACAACCAGATGGATTTCAGTTATCAGAGCATGGTGATATGGTCTACAAATTAAAGAAGGCACTGTATGGTCTAAAGCAAGCCCCAAGAGCATGGTATGAGAGGCTGGATAAACATCTTTTGAAGATTGGTTTCAACAAAGGTACTGCTGATAGTAACCTATATTTTCAAATTGATCATGAAAACATCTTGATTGTTGAAGTATTTGTTGATGATATCATCTTTGGAGGAAGAGCCAGTATGTGTAAAACCTTTGCAAACCAAATGAAAAGTGAGTTTGAAATGTCAATGCTCGGTGAAATGAATTTCTTCTTGGGTCTGCAAATTACTCAAATAGAGAAAGGAATCTTTATCTCTCAGACCAAATATGTGAAAGAACTATTGAAGAAATTTGGAATGGAAGATTCAAAGCCAATGAACACTCCCATGGCTACCGGATGTAAGTTGAGCAAAGATGATGACTCTCCTAAGATAGATTAGACAAAGTATAGATCAATGATTGGTGGATTACTGTTTTTCACTCAGACTAGACCAGATATAATACAGGTTGTTGGTCTTGTGGCGAGATTCCAGGCTGATCCCAGAGAATCTCATGTCATGGCAATCCAAAGAATTTTTAGGTACTTGAAAGGAACAGTTGAGTATGGCCTATGGTATCCCAGAGATCATACTTTTCTCTTCATGCATATACACATGCAGATTGGGCAGGAGATGTGGATGATAGGAAGAGTACAAGTGGAGGAGCATTCTTTTTGGGAAAAAGGTTGGTTTCTTGGCTAAGCAAGAAACAAGAAACAATATTCTTGTCTACAACTGAAGCTAAATACATTGCAGCAGCAGCAAGTTGCACCCAACTTTTGTGGATGAGGCAAATGCTAAGAGATATTCAAGTAGAATAGGAGGAACCTATCACAATTTTTTGTGATAATTCAAGTGCAATAAATATTTCTAAGAATCCGGTGTTGCATTCTAAGACCAAGCATATATCTATCAAATTTCACTTTTTGAGAGAACAAGTGAACAAGGGTGAAGTCAGATTGGAGTATGTGTCCTCCAAGGATCAGCTTGCAGATATTTTTACTAAACCTCTTCCCAAGGACTCTTTTGAGTATCTCAGGGAGAAGTTAGGGGTCATGGCCCCTCCGGTGATGAACTAGGATGCACTAATGTGCATCAGTCTGGTGGATATTACAGTCATATCTTGTGATCCGGATTGATGATGAGGAGCTGCTACTAAGGGGGAGCAGCTGGTATGATTATGATGTGTTAGAATTGCAAGTATGAGCCCTTTGCCATTGATTTCAAAGGGGGAGAGAAGACATGTGAAAAACAAGTGGTTGATGATCAAAGGGGGAGCAGTAAAGGAAGAGAAGACATGTGAAGAGTTGTTGCTGATAGGGGGAGCTGTGACAGAAAGGAGAAGTTCTTGTCTTGATGGTTTTTCACATCATATGTTGCCATCAATGACAAAGGGGGAGATTGTTGCAAGTATGAGGTTAACCAGTGTTGTCATTGATGTCAACATACTCATATTGCATTGATAAGAAGGATTGGATGAGCTGTGTGCTGAGGATATTGAGAAAATTAATCTCAATCAGGAACAATGAAGAACAGTGATAAGAAGGCAAAACTACTCAATGGGTTGAGAATCAGAGGATGCGGATTAAAGGGTTTGTAGATATGAGTCTTGAGATGTTAAGATTTTAGAGGTCCACATGAAGATTTGAAGAAGTTATGTTCGCTCAAGTAGAACCGGTTTCGGCAGGCGTTTAGTGGTAACAGAGTGTCATAGTTTGGTCCGATGAGTTCTGAAATTACATTATCTCATTCTGCAGATTGGAGGGAGTGTTGAAGAAGTTAGTGTGAAGTGATAACCTGATTTGTGCATTGTTTGGAGGTCTGGAAGAACCTTTTTCATTATGACAGTGAGGACAGACTGTGTTCTTGAAGTTCCGGATGAAGAACAGAAGAATTCCAGTAAGCTGATAAAGTGCAGATGTTCTTGATGACTCAGGAAAGGTTTTGGTGATCTTTGGATCGTGTAAAATTATTATTGGCGGTCCGCATTGAAGTTAGAGTTTGCATTTGAAGAATAACCATGGATATTGGTGTTCTTCTTGAGACAGGCCTACCGGATGTATTACACGTCTTGCGAAAGATCTTGTAGAAGTTTGTCGACTTAGATGATTGTTCCTAAGTCGATGCCTTGTATAAATAAGGGTTTGTGAATTCATTTTTAAGTGTGTCTTGCGGTGATGAGAGTGATATAGTGAAGAGAAGTGCGAAAGGCAGAGTAGGCATTTTTGGGCTCAAATGGAACTGATCTAGGCATGGTAAAGATGTCAATCTCCAGCTCAAGTTTGTAATACTTGTTATCTTGTAGACAGTGTGTCTCTTGTAGGCAGTGTGCCTCCTTGTGAGCAGTGTGCTCGGGCAGTGAGCCCTAATTGGCATATGCCATCTATTTTTCTTATTCTTCTAACAGAGAATAATCCTTGGGTTAATCACCCCGTGGTTTTTCCCTTAACCGGGTTTTCCACGTCAAAATCTTGGTGTCTCATGTGTTGATGTGTATCTGCACTGGTGTTAATGCCTTATGCTTCCATGAATGATTAATTGCTATGCTATTAATTAATGAAGTGGATTTAAGTGTTTGAATTGTAAGCAAATCAAGGATAACTGATTCACCCCCCCTCCTCTCAGTTATCAACACTTTTCATACCTTCACCTCTCTTCCTTGACCTCTATATGAATTGTTATGAATCTATGTGAGTCATTTTCAGTTTTGAGATTATTAATGCGCTGAGTTAGTTGCACCTGAACATCCTCAATATGGTGCATCACCCTCTTTCATTTTAGCAATCCTTCTCACCCTTTTCCTCCGCTAGCATTAGCACTAGATTTTAGTTTATTTCTCTGAGCCTTAAGCTTAGAGAGAGGAACCATCCTTCTCTAGAGGTCTGATCTCATTTGCAAGTTCCCACACCTTGGGATTAGTCCCATTATGTCATTGAAGTGTTTGAACCAACTTCAAACAAGGTGTAATTTCACATGACAACAGTTTCTGGAACACCCGGTGGGACACTCCACTCTGAGTAGGAGCTGAGCTGAGGATTCAGTGTTATTCTCAGTTTTTATTTGTTGCTATGGAAGCAAACAAGCACTTGGTGACTTTGCTGATCCAATATCCAGAATATTCAATATTACATGCCTGGAGTGCAGATAAGATCATCTTCTAATGGTAATTTCCAATTCATAGAACTTTCATTTACTGAATCTAGAAGAAGAAGTAGGTTATCTAGGTCCCTTGTGAGGGAAAGTAGAAGTGCAAAACCATCTCTATCTAGAGCTTAGTCCACTCCCCCTCCAGCTAGATTCTAGGTTAGGTTTTAGTATTCTAGAAGAACCTTGCACATACCTAGAATCAATTTAAACATCCAAAATATGGCAAGAAACCTCCCATTCATTGCTTTTAATGGGGGTTGCCCATTGGACCTAGCTCAATATGAAGATATTCCCACTTCAGCCTTAAAGGGTATTCCATTTTTTATCAGAGAAAACTTCACCACCCTAGCTGAGCACATCCAAGATATAGCTAGTGTCTATTTTGTCCATAATGTCACTACTGACAACGCGGCATTAAGACTCTTGGCCTCTTCTTTAAATAGAAAAGTCCTGCAGTGGTATAGGGGTCTCCAGGCCAATTCCATCCACAACTGGGATGATCTGGGCACTAAATTGTGCTAGCATTTTGAAGATAAGAGTGACCACCTATCACTAATGGAGCAGTTAGCTACAATAAAGAGAGCCCCCCATGAATATATGGTGGACTTTAATTATAGGTTCTAAAAGACATGGGACATAATTCCATTATTGGTGAAGCCCTCCTTGAATACAACATTTATCTATTATTTGAAATCTTTGAATCTTGACATTGTTGTCATGATTCAGTCCATGGGAGGGACAGTGTTACTAGATGCGTATGACACAACAATTAGGGAAGATAATTGCTTGATTCAGGCTAAAAAATCACCCTAAGGCCACCAATGCCTTTATTTCTATTGGCCCCTGTTATTCAACTTGCTATGGCTCCAATTCCCACTGACACTTTTGTTGCTCGTCTAATTACACCTACAATTGAGCAATTAGAGGAGAGGGATGCTTAGATCAGGAAATTGACCAATGCTTTGACACTGGCAAGGAGACATAATGCATAATAAAACATGCCATATCAGCCCTCTAATCAAACATATCAGCCTTTCAATTAGAATTACCAACAGAACAAATCGCATTATTAGGGTAATGTACAAAGGCAAAATCAACCTAGCTACATCAAACCATTAAATGCTGTGCATCCAAATGCTATTAGTATGACCAGGCCTCTTGTGCCAATACAAAACAACTTGGATTAGGATAATGATTGGGGTTATCCATGTAATTAACCAAATGATCATAATTTGTGCCAAAGTAGATAGTTCAGTTAGGCTTTGACAACAAAAAATCAATTTGTTTCTTTAGAACAACAAATTAATTCCTGTTAGGATATGATGGGAGGACAAGAACAAATGCAAAATGATGCCACTTTGATGAATTGGACATAGAACAACTTCTGTGGAGTCAATCAAGGCACAGGCCCAATTGCATTCAACACAAGGGCAAAGAGAAGAGCCATTGAGGACACCTCAATACTTGTAGTGCTACTACAATAGGCGTCTTCTTCTCACATGTCTCAAATGGCAACAAATGGAGGAATGAAGGCTAGTATTCTGTCAAGGCAAGTAGATCATTCTGTTGAAGACCAAATTCAGAAAAAAACAAGTCATTCTTCTGGGCAAGAGAGTTTAGTGCTGCTCTAGCAAACTTGGGTCAAGCAACAAAAATAGGCTGATAGACAGACAAGTTTGATGCCACTATAGCAAAATCAGGCCAACATGCAAGCAAGAATCAACCTTGTCATTCCTAAAGCATCAACGAATGGCAATCAGATCCCCTTTAGTATTGTTGATAAGATGAAAATGACCAATATAAGTGTCACAATGTGGGACACTCTACTGATTCCAGCACAAAGAGATTTATTGAAGGAAGCTTTGACGAGCTTCAACCAGCCTGCTATAGAGGCAAGGAAAGAAAAGGCCACCATCCCAACCAACTTATGCCATCCAAAAAAGGAGGGAGCAAGCACAAGCAAAACTAGTAAGCCCCCTCCATTCTATGTTTCTTTAATTATTGGTGACAAGTTGTTACACAATTGTATGATAGATTTTGGGGCGAGTACCTCTATCATGCCTAAGAATATAGCTGACAAGTTGGGTATAGAGTATAAGCCTGTGAACAAAGGGGTCGTGTAATTAGATGGCACTATTATTAATACAGTGGGTGTTATAAAAGATTTAAAAATCACTTTGCATGCATGCCCCGGATGCTCTATTTCCCAAGATATTTCTGTCATTGATCTCCTAGCCTACTTCAACGTATGCCTATCTAGGGACTTTACATCCAAAATAGGTGGATACCTATCCTCTAATTGGTCCCATATGTTATTTAGAACTAGGTATGGCACCAAAGTAACAATCAAAGCTGAGCCTATTGCCAATAACCATATAGAACCCTACTCCCCTAATCTCACCGATATGAATTATACAATCCATGAGTTTGAGGAGGATGACAATATCAATAGGAATGAGGCTACCACTCCAGTGTAGGAGATCCCTAACATATTACTTGATGAGTGGGCAAACTATTTTCAGTTTGACACTCTTGTTTATATAGAGGAAACAGGGCTAGGTACTTATTGTATCCATGATGATGATGCCATCATCCCCAATATTGAAAAGACAATATCAGATCTTGAAAGGATGTGGAAAATGTATTTTGATGGCTCTAGAAGTAGAAATGGAGTAGGTGCTAGGGTTGTATTGATTTCACCCCAAAAGGAAAGCTATTTCTCTTCATTCAGATTGTGGTTCAACTATATGAATAATGTAGCTAAGTATGAAGCCTTGATTCAAGGCATACAACTGGCTCAAAAAAAAGGAATAAAAGTTTTGCAGGTATTTGGTGACAACGAGTTGGTTGTCCACCAAATAAGAAAACTAAGTGATTCAAAGAATGACTTGTTAAAGTCACATAAACATAGGGTTTGGGACCTAATTGAAGATTTTGATGCATTCAACATTCAGAGAGTTCCCAGGTGGAAAAACAAGGATGCTAATAAACTACCCATAGTCAGTGCACAGTTTAACATTCCCTAGAATGTCAAACAAAATTCAGATTAGCATGTAAAGGTTGTTTTGAGGCCTGTTGTGCCTGATAACATCATAACCTAGCAAGTACTTGAAAATGACCATCAAATTATGAATTTTCTGCAAGATGAGGCAGAGTATGCTACCAAGTACCAATCAATATTGCAAGAGTAGTATGACAACCAAGTAATCTAGCTAAAGACTAACAAGCTACCTAGGGGACTGATTACCTTAGAGAGCATATTTGTCATAGATGATCAAACAAAGAAAGAAAAGATGAATATGACTGTAAAAAAAGAGGATTATGAAGAGGTGGAAGTTGCACAGGGCAAATTTCTCAAACATGGAAAGGTATGTAACCAAGTTGAAAGGCAAGGTTTTATTGAGCTTTGCAATGAATTTAATGATTTAATTGCTTGGGATTATCAGGATTTGAAATGTTTTGATCTTGGATTAATCCAACATACTATTGATTTGGACCCTAATGCAAAGCCCATCCACCAAAAGCAAAGGCCCATCAACCCCAAAATAGAGCCACTGATGAGAAAAGAATTTTCTAAGCTTATAGAGGCAAAGATCATTTATCCCATCAAACATTCCTCTTTGGTGGCAAATTTAGTTCTAGTTAGCAAGAAGAATGGGGAAATAAGATTACGTGTGGACTTGAGAGACTTGAATAAGGCCTCCCTTTAAGACCACTACCCGCTTCCTTCCATGGAACAAATCCTACAAACTATAGCAGGAGCTAAAAGGTTTTCACTCCTTGATGACTATTCAAGCTACAATTAGATTCTTATAAAATAATTAGACTAGTATAAAATAACCTTTACCACTAAATGGGGTACCTTGGCTTACCAAAAAATGCCTTTTGGGTTGACAAATGCTGAAGCAACCTTTCAAAGGGCAATGGATTTGGTCTTTAAAGGTCTAATTAATGATATTATTCTGGTGTATCTTGATGATCTGACTGTGTATTCTAAGCATGTAGTTGACTACTTGTGTCATTTAAGAAAAGTCTTTGAAAGATACAGAGAATATGGGATATCATTAAATCCCAAAAAATGTGTATTTGCTATCCCAGAAGGTAGATTGCTGGGACATGTAGTCTCATGTTTAGTCTGAAAAAGAGGAAGATGAGGTTTTGATTTATTTCAAGGGTTTATGTGGAATCATCCTTTCACACCAACATTTAAGGACATTCAACTGAGTAGAGAACTCTACTACATATCTCTTGTCACTTGGAACAGAGGGGAAGATTGGAATTGTGTGAATTTGTTGTTCAATTAAGTCCGATTATGCTCAAAACCCTAATTTCATAAAATTGTAGACAAATAGACAAATCACGAAAAATGATCACACACAGAGATATCAAATGACAATCAAATACATACCAAATTTCAAAGTTTGATGTGTGGAAAAGTCAGGGACTAATGAGCCAACGCCCTAGTCCAGTGTACCTATTTTTGTCGGGATCTCTGAAGAATGTCTATAACACAATCCTGCTGTCACAAGATTTCACCGCATCAGAATTCAGAGGACTAATGAGAAGGTGCCCTAGTCAAAGCCCTTATTTTCTTCTTTACTCTACACTTCCAACAATCTGTAATGTCTCCCTACAACTCCACTTCTTTCGCTTCCAAAACCTATAACCTACAATCATAGAAAAGTGGGTTAGGGGTTGTGGTGTTTAGAGGCTTGCCTCAGTCAAGCCCTGGAGAGACATTCAAGTCTTTTAAACACCGTTGTCTGATAAAGAATGTGTATCCCTACAGGATAGAGGCAAAAACCAATTGATAAATGATTGAAAACACAAATGAATGTCACCTCAATGGTGTAGCTCACATGAACAGGAAGATCCTTCACATCATGAGAAGATGAAGCCAAATCTGCATAACAAACACAATAACAAAACAATACTACTCTACAACAATGAATACTTTGAAAGCTCTCAAATCATAAGTATGCCAAAAGCTCATAATCATCTTCTAGTTTACAAATGAATGCCTAAACATGCTTATATATGCAACTAAACAACTTCTTGCCAAGAAATTCATAATTCAAACTTGAGGTGTCGGTATAGGACCTAATAACAGTCACATAACCGACACATGAAAATAGGTCCTAACCCAAAATAGGGTAGGACTAGGGTAGGAACGCCCAAGTCCCCCTATTTCAGGCAAGATTCATCATAAGTGCATCCCCTAGGTCCCATTTGTCATAAAACTTAGGGGTTTCTTCACTGAAAGTCATCATTAACATGCAAGATGATCTAAATGCATTCTAAAGGACCCAAGAGCTAAACCTTAAGAGGGAATATCCCCCAAGGGGACATTTTCTGACATAACATTTAGCCCCCACTTTAATGTATGTATAAACACAAGGTCAATACATGCATTAAAGTAAGGTCAACAAACATATAAAACATGCCAAGCACGGTGAAGACACGCCAAACACATTGAATACAATAACAGTCATGCAAAACACAGAGAAGACAATAATAGTCACGCAAAACATGGAGAAGACAACATTGAAGACACACAAAACACAGTGAATGTAGAGATTATTTCTTTTTTTATTTTCATATATATGAATGCAAATGCAAGTACAAGAAAAGTAAACACACAACTCATAATGCAGGAGGGACTCATCGCCACCAGTCTTTAGATTGAATATGGGGCAAGAGACATGCAATACAAATCTTAGAGTATAGGAGGGACTCATCGCCACCAGTCTTTAGACTACACTTGAGAACAAACATGCCATACAAATCCCAAAGCATAGGAGGGACTCACCGTCACCAGTCTTTAGACTATGCTTGGGAACAAACATGCCATACACACACACATGGAAGACACGAAGAAAATATGACAAACAAGTGATGGAAGAAACATATTGCTAGGTTTACAGCCATCTTAGACACATTACAGGGATGCATCGATGATTGGGCTTCACCACAACAATCGCTGAAGACACGCTTAAGGGTTAGGATAGTCTTAGATCCGCTCCCCGCCTGCTCAAAGGACTTTTTGAAAATGATAGGATTGTGCAATATCCTTGAGAAATACACCATCCCCACTTTTTATAGAATGGCTTAAAATAAAAGGATATGCATGATATCTCGCCTCCACAGAGGGCTTAATGATTGCAATATGGAAATAAAGTTGTGCACTCACGTAGAGATACAACATCCCACCTCTACAAAGGGCTTACAAACACACTTCATTAATATCAAAATCATTAGACAACTTACCTTATATGCCCCCACCTTAAGGTGGTTGCTATCATGTACCGATATCAAGCACGTTAAGGTAGGAAGAAAACACACAAGGGAACAAGAGCTCTCGTAACCCCCAGAGGTGACATGTACTTTACGATCGCCAAATTTTCCCACAAACACATTCCTACAAGAAAAGAGGTTAGAAATCTTTCCATAAGACAATAAACACATCACATGATCACAAGAAATGCATAAAAAATAATCACATCAAAAAGCCAAGGTTACACTATGGATTTGGAAATTGAGTATAACTGTGGGGCTATATTGTGAAGATCTTAGAATCAAATGTAAATGAGGCAAGATTCAAAGATAATCAAAGTGCACGGAGTAGTTGTATTGTTATAGTTTGTTAGTGTGATAAGACAACATCAAAATATCACACGGAGTGATTCTACTAGCCAAGCATCAGATAATATATATCAACCCCATAATCATGTATGGACTAGGTCAATTTTTTAATTTCTCGCTGAAGGGACACTAGGTTCATATCAGTATTATTTGTTTTTCATCATCCGCCAGCTAGATAGAATCACTAGAGTAAGGTAAAAAATAAATCAAGAGAGGAGAACAAGTGCCTTAGGAACAATCACTTAGGAGGGTACCCCTAAGTCACCAACAACAATGCTATGTCCTTAAGACACAACACACAACAATAAAAAATAGAGGAGAAGCAAATTAGAAGAATGATGATACAAATAGAAGAAGGGTCACAACAGAGACAGTCTCCTGGTATCCTTGACCTTACAAGAGTATCAAGGGTCATCCTAGGAGGCCTAAACAACACATAACATGTCATGGGGAACACAACATGGGAGAGAAAGGGTTAGAAATACTTACCTGATACATCCCAATGTTAAGAACATACATATCTAGGAGAAGATCACCCTTGAGAGCAACTATAATATTTGGTACAATGGGTGTGGCTTAGAGAGGGAGAAATATTTACCTGATTCATAGGGATAGCTTCTGGTGGACAATTCTTGTCTATCAGCCTAGGATGCCTCACATGTTGTTTTGGTCTTGTTGATATTGCATTAACATTTAGTTTTAGATGATGAGAGGCTTTGGTGGGTTTCAAAGAGCGGTATCCAATACCGCCTGTGTAGTTAATTCCAGCAACTTGTAAAGGTACTCTAATTCCTTGTTGATTTACACCACAACCATTACCTACATAGTCACAATTGTTATAAAGGATTTTAAATCCTTGACCATAGAGGGATGCCATTTCTTTAGAAGATGGTGAAGCCTCACAGGTCTCGTAATTTGTAGTATAAGTAAGAGTATCGTCTTTGTTTTCTATCAAGGAAGCTTTGGTTTTCTTAAGTGTTCCCAAAGTTTGTTTAGATGAGATCGATGCAACTTTTGATGTTTCAGGGATATTAAGTTTATATTCCTCTATACTACAAGGATTAAAATCTAATGAACCCCAATCATCACCAAAAAGTGCATTCGATGATGTAGAGTCTTGCACAACATTATTTGTGGCAAGACGAATTAATGAATCAACTTGTAAGTTGTTTAGACTTTGTCGATTGTTTACTTGTTTTTGTGTTTCAATATGTAAGCAATTATCTGGTTCAAGATCAACTTGTATGGTGTGGAGCGTGTTTTGATAGATAAAATTTATTGATCTATGAAGGGTAGATGGAACAGCCCCCATGGCATGAATCCACGGTCTACCTAGAATCATATTATATGAAAGCGAACCAGGCATAACATGAAAAAGAGTATCTAATGTCACAGGTCCAACCTTTATAGGTAAAGTTATGGTACCCATGGATTGTTTTCCCATATTATCAAAGCCACAAATGCTAATGCTATTTGGTTTGATTAAAGAGGTGTCGATCTTGCTTTTGTGTAGAAAATCAATGCCACAAACATTAAAATCCAATCCATTGTCAATCATAACTTGCTTTATCAAATTTTTATCTATTAGGACAAATATTATAAGTGCATCATATTCATCTTTAATTGACGGTATTTCATGTGGTTGAAATAGAATATCTATTTTTGTCACATGCATACAATCTAACAGAGTTGCTACATCATTCGACTTAACAATAGGTGGTACAATCACCTTTTGTAAAGCTTCTTGGAGCATTCCATGGTATGTGGGTGATGTTTGTATTAAATCCCAAAGAGAGATCTTAGCCAGAGTAGCATGGAGCTGTTCGATGAGATCATATTCTTGACCACTTTTATGAGTAAGATGAGGTGACAGAGGGAGCATAGGTTGAGAACATGGAAGGGAGACATGTGATGAGCCATGTAATTGACTCATCTATTTCATGTTATTTCTGCTCTTAAGAACTTTCACAGACACTTTGGTATATATAAATACATATTATTATAATTATGTTTGCCTTTTGGTTAGATTATGCACATGATTAGTTTTCATTTCCTTTGATGAAATCTCTTGCTTTATTTTACTAGATTACATTTCAAATGTGCATATGTTATGAATTATGGTGTGAAATTGTGAATGTTTTTATAAGGCTTGCAACACTATGAATAACCAGTGGTCTCCATATCCCTCCAGAGCCCTCTGTCTTGAGAAGAACTTGAACTCCGGAGAGCTCCAGATGCTGAAAACCTCCCTCGGATCATCCTCCCCTTGAGTCGATGATATCCACAAGTCCATCCTTGAGTGCAAACACAACTTGTGCTTCAATCACGCAGCTAAGAAGGGTAACATTTCCACGACACCACAGTCTTGGTGACTAACTAAAAAATTAGTTAACCAACCTCAGTCTCAACTGAAGTGACACCCATCTTGCGTCGCACCATTTCTGGAGAATCATCTAGTTCGCCATGCAGTTAGAATTAATGCAAATCTCTAATCTGCAATTCTGTTTAGGAATTTTGAATGTAATAAACCATGCAACTGGCTTTAGTCCCAGTTTACTCCAATTAGACTTACTGATAGTTTTCTTCTTCCAATAACGCTTGACTATATAAGTACGAGCAATTCATTTTCTTTCTAGTTAGTTCAAAGTTTTTAAGTTTCATAGTAGTTATCGCAATTCGATTTTAAACTCTGTTAAGTTTTCATTTATGTTCTGTGTGATTGTTGTTAATTTTTCCCTGTAGGTTAGTTCTTAAAAATCCTAAAAATACCAAAAAGAGAGTTTTATTCCTTATCAACATTGTCATATTCAGAGTGTTTCATTGCTGTAGAGTAATAGTGGATTCAATTGATTTTCATTTACTTTTTCAGCATGATAGATTAATTTCTTTTCTTTCCAACAATTTAAGATAGTTTCTTTTCCAACAAAGTGTGTTTCCTTTCTAGCAATTCAAGATAGTTTCCTTCCCAACAAAGTGTGTTCATTTATCAGCAATTATATAGACCTTTATTTCTGCATGCACTTTCAATTCTAGCGAGACTGACAAACCAAGTCCCATTCACCAAAACACTCAACCAAAACCCCCCCATTCTAAGAACTCTTATTGCAGATAGCTCCAGACACCTCTAGATTGGTAAAAGTAAATGGTGATGCATTAACAAAACCTACTTCGACCTCATCAACATGCACATGAGGTGCTTGCTTACTTTGCTTATGATTACAGGTGTTGTATGTGTGAGCAATCACATTGTCGTCTGGTTGTTGCAACACATTTTGAACACCTTGATTTCTTTAAGAGATTTGCTTTGTATAGTTTAGGATGTAATCGGGGTGTTTGGGTGGTTTTCAAGCACCTTGAACTGTAATCACTAGTTTTCATCAAGAAGGTGCACTAGGTGCCCCCCACACAACCATGTTAGGAATATTGCTATAAAGTCTATTAATGAATATTGAATTAAAATTATTTTTCTCTCTATTATACCCAACATCTATTACTAAAGGATTTAATGTGAGAGACGTTTTCTCATCCACTAATGCTTCATCTTGGCCAGGGAGAGCATTGGAATGAAATAAAGGTAAGGTGTTGTTAAAGAGTTTGGTATCATTTGAATTTGAGACAAAAGTAGAGTTATCTATAGCCTTCACTTCCTTAGAGATATCCAAGGTACTCGAACATTCAATCAAAGGTCAAAGAGCTAATGTATTATCCTTAGAGACATCATGCATCATGTGATCATTAGTTGAATAGTCATTTTGTACTCATGAGGAATCCTTCTTGAGAGGGAGCCATTTATCCATTAATGTTTCATTTTCCAAAGAGTGTAGGGTGATTTTAAGGAATGTGTCAATGATTTCATCCTCTTGTGCTAGTATATCCTCATAGGAGGAATCTTATTTGAAAGAATGATCAAAGGGCAAGTTTATATCATCATCACATGTAGTAGAGACTAGATGCATATGAGAAGTGTTATCATAATTATCTTTTTCATTACTACTCATGGAGATGAACTCGGTTAAGATTTCTAACATTGTAGGATGTTCACTCATGAGGGTTAAGAATATATGAAAATCAAGATCTTTGATGAATGCATGCAAAGATACCAAAGAAAAATGACATGAAGGTTCCATAATAAAATATCTAGAAATATCAATAAGAGCTAGTATTACACCCTAGGTGTTGAAATACACAATGTGTAATTGAGATACGCCAAATTTCAAGAAAGGATATCAAATGATGCCAAATCTACGTTTTCAAATATATGCAAGTTCAGATTTAAAAGATTTTTGATGTGAATGTTTTGGGTGAATATTTTGTCATCAACTCACTGATGGTAAAATGGTTATATCAACCATAGTGTGATGAGATAAATCTCTCCTCTCAGCAAGGGGAGGCTCCCTTCTTACTGTTTATTGAAACAAAATTACACTACTTTAAGTTAACAATATTTACACTAGCTTTGACTATGTAGGCGGTGTGTTACATTCATCCTTTTCTCTTCTTTTAGAAAAGATGTTTACAATGTTTAACGGTAATATTCAATAATGCTTCTACACTTCTACTATTAACCTAAATAGTAATCACCAATATTCTTGATTACATGTGAATAATCAAAGAGTACCAGTATAAATATGTGATAAGAGACCGAAAGCAACACAAAAGCACAAAGTCTTTTTGCTGCCTTCAATGAGAGTTTTATAATCACCAATGACGTAAGTTGAAGCACAAAGTCTTTCAATGCTCTTCACAAAAATATTCATGAACCAAGTGAATAATCTCAAGCACAAAGTCTTCAAATTATCCCAAGAAAGATTTTAAAAGTAACCATATCACCAGTTGGAGCACAAAGTCTGTCAACTAACAATACCACTGATCCACGCGAATGTAATTGAAAATTATAACACAAAGTCTACAAGTTCTCAACGTGAATCATATACAGAGTGAACAACTACAAGCTCAAAGTCTTTATAATCCTCCACTGAGAAATGCTTTCAACACACATAGATTCAAGGAAATAATATAACACAAAGTTTATATAACTTATCTTGAACGTCCTCCAATCATAATAACCAAACACCACTTTATCCAATCAATCAACAAGAGAAATCAGCAAAAAATTCCATATGAACATCCTCACTCATACAAATTCGATTCAACACAAAGTTTGATATCAAAATTTGCCTTCTTTATTGATTGGAATCGATCATGCAATTTGAACACAAAGTTTCAAAGTTGAGTCTCAATTTAGGCAGCACTTCTTTGCATAAGATTAAAGATAATAATTACAATAGAGGCCCTCTTTATTTATAGGGTGAGGCCTTGAGAAAATTTAGGAAAAACCTAACTACTTTGACTTATTCAAAAATAGGAGTCCTTATTGAGTTGGGACTTCCTATGTTTTTACATGTAATTACATATGAGAAAAGTACATGTAAAAGTGTCCAAAACTAAATGAAAAGTACATATGAAAATATAAATAAAAATTAACTTATAAAAATTAACTAAGGCATGGAACACTTGAATCAATTCCCATCAGCGTTCTTCTTGAGAGAACCTTCATACATTGTTATCACCGTTTGCATCTCCAGGCTATCCGGGCCAATGGTGTTTTTAGAAATGACACGAGTCCTTGCTACTAAATCTTTCATGAAAGTAACAGCCTTCACATGTTTATCCAAAAATACCTTGAGAATGTCCAAGGCCAACTGTGTATCTAACAACTTATTCATAGAAGCCAATGAGAAAGTCTAATATTTGAACTCCCTTGGATCATGTTATTAAAAGCCAGTATCATTTCATTTGTGGAAAGAAACTTTTGGTCTCTTTGATTGGAAATTGCAGTAGCAAAGGAGAACTGAGCAGTTGCGTGGGCTTTGAAGGGCTAGAGTGTGATTAGAGAAAATAATGGAGTGAAAATAGGCTAAGGATAGCAACTTGAAAAATTTCCCAGAGTTAGAAAATTTTTAGGGAGTGAGTGCACGGGCGGCAAAAATTGCCGCCCTTGCATGTGAGGGAAATTGTATTTTATGCATGGGTGGAAAAAATTGCTGCCCTTGCATGTGAAGAAGGGACCAATATGCACGGGTGGCAAAAATCGCCGCCCTTGCATGTTACAAAGGGATCAACATGCATGGGCGGCAAAATTTGCCGCCATTGCATGTAAATATGCACAAGCAACAAAAATCCCCGCCATTGCATGTAAGTATGCATGGGCTGAAAAAATCCTTACCACTACATGTAAATATGCACGGGTGGAAAAAATCCCTGCCATTAGATGTAAAAAAGAGACTAACATGCACGGGCGACAAAAATCACCGCCCTTGCATGTAACAAAAATTTACTAACTCCCAAAAAGTGAAATTTGCAATTAGACTTGTTTTGCAAAATTCAAGAAACTGACACAAGTTGATGCTTGAAAGGATGTTCTGAGGCTAGGAGACCATGCACGAGAGAAAATGTGATTCACCTTGTTTTGCATGTTTAGAGTTGTAGGCTACAAAATGAACAAGTTTTGTAGGGTCATCCTACAAATTGAGCACAGCTAAATTTGAGGATAACAACTGGCTCTAATTGAGGAGCTTCCTTCGATCATCCTTTGAAATGATCAAAGGGAGAAGAACTCCAGTCTCTAAATGCCTTCATCCATCCATTGGCCTATAGAGTTAGGCGACAACAAAAGACACAAAAACACAAAAAGACAAACGAAAAAGACACAAAAACTGTACAAAAATTCATGAACTTATCTGTCGCTTCACTTTGAGAAAAGCTTCAGATGTTGTCTACTGTGAGGTAGTAGAAAAGATGTTTCTCTTTTTTTTTTTTACTATTGAATGAGTATCATTTCCCAGTGTTTGACATTCTGGGGTCTTCTTCTGCATCCATATTGAATTGTCCCACTCTTGCTGATGAATTTGGTCCCATCTGTCATCGCCATTTGACAAAGCAATCATGCTTATCAAAACATTTCTTCAAAGAAACCAATTCTTTGGAAATATAATTTCCTTTCAGATGCAAAGTCTCTTCTCTTGAAGAGAATGATCCATCTATTTCTAGACCTCCATTTGAAACATTATCCAATGACATAGGATCTTTATTAGAGATCAAGAAGTAAGTATCCATAGCAGAAAACTCAAAGAAAATTTGAACTTTTGGATCCTCAGATTTCGTCATTGTGCACTTGGCCTCCCTTTCAAGATGAACCTCCTGCATACTACCCTTAACAGGTATTCTTGCCTCTGACATTTGAATCTTTGTCTCCTCAACATGATCTATGATACCAACAAGTTGATATGGACTTGCTACAGAAGATGGAAAACTCTCATCTTGAGATTTTATATTGGGGGTACTAGTTTTAGGAACAAGGGATGAAGTAAGAAGATTTGATGTACTTACTTGGTTGTCACCAGCCACATATTAATGATCAGATTGATTCTATGACCATGTGAGAACAACATAGGATTCACCAAAAGTAACTTCTTCTTGTTCTACTTCACCTTTGAAGTCCAGGAACCTGATGGTAGAGTCACCGGCTAATTGCTCTTCATCTTCCCTAAAAATATTAGCATCATCTTCTCCTTGATCATAGTCTGATTGAAGAAGATTGTCTTGCTCCGATTCATAATAGAAGATTGCTACATTCACAGGTGGTGCTTCCAAAGAAAGTATTCCTCATTGTGGAGGAAACCTATTTTGATTCTGATCCATTGAAGCATTGCCTTGGTAATTTGGAGTATTTGGGAATGTCCTCCTTGGAATGTCCTTGTAGAGGGGAATAGACAAACTCTGTGATATCTATTTTTTTAGAGCTAAGAGCTCATCAACCAACTTTTGCATTATAGGATCCATAATGCTGGTAGAAGGTAAAGCCAAAGGGGGATGCCCATTAGGCCTAATAGAATTCTTCTTCAACTTTCTCGCCAAGATCGAATCATCCTCCACTTTAACTACCAAACTTTGAGCAATTGCAAGATTAGCTGGTGCTGCTCTTCATAAAAGAAAACTTACTTCTGGCAACTGTGAATTGATGAAGAAGCATTTGAGGTTCTCAACTGTAGGTTGCGCAACAGTTGGGATCCTGTTCTTTAGCTTATTAAACTTTTCTAGGAACTCACGCATGGGCTCATGTAGTTCCTTTTTGAGTAAGTTGGGCCAACAAGGCGTAAGTATCTTCTACTAGCTTGAATCTAGCTTCAAATTGAGTTCAAAGTGTATTCCATCAAGTGACAGTTCCAGGTGCAAGGTGAAAGAACCAATCAATTGCAACACCTTGGAGTGTCTCTACAAACAGTCTCACAGAAATATCTTCATACTCCACTCTGAGAACTCCACATGCAATGTAGAATGCTACAATGTGCTTATTTGGATGTTGTTTTCCATCCCCATAGAACTTGGGAAAGTTCTTACGTGAACCCCGAGGTAGTTTCATGTAGAGGCTGAACCAATTTTAAAGGACCAACAACATTTCCCCATGGACCTGGGATAGCCATATTCCTTGATAAAACTTTAACAAACAATAGAGAAAATATAACAAAAATAAATTACAAAAGATGAGGCCGTTATGCTTCAACCAAAGGCGAGAGGCTCTTGGTTGCGCGTTTGATCCCTAGTAGAGTCACCAAAAACTGTTGGGTAAATATTTTGTCATCAACTCACTGATGGAAAAATGGTTATATCAACCACAGTGTGATGAGATAAATCTCTCCTCTCAGCAAGGGGAGGCTCCCTTCTTACTGTTTATTGAAACAAAATTACACTACTTTAAGTTAACAATATTTACACTAGCTTTGACCATGTAGGGGGTGTGTTACATTCATCCTTTTCTTTTCTTTCAAAAAAGATGTTTACAATGTTTCACGGTAATATTCAATAATGTTTCTACACTTATAATATTAACCTAAACAATAATCACTAATATTCTTGATTAAACATGTGAATAATCAAAGAGTACTAGTATAAATATGTGATAAGAGACCGGAAGACACACAAAAGTACAAAGTCTTTTTGCTGCCTTCAATGAGAGTTTTATCATCACCAATGACGTAAGTTGAAGTACAAAGTCTTTCAACTCTCTTCACAAAAAGATTCACGAACCAAGTGAATAATCTCAAGCACAAAGTCTTCAAATTATCCCAAGAAAGATTTTAAAAGTAACTGTATCACCAGTTGGAGCACAAAGTCTGTCAACTAACAATACCACTGATCCACACAAATGTAATTGAAAATTATATCACAAAGTCTACAAGTTATCAACACGATTCATCTATAAAGTGAACAACTACAAGCTCAAAGTCTTTATAATCCTCCACTGAGAAATGCTTTCAACACACATAGATTGAAGGAAATAATATAACACAAAGTTTATATAACTTATCTTGAACGTCTTCCGATCATAATAACTAAACACCACTTTATCCAATCAATCAACAAAAAATGCCATATGAACATCCTCACTCATACAAATTCAATTCAACACAAAGTTTGATATCAAAATTTGCCTTCTTTATTGATTGGAATTGATCATGCAATTTAAACACAAAGTTTCAAAGTTGAGTCTCAATTTAGGCAACACTTCATTGCATAAGATTAAAAATAATAATTATAATAGATGCCCTCTTTATTTATAGGGAGAGGCCTTAAGAAAATTTAGGAAAAACCTAACTACTTTGACTTATTCAAAATTAGGAGTCTTTATTGAGTTGGGACTTCCTATGTTTTTACATGTAATTACATATGGGAAAAGTACATGTAAAAGTGTCCAAAACTAAATAAAAAGTACATATGAAAATATTTATAAAAATTAACTTATAAAAATTAACTAAGGCACGGAACACTTGAATCAACTCCTATCAGCATCCTTCTTGAGAGAACCTTCATACATTGTTACCACCGTTTGCATCTCCAAGCTGTCCGGGCCAATAGTGTTCTTAGAAATGACATGAGTCCTTGCTACTGAATCTTTCACGAAAGTAACAGCCTTCACATGTTTATCTAGAAATACCTTGAGAATGTCCAAGGTCAATTGTGTATTTGACAACTTATTCATAGAAGCCACTGAGAAAGCCTGATCTTCAAACTCCCTTCTATCATGTTATTGAATGCTGGTATCATTTCATATGTAGAAAGAAAT
Organism: Cunninghamia lanceolata; assembly: GCA_027924645.1. Classification (NCBI taxonomy): domain Eukaryota; kingdom Viridiplantae; phylum Streptophyta; class Pinopsida; order Cupressales; family Cupressaceae; genus Cunninghamia; species Cunninghamia lanceolata. The sequence continues at coordinate 167,132 of BSBN01001415.1, read as the reverse complement.
TTTTGGTCTCTTTGATTGGAAATTGCAATAGCAAAGGAGAACTGAGCAGTTGTGTGATCTTTGAGGGGCTAGAGTGCGATTAGAACGAAGAACGGAGCAAAAATGGGCTAAGGATAGCAACTTGGAAAATTTCCCAGAGTTAGAAAATTTTTAGGGAGTGAGTGCATGGGCGGCAAAAATTACCACCCTTGGATGTGAGGGAAATTACATTTTATGCACGGGCGGCAAAAATTGATGCCATTGCATGTGACAAAGAGACTAACATGCACGGGCAACTCAAATTGTTGCCCTTGTATGTGACAAAGGGACCAATATGTACAGGCGGCAAAAATCACCGCCCTTGTATGTTACAAAGGGATCAACATGCATGGGTGGCAAAAATCACCGCCATTGCATGTAAATATGCACGGGCAACAAAAATCTCCACAACTACATGTAAATATGCACAGGTGGCAAAAATTCCTACCACTGCATGTAAATATGCATGGGTGGCAAAAATCCCTACCATTGCATGTAAAAAAGAGACTAACATGCACGGGTGGCAAAAATCACCGCCCTTGCATATAACAAAAATTTACTAACTCCCAAAAAGTGAAATTTGCAATTAGACTTGTTTTGCAAAATTCAAGAAACTAACACAAGTTGATGCTCGAAAGGATGTTATGAGGCTAGGAGACCACGCACGAGAGAAAATGCGATTCACCTTGTTTTACGTGTTTAGAGTTGTAGGCTACAAAACATACAAGTTTCTTAGGGGTCATCCTACAAATTGAGCGCAGCTAAATTTGAGGATAACAACTGGCCCTAACTGGGGAGCTTCCTTCGATCATCCTTTGAAATGATCAAAGGGAGAAGAACTCTAGTCTCTAAGTGCCTTCATCCATCCATTGGGCTATAGAGTCAGGCGACAACAAAAGACACAAAAACACAAAAAACTAAAACAAAAAAGACAAAAACTATACAAAAATTCACAAACTTATCTGTCGCTTCACTTTGAGAAAAGCTTCAGATGTTGTCTACTGTGAGGCAACAGAAAAGATGTTCCTCTTTTTGTTACTATTGAATGAGTAACATTTCCCAGTGTTTGACATTCTGGGATCTTCTTCTGCATCCATATTGAATTGTCCCACTCTTGCTAATGAATTTGGTCCCATCTGTCGTCGCTGTTTGACAAAGCAATCATGCTTATCAAAAAGTTTCTTCAAAGAAACTAACTCTTTGGAAATATCATTTCCATTTAGCTACAAAGTCTCTTTTCTTGAAGAGAATAATCCATCTATTTCTAGACCTCCATTTGAAACATTATCCAATGACTTAGGATCTTCATTAGAGATCAAGAAGTAAGTATCGATAGCAGAAAACTCAAAGAAAATCTGAACTTTTGGATCCTTAGATTTCGTCACAGTGCACTTGGCCTCCCTTTCAAGATGAACCTCCTGCATACTACCTTAACAGGTATTCTTGCCTCTAACATTTGAATCTTTATCTCCTCAACATGATATATGATACCAACAAGTTGATATAGACTTGATACAAAAGACGAAAAACTCTCATCTTGAGATTCTATACTGGGGGTACTAGTCTTAGGAACTAGGGATGAAGTAAGAAGATCTGATGTACTTACTTGGTTGTCACCAGCCACATATTGATGATTAGATTGATTCTGTGACCGTTTGAGAACAACATAGGATTCACCAAAATTAACTTCTTGTTATACTTCACCTTTGAAGTCGAGGAACCTAATGGTATAGTCGCCAGCTAATTGCTCTTCACCTTCCATGAAAAGATTAGCATCATCTTCTCCTTGATCATATTCTGATTGAAGAACATTGTCTTGCTTCGATTCATAATAGAAGATTTCTGCATTCACAGGTGGTGCTTCCATAGCAAGTATTCCTCATTGTGGAGGAAACCTATTTTGATTCTGATCCATTAAAGCATTGCCTTGGTAATTCAAAGTATTTGGGAACGTCCTCCTTGGAATGTCCTTGTAGAGGGGAATGGACAAAATTTGTGATATCTATTTTTTCAGAGCTAAGAGTTCATCATCCAACCTTTGCATTATAGGATCCATAATGCTGGTAGAAGGTAAAGCCAAAGGGGGATGCCCATTAGGCCTAATAGAATTCTTCTTCAACTTTCCCACCAAGATCAAATCATCCTCTACTTCAACTACCAGACTTTGAGCAATTGCAAGATTAGTTGGTGTTGCTCTTTGTAAAAGAAAACTTACTTCTGGAAACTGTGAATTGATGAAGAAGCATTTGAGGTTCTCAGCTGTAGGTTGAGCAACAGTTGGGATCTTGTTCTTTAGCTTATTGAACTTTGCCACAAACTCATGCATGGGCTCATGCGGTTCCTTTTTCATTTGAGTAAGTTGGGCCAACAAGGCGTAAGCATCTTCTTCTAGCTTGAATCTAGCTTCAAACTGAGTTCGAAGTGTATTCCACCCAGTGACAGTTCCAGGTGTAAGGTAAAAGAACCAATCAACTGCAACACCTTGGAGTGTCTCTACAAACAGTCTCATAGAAACATATTCATACTCCACTTTGAGAACTCCACATGCAATGTAGAATGCTGCAATGTACTCATTTGGATGTTGTTTGCCATCCCTGTAGAACCTGGGAAAGTTCTTACGCGAACCCTGAGGTAGTTCATGTAGAGGCTACCAATTTCAAAGGACCAGAAGCATTTCCCCATGGACCTGGGATAGTCATATTCCTTGATAAAACTTTAACAAACAATAGAGAAAATATAACAAAAATAAATTACAAAAGATGAGGCCGGTATGCTTCAACCAAAGGCGAGAGGCTCTTGGTTGCGCATTTGATCCCTAGTAGAGTCACCAAAAACTATTGCGTGAATATTTTGTCATCAACTCACTAACGACAAAATGGTTATATCAACCACAGTGTGATGAGATAAATCTCTCCTCTCAGCAAGGGGAGGCTCCCTTCTTACTGTTTATTGAAACAAAATTACACTACTTTAAGTTAACAATATTTACACTAGCTTTGACCATGTAGGAGGTGTATTACACTCATCCTTTTCTCTTCTTTCATAAAAGATGTTTACAATGTTTCACTGTAATATTTAATAATACTTCTACACTTCTAATATTAACCTAAACAGTAATCACCAATATTCTTGATTAAACATGTGAATAATCAAAGAGTACCAGTATAAATATGTGATAAGAGACCGGAAGACACACAAAAGCACAAAGTCTTTTTGCTGCCTTCAATGAGAGTTTTATAATCACCAATGACGTAAGTTGAAGCGCAAAGTCTTTCAACTCTCTTCACAAAAAGATTCACGAATCAAGTGAATAATCTCAAGCACAAAGTCTTCAAATTATCCCAAGAAAGATTTTAAAAGTAACCATATCACCAGTTGGAGCACAAAGTTTGTCAACTAACAATACCACTAATCCACACGAATGTAATTGAAAATTATAGTACAAAGTCTTTAAGTTGTCAACATGATTCATATACAAAGTGAACAACTACAAGCTCAAAGTCTTTATAATCTTCCACTGAGAAATGCTTTCAACACACATAGATTTAAGGAAATAATATAACACAAAATTTATATAACTTATCTTGAACGTCTTCCAATCATAATAACCAAACACCACTTTATCCAATCAATCAACAAGAGAAATCAGCAAAAAATGCCATATGAACATCCTCACTCATACAAATTCGATTCAACACAAAGTTTTCTATCAAAATTTCCTTCTTTATTGATTTGAATTGATCATGCAATTTGAACATAAAGTTTCAAAGTTGATTCTCAATTTAGGCAGCACTTCATTGCATAAGATTAAAGATAATAATTACAATAGAGGCCCTCTTTATTTATAGGGAGAGGCCTTGGGAAAATTTAGGAAAAACATAACTACTTTGACTTATTCAAAAATAGGAGTCCTTATTGAGTTGGGACTTCCTATGTTTTTACATGTAATTATATATGAGAAAAGTACATGTAAAAGTGTCCAAAACTAAATGAAAAGTACATATGAAAATATTTATAAAAACTAACTTATAAAAATTAACTAAGGCACGGAACACTTGAATCAACTCCCATTAGCGTCCTTCTTGAGAGAACCTTCATACATTGTTATCACTGTTTGCATCTCTAGGCTGTCCGGGCCAATAGTGTTCTTAGAAATGACACGAGTCCTTGCTACTAAATCTTTCATGGAAGTAACAACCTTCACATGTTTATCCAGAAATACCTTGAGAATGTCCAAGGTCAACTGTGTATCTGACAACTTATTCATAGAAGCCACTAAGAAATCTTGATCTTCGAACTCCCTTGGATCATGTTATTGATTGCTAGTATCATTTCATCTGTGGAAAGAAATTTTTGCTCTCTTTGATTGGAAATTGCAATAGCAAAGGAGAATTGAGAAGTTCCGTGGGCTTTGAGGGGCTAGAGTGTGATTAGAGCGAAGAACAAAGTGAAAACGGGCTAAGGATAGCAACTTGGAAAATTTCCCAGAGTTAGAAAATTTTCAGGGAGTGAGTGCACGGGTGACAAAAATTGCCGCCCTTGCATGTGACAAAGAGACTAACATGCACGGGTGGCAAAAATTTCTGCCCTTGCATGTTACAAAGGGATCAATATGCACGGGCAGCAAAAATTACCTCCATTACATGTAAATATGCACGGGCGGCAAAAATCCCCGCCACTGCATGCAAATATGCATGGGCGACAAAAATCCCCACCATTGCATGTAAAAAAGAGACTAAGATGCACCTGCGGCAAAAATCACTACCCTTGCATGTAACAAAAAATTACTAACTCCCAAAAAGTGAAATTTGAATTAGACTTATTTTGTAAAATTTAAGAAACTGACACAAGTTGATGCTCGAAAGGACGTTATGAGGCTAGGAGACAACGCATGAGGGAAAATGTGATTCAACTTGTTTTGTGTGTCTAGAGTTGTAGGCTACAAAACATACAAGTTTTGTATGGGTCATCCTACAAATTGAGCGCAACTAAATTTGAGGATAACAGAATGCAAGAAAGAAAGTGCAAAACTATGTGTAAATATGATCTAAAATGCTTGATTTTTCCACTTTTTTCAATGCAAATGAGTGAAAGAAGAGGTGTTGCAAGGAAATTGATGAGGGGAAGAAAATAATATGTCTAATATCAGTCCAATAAACCCATAATATCCTTCACAACACACCCTTGATGCAATCCTATATGCCCAATAAGTCAAAATCTAGTGAAAATACACTGAAACATGCAATTTTCACCATTTTTCAATGCAAATGCCTAATAGAAAGGGTGTTGTGAGGAGTTTGAGGAGGGGAAGAAGATTGTAACCATGATCACAGTCAATGAGTGCAGAAAAATCCTTCACAACATGCCTATGATGCAATTCTACATAGACGATAAGGCCAAATCTAGTGAAAATGTAAGGTTTTCAATCCCTAGACATGAAATTTTGCAAGAAATGCACTATGATGAAACACTAAAGTTAGAAATAAGTCCTAATAAGTGTATTGAAAGGGTAGTAAAATCTGAAACAAGATTTTAACTACAAACCCTAGCTAATGCAAAAACTAGGTTATATGAAAAATGCACAATTTCAAGCAATTTTTAACAATTTAATCATGAAAATTCTATGTGAATGAATGATGAATGATAAATGATGAATTTATGTAATTTAAATCAGATCTGATGATAATAACATAAATTAAATGAAATTAAATGCAAACTAATTCAAATTATTTGAAAATGCAAGCTAAAAATGCCAATTTTTTCAAAATTTTCCAAATTTTCAATTTTTTTGTAATTTTTCAAATGCAATAAGATGAAAATGAAATGAATGAATGTAAATTTGAAGTACAACACTCAACAAAGTGCAAAATTCATTAAAATCATGGGTTCACCAAAATATTTAGTGTGAAAAAGAGGAAGATGGGGTTTTGGTTTATTTCAAGGGTTTATGTGGAATCCTCCTTTCACACCAACATTCAAGGACATTCAACCGAGTAGAGAACTCTACTACATATCTCCTATCAATTGGAATAGAGGGGAATATTGGAATTGTGTGAGTTTGTTGTTCAATTAAGCCTGATTATGTTCAAAACCCTAATTTTGTAAAATCGTAGACAAACAGACAAATCACAGAAAATGATTGCACACATAGATATCAAATGACAATCAAATACATACCATATTTCAGAGTTCAGTGTGTGGAAAAGTCAGGGACTAATGAGTGGGTGCCCTAGTCTAGTATAGCTATTTTTGTCAGGATCTCTAAATAATGTCTACAACACAATCCTACTGTCATAGAGATTTCACCGCATCAGAATCCAGAGGACTAATGAGCGGCCGCCCTAGTTGAAGCCCTCATTTTCTTCTTTGCTCTGCACTTCCAATAGTCTGTAATGTGCAACTCCACTTCTTTCACTTTCGAAACCTGTAACCTGCAATCATAGAAAAGTGGGTTGGGGGTTGTGGTGTTTAGAGGCTTGCCTCGGTCAAGCCCCAAAGAGACATTCAAGTCTTCTGAGCACCGTTGTCAAATAAAGTTTGCGTATCCTTGCGGGATAGAGGAAAAAACCAATTGATAAATGATTTAAAACACAAATGAATGTCACCTCGATGGTGTAGCTCACATGAACATGAAGATCCTTCACATCATGAGAAGATGAAGCCAGATCTGCATAACAAACACATTAACAAAACAATACTGCTCTGCAACAAAGAATACTTTGAAAGCTTTCAAATCATAAGTATGCTAAAATCTCATAGTCATCTTCTAGTTTACAAATGAATGCCTAAACATGCTTATAAATGCAACTAAACAACTTCTCGCCAAGAAATTCATAATTCAAACTTGAGGTGTTGGTATAGGACCTAATAACAGTCACATAACCGACACATGAAAATAGGTCCTAACCCAAAATAGGGCAGGACTAGGGCACGGGCGCCCAAGTCTTCCCTGCTATTTTAGGTAGGATTCATCATAAGTGCATCCCCTAGGTCCCATTTGTCATAAAACTTAGGGGTTTCTTCACCATAAGTCATCATTAACATGCAAGATGACCTAAATACATTCTAAAGGACCCAAGAGCTAAACCTTAAGAGGGAAAAGCCCCCAAGGGGACATTTTCTAAAATAACATCTCTAAAGAAAGACTGACCATTGATCTTGAAAGGACAAGAGTCATTCTATCTCTTCCTCTTCCCAGTCATACGAAAGGCCTACAAAGCTTCCTGGGAAAGATCAACTTCGTGAGGAGGTTCATTCCAAATTTTTCTTCAATAGCAAGACCTCTCACAACTATACTAAAAATGAATGCTACCTTCACATGGTCCAAAGAAGGTAGGGATAGTTTTGAAGCCATCAAATAGGCCATTGCACAAGCTCCAACTCTAATAAATCCAAATTATGAGAAGGATTTTATCCTTTATGCCTTTGGAGGTAAAGAAGGTATATCAGTTTTCTTGACATAATAGAATGAGGAGAAACTAGAGTAGCCAATCACCTTCTTCAGTTAGCCACTCAAAGATTATGAACAGAGGTATGATTTTTTAGAAAAACAAGCATTTTCTGTAGTGAAAGCCCTAAAGAAGTTCAGAAATATGCTTTCTAACGACAAGATACAGTTGATGGTAAACCACCCTGGCATCAAATAGTTCTTGTTGAGTAGGGATGTCAATGAAAAAAAGGTTGGGTAGATAACTAAAGTGATGGAATATGCCATAGACATCCATATTACCAAGCTGGTTCATGGCAAAGGTCTGTGCGAACAAATTGCAACAAACATTAAAGAAAAAGATGATGCCGTATGCGTCCAAGGGCAGACACAACCAACTAATCCTAACGCCCAGACTGACTGGTATCATGACATGGCCATATTTCTATAGTCAGGAAGATGCCTTGATGGACTAGACTCAACAAAAACAAGGTATTTTAGATTTCAGTCCATCCCTTATGTTCTTGTAGATGGTGTTTTATTTAGAAAGGACATGGGTTCTTCTAAGATGTATTACTCAAGATCAGACTTCTAGGATATTAGAAGAATTCCATAATGGTCCCGCTGGTGGCCATTATTCTCCAAGAAGAATAGTTATTAAAATTATGAGGGCTGGTTACTACTGGCCTAATTTATTTAGATATGCCCATAAATGGGTAAGGAGCTGCAAGGAATGTGCATTCTTTTTAGGCAAGAAGAGGTTGGAAGCTCTTCCTCTTCATTCAATTTCAACTGACCAACCATTTGCCCAATAGGGTTTGACTTCATTGGGATGATTAATCTGCCTTCTAGTGCTAGGCACAAGTGGATTTTAGCAGCCACATACTATTTTACAAGGTGGACAGAAGCAGTTGCATTGAAGGATGCCACAAAGGCATCTATTTTAGATTTTCTTGAAGGTATAGCTACTAGGTTTGGTGTTCCATCCACCATTATTTCTGATAATGCTAAGGCCTTTGTAGGCACAAAAATCAGTGAATGAGCATTAAACTATGGCATTTATCTGAAAACATCATCCAACTACTATCCCCAAGGAAATGGCTTGGATGAGTCAAAAAACAAAAAATTGATTAGGATAATCAAGAAGACAATGGATGATAATTAGAGAACTTGGCATGCCAATTTGAAGACAACTCTTTGGGCTGATCGGATCACTCCTAAGAGGGCAATTGGCAATTCACCCTTCATGTTAGTAAATGGGAAGGAAGAAAGGCTTCCATTATCATTAGAGCTATCATCCCTTGAGCTGGCCCAACAACTAGAATTGCTTGATAATGATGCCATGATAGTCAGATTAGCTGAGCTGATGGAGCTTGAATAGAAGGACTACTGCCATGAAAACCTTTGAAGCATACCAAGGACAAGTCATGAGGACTTTTGATAAAAAAATTAGTTGATAGAGTCTTCCAAGAGGGAGATTTGGTGTTGAAATGGGATGAAGATAGTACCAAGGCAAGGAGACATTCCAAATTTGATTCTATATGGAGCATCCCGTACATTATCACTAGTTTCAAGTAGGCCAATGCTTTTCAACTCTCCAAATTGACTGGTGAGGAATTTCTGATCCCAGTGAATGGGATTCATCTCAAACCATACTTGTAAGTTTGATTTTGAGGTCCATGTAAATATTTAGAGTAGATTTTCTTTTTGTTTTAGGTTTCCCTTCCTCCAAGTGCTATTGCACAAGCAACTTTCTCATTAGGAGAATGCTTGCCTTGTTGTGTTTTTCATGTTTTTGGGAGACATTTTCAGTTGTTTGGTCTTGAGGCTATTTTCTTTTGACCTTATGCCCAATGGACTATATAAGGCAACTAGATCCTTGAGTTTAGCAGGCAAACACCCTTGCATAGTCACCAAAATGTTGTCATTTTTTGGCCAACCAAAATATTCCAGACCCCCTCCTTCTATCAAAAAGATCTAATAAGAGAAAATCCAAATAGGAGGTGAAACCTAAAACCCTTCAAAATATAGTGAATTCCCTTTCTAAAATCCCCAAAATTTCATGTGGAGAATCCTCTTAGAAAACCTAGAAAAACCCAAAAAATTTTAAGCCATTGCCTTAGTTTTTGGGACCCTTTTGGCCTTTATTGGCAAAAGTTCAGGTTTTTGAACTTACAAAAAAGTAAAAAATGGCTAAGGAATGAAAGAGTGTTTTCTCCCTTTGGTTGGAAAATTTCATATTTTATGAACTCTCCCAGAGTTCACTTTTCTACTAGTTCACCAATTTAGTGATTTACCGACAACAGGTTGGGGTGGAAGCTCAAAATTTGGCTAAGGCAAGACAAGGGAAGTCTTGCCTTATCAACAATGTCTGAAAGTTTGAAATCTTCTCTGAGTTCAAATATGCGTAGGTTTGATGACAAGGCAAAGAGAAGGAAAATTCACCAATGGAAGGATTTGGCTAAGGCAAAATACATTGGCAAAGTAATGAGTTCGGCAAAATGAAGTTTTGCCGATAAGGAAGGCTTGATTCAAAAAGGTCAACTTTTGCTGATAAAAGGAAGTTTGACAAATGAATGATTTGCTGATAAGATAGAAATGGTGCCATAAAGATAAAAGATAAAACAAAGCTTGGTTCGTGAGATGGATAATTCACTAATAGGGCAAAAATGAACCCAAATGTAAAGTTTGGCAGAGGGCAAATTTATCAATAAGGCGAAATAGAGCCAAAACTCAGTGAAGGTGGAATGGGATGAAAATGGAACCTGATGGTTCTAAGGCCGCTGTCCATAGTAAATTCAAAGGTGCCGTGAGAGAGAAAAGGTACAACACATTGAAGTGTTGTAAAAGCCCGCCCTCCCTGAAATCACACCATTTTTCTCAGGGAGGTACGTAGCATTCAAAATTCTGTAGGCCAGGGCCAAATAGGGGTAGATGGAAAAGTGAAACTCTTCAATTCCATAGGACAAGACAGTTGTAGGCAGGTAGAATAGTGGACTCTTCAATGCTGGGGTACAAATGCAGCTATGAAGTGGATTTATAGGTACACAGAGGGACTTCTAGCCTTCCCTCTTTATGCATAAGATACCCATGCGTGTGGGTGATCTCCATTGTAGAGTTGTAAGCATGTCAGGGGCATGGGTTTCGTCCCAAATTTGTAGGGATCTGAGCAAAAAATTAATGAAGCGTGGGCTTATCCTGGGTAAATTGACCAGCTCCAGTGCCATTGTTGTTGAATGCTCTTGAAATTGTTATAAATACATCAAAAAGTAATGTATTTCTATTAGCTATTCTTTTGGACTATTGCAGGTTGGAGAATTCTTGTAACCAAGCCTCTGTAGTGCAATTACAAGAATCAATTGGATCTGATGGACTGTGCTCTTCTGCTGAGCCTCTCATGTCTCTAATTGATAGTTCAACTATGAGTGTAATTGACTATTCCTTGTCTATTTCTTCTGCATCATTCTCTCTTTTGTAATGGCTATTTGGCCTCTGTAATCAATATAAACTAATATTTTGCCTGTTTCATTATTCTTGCACTATGTCTATTTGATTGATGCGAGTTATGTATTGTCGGTAAAATGGTCCCTTTCATACCTTCACCTCTCTTCTTTGACCTCTATATGAATTGTTATGAATCTGTGTGAGTCCCTTTTCATTTTGAGATTATTACTATGCTAAGTTAGTTCTAGCTAAACATCCTCAATCTGGTGCATCACCCTCTTTCATTTCAACAATCCTTCTCACCCTTTTCCCCCGCAATAATTAGCACTAGATTGTAGTTTATTTCTTTGAGCCTTAAGCTCAAAAAGAGGAACCAACCTTCTATAGAGGTCTGATCTTATTTGCAAGGTCCCACACCTTGAGATCAGTCCCATTATGTCACTAAAGTGTTTGAATCAGCTTCAAACATGGTTCAATTTCACATGACAAGAAGTATTTTGTCATCATTTAATTGGGTGAATCATATATAGAGTTTGGTGACAAATATGTTAACTAACACTGTTAAACCCAAGGGGAAACTCAGCGTGGAGGAGGAGATCACTGAGGAGAGTATATATGATGGTATGGTTGTGAAGGAGGCTAAAACAAAAGAGAAGACTAGTAAGAACAGGAGTGGGGCATCTAAAAGCAGAAGGCCGAGTATCAGAAGATCCAATAGGTTGGCGGGGAGGCTTACTCCTAAACTTGCCAAAGTGGAGGATTCTAGTGACACTTCATCTAAGGATGATGTGGATTTCTAGAAGGTTTTGGAGACCCTAGAAACTAAGGAGTATCAGGAGGGAGCAAGCTTGTTTGAAGAAACGAATGCCTCAGATCTTGAGTCAGACAAGGAGGAAGTGGATGTGACTAAGGAGACTTCTCTTAATTAATAGGACTATTATCAATGAAAATAGGTTGCTGTGAAGGTCGCAAAGCTAAAGGGTAAGCTGGCTACCCTAGAAAATAACATGAAGGTACTAACTACTTTTAGCATGAAGGTCATGCATAGGTTAGCTACTATGCTATCTGTCCTCCAGGATTTAGAACTCAATAGGCATGGTCTGGATGCAAAAACTTTTGTTAATTATGAAGATATGTATAAGTTCCTCATAGAGGACTACCTAGGGGTAGATGTCTATTTAATTTATGTTGGTTATGCTTCTTGTTTTTGGTTATAGGTTTTGCCTATATGTTCTAGTTTGTGACTCTCAGTTGGTAAGGTGATGTTTGTCTACTGTTTGGGTCTTGTTGGTGGCCTAGCTTTCTTTTTCCTAGTGGCTTTTTGTTAAAGGGATTAACACCCTTTTTTGCTACTTATCATAATAAAAAACAAGTCTACCTCTCTCATTTGAATATTAGGAAATGATATGAACAAAAAGTGATATTCAAATTATGTGATCTATGTTATTATGCATATTTGTGTGGAACTCTCTATTGTTGTAGATTTGTGATATTATTTTAGATTTTAGAGGAAGCTCCTTCCTCCATCATCTCCTTGTGGTGATTTTGTGTTGTGACACCACGTCACACTAGAGTTTCATGTTGTGGTAAAGCTTCTTTATTACAACATTCATTTATATTGGATTTTTGCCTCTATTCTATAAGAACATGCACTCTTATCATCATAATCTTAGCTGTTGTGGAGGTGGGAACATCATTCACAAGGTTTGAGTAAGAAAAGCCCCTAAAATGACCCAAACCATTTTTCCTCTTGTGTTTGTGTAGGTTGTGAAATATCGAAAACAAGTGTTGTAGATCAGAGGGTAGATTTTCAAACAAGATATGAGATCGTTGAAGATTGACTTTTACAGAGAAGAAAACCTTAGGATGCTAGTGCTTAGGCACCATAGTCCTGCCCATTTCACTTTGTATTTGAATTAGAATATTCAGGTACTCTACACATTACTTCTTTGCTCTTAGTTTCAGTCAGTCCATCTATATTTATCAGTTTATTATAGATTTTCTTCGCTAGGTCTCTAAAACCGTAGATCTATCCTATTTGTCTCAATCTTTTTGATTACAACAAAGGAACAAAGCTCTCACCAACCTAGCCAAGGCTGTTCATGAAGGACAAAATCCTAGCTTGAAGCCATTGGTGGCTTGTGTTCCAATGTTTGACCTAAAGATTGACTTAGTTAGCATATGATTGACTAGGCCTCTTTTTGGATAACAAACAAAAATACTATAACCAACCTATTAAACTCAGAGAATAAAATATTGCAATAGAAGGAGAACCAAAATTAGCTAAAATAGGTGATTATTGGGATGAAAAAGTGGTGGCACAGGTCGCTGAAATCTTATCTAAATTTGAGGACTTCTTTCCAAGGACATTTATAGATTTAAAGGGTATAAAGAGGAAACAATATTAATAAAAATACAAATGAAAGGAGTTAAACCATAGAAAAAAAGACCATATAGGCTAAATCCGAACATGAAGAAAAAGTTATTAGTGGAATTAGAGAAAAATGATCACAGTTAGAATAATCAAACCAGTTGAGGATGCAAAATGGATAAGTCCAATGGTGGTACAAAAAAAGAAAACAAGGGAAGTAAAAATATGTATTTATTTTAGAGAGGTAAACAAAGCATGCATACATGACCCATTCCATATTTTTTTAATTGAAGAAATACTAGAATCAGTTGCAAGAAGGGAAATATATTCATTTACTGATGGATTCTCTGAGTACTATCAAGTTAGAATAATAGAAGAGAACCAACCTAAAACAACTTTTGCATCAGAATGGGGGTCCATCATGTACACAATTATGCCTTTTGGCTTAAAGAATGCACCAATGCTATTTAGTAGAATAATGGTAAATGCATTCAAATACTTTATCCATAATTTATTGGACGTATATCTAGATGACTGGATAGTTTATGGATTGATTAAAATCATGTACAAACATTGAGAATGATGCTAAATAGATGCAAGAGTTTACAAATCTCATTGAATTTAAAGAAATGTATGTTTGCAGTACCATTTGGTACCTTATTAGGTCACATCATATGCAAACAAGGATTAATGGTGGATCCATTAAAAGTAACACTGATAATGACCTTACCACCACCTAAAATAACACCATAAGTAAAAACCTTCTTGGGATATACAGGGTACCACCACAAATTCATACGAGGATATGCAACAATTACATAACCACTAGAAGATCTATTAAATAAAAAATCTAGAAAAGATATTAAATGGAATGAATAATGTCATACTTCTTTCAATACATTAAAATAGAAGATAGTAGAAGCACCAATATTAATCTTTCTAGACTGGACAATACCATTCCATGTGCATGTAGGGGTAAGTGCAAAAAGATGGGGGGCCAAAAAGTGGCCAAAATAATTTGAAAAAAAATTAAGGCATAACGCGAGCGCGTTATAACGCGCTCGTGTTATGGGCATCTATAAATGAAAAAAAAAAGCAACTCAATTTCATTTCACTCCCGTTTTCTCCTCTGCCCGCGGCCTCCAAACCCTCAAAAACGCGATCGCATTCTGCAAAACGCCAATCAATGCAAAAATCTTGTCAATTCATCGCCAAAATGCAGCCGCGACGTCGAGCACGCCAAAGAGGTGAGTTATCTTTATTTTTTTGTTTGAATTTCTTTTTATATAGGTAGGTTTTTGTTGATTTTTAATGTATATTTCGTTAATTGTCAGGAAATGTTAATGCACCTCCTCCTCCTCCTCCTCCTCCTCAAAATCCACAAAATCCTGAGGAGGAAATACCTGCAGAACAACAACCTCCTCCATTCATTCCTCGACATGCCCCTGGAACACAAGATAATATAATAGGGCAAATTGAAAACAACAAAAAACAAATTGAAGATATAATTGCAAGGTTGAAAGATCCTTCCACTTCAACCTTGCATAGGTCCACGCTTGCCGAATCTCTTGAGTCTATGTTAACAAATGTAAATTCAATTAGCAAGCAAATAACTAGTTGGACCGATAAAAAGAGAGAGTTTAGAGATTACTATGCAGATAAATTATCATACCAAGATGTCAAAAAATTACAAATTACAAAAGTAGACTTGTGTTCAATTTTCACAAACCCACAAACAAATCAACCTCCACCCATTACATGCAAGAGGTTCCTTATCCATTGGTGCAACAACCAAGCGATAAGGGACAATTTCGGGCAGAGGTGGTGGATGGTTTTTGACCATCCTCCATGCAATAACAATGAGGTCCCGCAATACTTTTTGAGGAAACTCTACTTCGAGTTTGTCCTCAATAAAGTGCCAAACTATTTTGATATGCGGGACTTCCAGGGTAGAGGTGGGGGCTCAGCACAGGATAGACCAGGGGCACGTCTTGACCCACAGCGGGTAGTGAGACGAGTAATCAGCAGACCAGCCCATGAGCATGTTTCTATCCCTTCCATTGTGAAGGAGAGTGTTGAGGTTGATACACTGAGGTCGATTAGTGCCTTGACCCAAAGCATCATAGAACATGCTGATCCTACAACACAGAGTGGGTTGGGAGATAGTGCGAGGAGTAGGGTCCCACCGCATACTTGCCAGGCTTGTGGGTCAGCCTGTGGTTATGACCCCATGGACAGTCAGGACGCAGGTGCACAGGCTACATCTGCAGTTGAGCAGATGGTGATGACAGATACCCTCCTGAGTGAGACTTTCGGCCTTGATACTCAGGTAAATATTAGCAAGTTTATTGAATTTAATTTATTAAATTTTATTTTTGAAATACAAGATTAACTAATTTAAATTGATGATTTTAATGAAATTTTAGGGTCATAGCGTTGATGCAGTTTTCAGTGGTTCTCCACCTACATTTTTCACTAGATCATCTAATGTCGAGGTATGTAACTAGTAAACAATTATAAATATTACATGTGAATAGCATCGTTATATGAATGGTATTCTAATTTCTGATTTTGGATGTTGAATAGGTTAACACTGTAGATTTCATGGCAACACCTGCCAGCGGTGGTGGACTTCAAAGCTTTACGGAGGTAATAAAATAAATAGTTTAATGAATGAATTGTACTTACTAAATTTTTGTATGTGATTTGTGTGTTTTATTGTGTGTACTTCCATGTTTAGATGAGCGTGTGTGTATGTTAGGAGCCATGATTTGCATCATTATTATAGTTTTCGTAATTGAATAATGTTGTTTTATTTCCAGATGATGCAGGCTGCGGATACACCTCCCCATGTTCATAGGGCAATGGAGCAGGGTGTGGCCTCTGCGATTCATAGCTCTATGGCATTGACAGGGGTATGAGGTAGATTAGTAAATTTTAATTTACATTCATTGTTATAGTTGTCTATTTTTGAAAAATCAAAAGATTATTGATTTGAAGTTTAATTTCTATCTGGATGGTTTCTATAGGACATGACATCACCAGGGCCTTTTCCTGCTACTGAGGCAAGCGAGCAGACAGATTATATGTTAGCGGTAAGTGACTATTTTGTTAAATGTTTCATTTTTTTATAACATGTAATTTCTATATATTAATATCTATACTTTTTTTTGTAACAGGTAAAGGTGCAGGAAGAACTAAATAGGAGGAGTAGCCCTCGGGTTCGTAGTAGACCACCCACATGCATGTCTCCATCCCCTAGAAGATCAAAGGCTGCTCGTGATTTATTCTCTTCACTAGCTAGAGGGGAATGACTTTTTATTGTGTTCCTCTGTTGTATGCCTATATGGCATTTGTGGACATATATTTTGTATTGTACATAGTTTACATTGTATGCCTATATGGCATTCTTGTAAGCCTATATGGCTATTTTGTATATATGTTATACTTATATCGACAGATATTGATGTATGCGTATATGGATATTTGGTTAATACAAATCTTTTTTATTGATGGCGTCCATACTTGCATTATAAATCCACTTTTGAATGGATATTTGTAGATGGCTACTTCAAATATTTAAAGTCTGATTGTATTACATAGGATGTTTGCATTTTCTTTGTTAGGCTTGATAGGCCATGGATTACATGATGGTGTTTGATGGAAAAGTATGGTACTAGAAGACTCTAGTTCATTCTTAATAGGCTTGTGATTGATAATATCTTTGCATGATTGCACTTGATCTTGGATCATGGGCATGTTGTTAGGATTTTGATTGCATTGTGATGTTTGATGGATAGGCATGGTGTAAGTGTAAGATACCCAACTAGTTCTACGAAAAATTTTCCTTACTTAAACACTTTTACTTGCTAACAATTCATCAACTACTTCAATAACATAAAGATATACATCAAGATAACTATTTGAATGAAACAACATTAGAGTTGGGTACTTGTCTTGTTACTTGATTCAATCAACTTGCAATGTCTTATTACATGGAAAATGCTTTCAATAGCATGAAGTACAACTCATTCAATGGAAATACAAGGACAGGCCTTGAAGCCTTGATGTTACAATGTCTTCCTTACTTGAGCAACATTTGAAGATTTGGAATGTTCAACTCATCACCTCACAAGGTAGGCGCATATTTGAAGGATTTACAGGTTTTTCTGACTTGGGCGCCAAGTTGAGGTGACCTCCTCCTGAAGTTGCGCCTTGTCAACATTAGGCGCCAATTAGAGTTATGGATGCTTTGGATTGTTTCCAAGAGTAGGCGCCAAAACATCATCATTATGAAAGTGTTTTAAATGCTAGGCGCCCAAATGAGCCCTCTGGAGTCTAGGCGCTCCTTTCATGCATTCTGTGTTCTAGGCGCCAATTGAAAGGAGTGGAGAACAGGGCAAGCGCCTTCCAAACTAGGTGTTTCCTTGAGGTGACAAGGACTTAGAAAGTGCGCCTAAGGTGAGCGCCTTGAGTGAAAAGGTCTAACAAACATCTTTGAACCCCCTTTCAAGGTTAGGTGCATTCTGGAGGTGGAAACAAGTAGAAGGTGCGCCTTAGCTTCCTTTGTCAATTCTTGCAAGTCTTTGTTGATTAGGAAGGTGGAATGCTTCATTGTAGAATGAGTGCCTATCTTCTAATGTCTAAACTACTTCTTCTGGCTCACTCTGTGGCTAGGCACCAGAGCTAAACTATTCACACAAGGGAGTGTGCCTAGACTCACTTGATGTTTTCTTACTACTTCAACCCCTGGAAGATGTTCCAAGGTGTTCCCTTTTACAAGCACCTGACCTCCCAAGTTCCTTCATGTGCTATTCCTTGAAGGCGCCAAAACTGAGCTCCAGTGCCATGGGATTGTGCCTAACATCTTTGAAGAGTTTCTAAGCCTTTTGCAAGTTGATATCCCAAACTCATCTTCTAGGCGCAACAGGAGCTTTCCAAAGGAGTTTCCAAGTTTTAGACGCCAAGCGAGGTCATGGGTGAATGGAACTGCGCCTTAGGAGATGACTGGATCCTAAGCGTCAGTCTGGAGTTACAGTGGAATTGATATGCACCTCAACTAGCTTAGGCACCCATTTGAAGTGATTCCTTTAACACTTCTCTGTCAATCTCAACTGCAAGGATGATCTCCTAATCCAATTTTGATCCTCTGGAGATGCAAATAGCTTTACATTTCACTAGGCACCATCAATGATGATCATCAACCAAAGCGCATTTCAAAGGTGAGATAGGCAAGTGAGGTGCCAAACTAGTCCTTAAGACTTATCTCCTTCTATCAAGTCAATTTCAACTATGTGAGAGAGTTCTATTCTATTTGCACCTGGGCTAGGAGTTCACCTAAGAGACATCACTTAGCTTTAAAACTTTCAATCTATAGCCATCTGGGCTAGGCGCTCCAATGGAGGATCCTTGAACTCATGCATTGGCACCTTCTAGTTCTAGGCACCCATTTTGGATGATTCATCCTAATACTAGCGCCCAAAATGACTAGACTCTCTTCATCATCCAATTCACTTAGAAGACTCAAGTTGGAGACTTAGTTGTCTATCCATGTTCTCCGGAAGATTCATTGTACCTCTATGCACTATCTCCTTCAAGGCACTCCTTAAAAACATTGGAAGTGCTCAGGACTTACCTTAGTGCAAAGCGCCACAATCCATTCCTTAAAGCACAAAGAATTCTCAAAGGCGCCCCTATTTGCCTCTAAGCACTCAAATATCATTTAGATTCAAGGCGCACATTTAGCTCCAAAACGCAAATTTCCATCATCAACCCATCAAGGTGCATCATCTTCCCTTTGTATCCCCTTCAAGGCGTAGACATTCACTTCTTCACACTCAAACTCACTCTCTGGCGCCAGAATAGGTGTATAACTTCAAATAAGGCGCTAATCTTAGGTTTCTAAGTACTTAGTTTGATCTTAAGGCTATCCTTCCTCTAAGCACTCTCTTCAACTCCCTCACTGAAGGCCCTTTGTAAGTTTGGGCGCATTTCATCCCAAGGCACTTCAACATCATCCAAGGCGCAAATTCACTCTCCAAGACAAGGTGCAAAAAACCCTATCCTAAGGCGCTCAAATCTTGCTTCTAGACCTAGGCGCACAAACATGAGATTAAGGATCATTCTGGCCACCATCACTTCCCTAAAGGCGCAAAATTGGTGTAGATACATTCCATTTATTAAGGATCATTCTGGCACCCAAATCTTGTCAAAGCAAAGGATCAATAGGTTCTTTCTAAGGCGCACTCCAGGGTTTGATCTTGCAAGACTTCTCACGTCAAAATTTTGACCAAGACACTCAAGGCACTAGTCTTTATCATCTAACCCTACAGTGCACTTACTCATTATGATATACTCATCAACTTTGTATTCAACCTTGCCCAAGGCGCATATTCACTATAAGGCATTCTCACTTTGTCAAGGCTCAGAGGGCTTCAACTTGCTAAAGGGTAGAGGTCTAGGCACATATCTGACTTGAAGCTCAAGGCGCTCCAACCCTCTTGCTCTGGAATTCCTTCTAGGCACTAAGTGACTTCTCTAATTCCTTGAAAACATTTGAAGTGTTTTACCTTCTCAAGGTGCTCCTTCGAACTTGACTCCAAGGTGTTATAATCTCAAAGGTGCTGACATCATCTCAACCAAAGGCGCTCAATGATTCATCCCATATCTAGGCGCTAAAACACTTAATCAACCAAGTCATTCAAGGCGCCATTCAGTAAAATCATCTTCCATGATATTCCTATCAAGGCGCATATCACTTCTGTCATGGGCTTTAGGCGCTCAGTTGAGTGTTTCAATACTACTTAGGTGCCAAATTCATTTTAATGCACTAAACACAAAGAGCTTTCAAACACTGGGCGCTCACAAAGAGTTTTCCAACCTTGGGCGCTAAATTAGGTCTTTGCAACTATCCAAGGTGCATATCTTCGTTTGAACAACTTATGGTGCCAAGAGAACTTCTCATTAGGGTGCTCAAAACACTTGTGTTTACATTTGAAGTGCTTTACCTTCTTAAGGTGCTCCAGACTAACCTGACTCCAAGGTGCTCCATCATCATCCTTAAGGCGCTAAAAACATCATCTCCACTCTAGGCAAAAACATCATCCAACTCCTTAAGGCACTTCACTGTCAAAGTCTGAAGGCGCTCTACCTAGACCTTTCCCCTAGGCGCCAGAACTCCTAAGCGCTCACCAGATAACTCTCTTCTTCAAGGCGCAAATCTTCCTATACTATGATTGCCTCTGAAACGCCGATTAACGTGATGTGAGGGTGCAAAGGCTACTCCAATCCTCAGTGAGCGCCTAGTTTAAACAAGGAGAAATAAAGCATTCAAAACTATCCAAACGATCATCCCCTTCCTAATGTCTTCACTGCTCCAGAAAACCTTGGCCAAAATGACACATAACAACTCCTATGAGCGCCCTTATGCCCTAGGATCATCTAGTTTGTGCGTCTTGTAATGAGGAGTTCATGTAAGTTTGGAATGAGCGCCTTGAATAATTGTAAACTAGCCTAGAGAAGGGTATGAGCGCCTTGAGCACCTTGAGCATTCCAGAGATAACTGTGCACCTAGAACAATATGAGCGCTCATGATGATGATTAACGCCCTGATGAGACTATGAGCGCCTTGTTCAGGAGATACCTTGTTTGATCATAAAATGCACCTTGAGTCTTGAAGGTTTTGAGCGCCTAGGTGATTTAGATGTTGGGATGTTGGTATGCGCCCAAGATTGAGGTAAGTGAGCGCTTGTAATGGAGGAGAGCAATGAGATGGAATGTCTTGTAGAGATTGGCGCCCAGAGACCCATTTTTGCGCCTTTGATGATGACCATTTTTGCATAAGAGTTTAGCGCCTTAGAGTTGTAAACTTTCTCTTTGGGCGCCCCTGAGTGAATGTTGGCGCCTTGGACAACTAAATACGCCTTTGATGGAGTGGAGCCCAGAAGGGGAGTAGGAGGAAACCCAATCTTCAAGATTCATCAAGCTTCAAAGTTTAGGTCAGAGGTTATCCACTTTATCCAAGGAAGGTGTTATCATCTACACTCCGAGAAGGTAATGTCAAAGGCCATCATGAAGGATCACTTCATCAACTTCAAGTCCTTCAAGTTCAAGTCCTTTCACCTAGCAAGTCCAAGAGAGATTTCTACTCTGATTCATGAAGTAAGCTTATATCATCCTTATCTACTTTGCAAGAAGAAGAAACATTACAAAGTTAATCAAATGAGTTACAAGTACCATACATCCAATTGCAAGGAGTGAACCACCTTAAGGAAAAATAGTTCTCTTGAAGTTACTTGAAATGTCAAAAGGTTTAGCGCCTCCAAGTAAGGTCAGAGGTGAGGTTAGAGGTGAAATGCGCCTTTGGACCATTCTGGCGCCTTGGATGAAGAACCTATATCTTGAGCCCAAGAGGTAAAATTTGCGCCTTAGTGGATTTGGAGAGTTACAGAGATTAGAGAAAAGCACCTTGAAGACAGAGTTGTTCAAGGTGCATGTGTGATTTGGTCAAAAACAGGCGCCTAGAGTGAATAGGCTTTCATCCTGACTTAATACACTGCCTCCTTCTGACGATTTTTGGGGCAGCAGAAAACCTTTCACCACGGGCAAATGTCTCAGAGCTATAAAAAATCGAGAGGGGTTATTGTAGAGGCACTCTACGTGATCCCGTTGCCTCAGACGGAATGTTTCTAAGTGACATGGTTTTCGAGTAACATCTCGTCAAAGATTGCTGCCTTTTTGCACTTTGGACTCTTCAGGGATATCGTCGGTACAATGTAGCTCCGACTGTTTCGACATGTTTGGGTGAAAAATAGGACCATGCCTAGCATAAATGTACCCATTCGGACGCGTTGGAACAGTCAGTTTGGTCGCATCAGGAGCAGGACGAAAGTTACACCCCTTTGCAACTTTACACTGCCTCCTTCTGACGATTTTTGGGGAAACAGAAAACCTTTCACCACAGGCAAATGCCTCAGAGCTATAAAAAACTGAGAGAGGTTATTGTAGAGGCACTCTACGTGATCCTGTTGCCTCAGACGGAATGTTTCTAAGTGACACAGTTTTCGAGTAACATCTCATCAAAGATTGCTGCCTTTTTGCACTTTGGACTCTTCAGGGATATCGTCGGTACAATGTAGCTCCGACTGTTTCGACATATTTGGGTGAAAAATAGGACCATGCCTAGCATAAATGTACC
Source organism: Cunninghamia lanceolata (assembly GCA_027924645.1). Lineage (NCBI taxonomy): Eukaryota > Viridiplantae > Streptophyta > Pinopsida > Cupressales > Cupressaceae > Cunninghamia > Cunninghamia lanceolata. Next base: position 144,677 of record BSBN01001415.1, on the reverse strand, counting down.
CATTCAAACACGTTGGAACAGTCAGTTTGGTCGCATCAGGAGCAGGACGAAAGTTACACCCCTTTGCAACTTTACACTGCCTCCTTCTGACGATTTTTGGGGAAACAAAAAACCTTTCACCACGGGCAAATGCCTCAGAGCTATAAAAAACCAAGAGAGGTTATTGTAGAGGCACTCTACGTGATCCCGTTGCCTTAGACGGAATGTTTCTAAGTGACATAGTTTTCAAGTAACATCTCGTCAAAGATTGCTGCCTTTTTGCACTTTGGACTCTTCAGGGATATCGTCGGTACAATGTAGCTCCGACTGTTTCGACATGTTTGGGTGAAAAATAGGACCATGCCTAGCATAAATGTACCCATTCAGACGCGTTGGAACAGTCAGTTTGGTCGCATCAGGAGCAGGATGAAAGTTACACCCCTTTGCAACTTTACACTGCCTCCTTCTAACAATTTTTGGGGAAACAGAAAACCTTTCACCACGGGCAAATGCCTCAGAGCTATAAAAAACCGAGAGAGGTTATTGTAGAGGCACTCTACGTGATCCCATTGCCTCAGACGGAATGTTTCTAAGTGACACAGTTTTCGAGTAACATCTCGTCAAAGATTGCTGTCTTTTTGCACTTTGGACTCTTCAGGGATATCGTCGGTACAATGTAGCTCCGACTGTTTCGACATGTTTGGGTGAAAAATAGGACCATGCCTAGCATAAATGTACCCATTCGGACGCGTTGGAATAGTCAGTTTGGTCGCATCAGGAGCAAGACAAAAGTTACACCCCTTTGCAACTTTACACTGCCTCCTTCTGACGATTTTTGGGGAAATAGAAAACCTTTCACCACGGGCAAATGCCTCAGAGCTATAAAAAACCAAGAGAGGTTATTGTAGAGGCACTCTACGTGATCCCGTTGCCTCAGATGGAATGTTTCTAAGTGACACAGTTTTTGAGTAACATCTCGTCAAAGATTGCTGCCTTTTTGCACTTTGGACTCTTCAGGGATATCGTCGGTACAATGTAGCTCCGACTGTTTCGACATGTTTGGGTGAAAAATAGGACCATGCCTAGCATAAATGTACCCATTCGGACACGTTGGAACAGTCAGTTCGGTCGCATCACGAGCAGGATGAAAGTTACACCCCTTTGCAACTTTACACTGCCTCCTTCTGACGATTTTTGGGGAAACAGAAAACCTTTCACCACGGGCAAATGCCTCAGAGCTATAAAAAACCAAGAGAGGTTATTGTAGAGGCACTCTACGTGATCCCGTTGCCTCAGACGGAATGTTTCTAAGTGACACAGTTTTCATGTAACATCTCGTCAAAGATTGCTGCCTTTTTGCACTTTGGACTCTTCAGGGATATTGTCGGTACAATGTAGCTCCGACTGTTTCGACATGTTTGGGTGAAAAATAGGACCATGCCTAGCATAAATGTACCCATTCGGACGCGTTGGAACAGTCAGTTTGGTCGCATCACGAGTAGGACGAAAGTTACACCCCTTTGCAACTTTACACTGCCTCCTTCTGATGATTTTTGGGGAAACAGAAAACCTTTCACCACGGGCAAATGCCTCAGAGCTATAAAAAATTGAGAGAGGTTATTGTAGAAGCACTCTACGTGATCCCGTTGCCTTAGACGGAATGTTTCTAAGTGACATAGTTTTCGAGTAACATTTCGTCAAAGATTGCTACCTTTTTGCACTTTGGACTCTTCAGGGATATCGTCGGTACAATGTAGCTCCAACTGTTTCGACATGTTTGGGTGAAAAATAGGACCATGCCTAGCATAAATGTATCCATTCGGACGCGTTAGAACAGTCAGTTTGGTCGCATCAGGAGCAGGACGAAAGTTACACCCCTTTGCAACTTTACACTGCCTCCTTCTGACGATTTTTGGGGAAACAGAAAACCTTTCACCACGGGCAAATGCCTCAGAGCTATAAAAAACCAAGAGAGGTTATTGTAGAGGCACTCTATGTGATCCCGTTGCCTCAGACAGAATGTTTCTAAGTGACACAGTTTTTGAGTAACATCTCGTCAAAGATTGCTGCCTTTTTGCACTTTGGACTCTTCAGGGATATCGTCGGTACAATGTAGCTCCGACTGTTTCGACATGTTTGGGTGAAAAATAGGACCATGCCTAGCATAAATGTACCCATTCGGATGCATTGGAACAGTCAGTTCGGTCGCATCACGAGCAGGACGAAAGTTACACCCCTTTGCAACTTTACACTGCCTCCTTTTGACGATTTTTGGGGAAACAGAAAACCTTTCACCACGGGCAAATACCTCAGAGCTATAAAAAACCAAGAGAGGTTATTGTAGAGGCACTCTACGTGATCCTGTTTCCTCAGACGGAATGTTTCTAAGTGACACGGTTTTCGAATAACATCTCGTCAAAGATTGCTGCCTTTTTGCACTTTGGACTCTTCAGGGATATCGTCGGTACAATGTAGCTCCGACTGTTTCGACATGTTTGGGTGAAAAATAGGACCATGCCTAGCATAAATGTACCCATTCAGACGTGTTGGAATAGTCAGTTTGGTCGCATCACGAGTAGGACGAAAGTTACACCCCTTTGCAACTTTACACTGCCTCCTTCTGACGATTTTTGGGGAAACAGAAAACCTTTCACCACGGGCAAATGCCTCAGAACTATAAAAAACTGAGAGAGGTTATTGTAGAGGCACTCTACGTGATCCCGTTGCCTTAGACAGAATGTTTCTAAGTGACACGGTTTTCGAGTAACATCTCGTCAAAGATTGCTGCCTTTTTGCACTTTGGACTCTTCAGGGATATCGTCGGTACAATGTAGCTTCGACTGTTTCGACATGTTTGGGTGAAAAATAGGACCATGCCTAGCATAAATGTACCCATTCGGACGTGTTGGAACAGTCAGTTTGGTCGCATCACGAGCAGGACACCAAAAATGCAAAAGTTGCTTTGTGCAACTTGACAACATTGACACTTTTTTGCAACATGACTCAAAGACTCAAACTGACCCCAAATGACTCAAAGCGACTTAAAATCACCTTGATTATAGAGGTTGAGGCGCTCCTTATCATTCATTCATTATGAGCGCCTTGGGAGAATGGTATATAGGTCATCATCATGATTGGGCGCCCTGGATCCAGAGTGTTGGAGAGATCATCAAATGGTGTCTAGTAGGGTGAGTTATGAGTTTGGTCGCATCAGGAGCAGGACACCAAAAATGCATAACATGATGATGTAAAAATGTGTACATATGTGTAAAAATGTAGGAGGAAATAAAAAAAGACAAACCTTACAAATTAATGTGCATACTTACAACTCAATGTAACATAACTTTACAAAATCAATGTGAATACTTACAAATTAATCCAATGAACCATCTGGATCTGCTCTACTCTTTATTGTGTCAAGTATTGCTTCATGGTCAGACTCACGCACCTTCCACAATATTTTGTTCAAAGGTCTACCCCGATACTTTATCAAATGAACATTGGATGCCACGACAAGGTTCGAGTAATGAAGAATCTTTCGATGCATGTCAAAGTCCTGAAATAGCCAAATATTAACACTCTTATGTGGGTACCTTCTAAGCCATGTTCCAGTAATAACCACTGATCCTGTAGGGTATTTGATGTTTTCTCCATCTGTAACAGGGGCCTCCAATTTCTTTTTGGCCTCAACACAACGACATAAGTAATAATCTGTTCCCTCTTCATTATCTTCATCTGCAATAACTGCATATACGTGTCCTACATTGATATGTGTAGCAAATTAGATGAAATTAGTCAACATTACAAAAACACTACAAAGTAAGATGACATTACCTGGTTGAACTAGATGAAATTAGATGCATATATGTGCCCTATATTACCTGGTTGAACTAAATCTGATATGTGGTCAAAGTCAACTGACGATTCCATCTGTGTTAGTTCCAGTGCCGTCGGGGGTCGATACGTGTCAAGTGGGCTAAGGTAACTTAACTGCCATTCGTCAACCCACTCCTTTGACTCGCACTCATCCCAGACTTGAATTGTACAGGAAGAACAAAAGCATGACATCTTTCATGTATGGATACTCCATGAACCTGCAATTGAGCTTCTGAAAGAGTGCATCTCATTTGATCCTGTCAATGTACAACAATCCTCATATGGTGCAATGTTAGTATCATCTATCAACCAAAAAAATCTACGAACTAAAGACTTACCTTCATTACCTGGACCCATGGAAGCATTACACCACTCGACAATCGATTTTGCATCTGTCAACTTTGCATTGTCTTTATACTTTAACTCTTCTCGTGCTATGGCTCTTTTGATACATGCTCCTGCACCATCATGCTCCCCCTTTCCATGCCCGGCCTCACAAAAGTTCCACATATGTTGAATACCTGTAAAATTATGCCTCCTACTCAGCCAATAGAAATTCTGCGAGTTCTTGAATTGTGATGCACAATTATCTGACCATATGATATGCTGACTGAACGATATGCCCCTTCTAGCCAAATCATTGTAGAACACCTGAAAGCAACCTTGCACGAACTCTGTAGAATGCGTGCGATCATCACTAATATAGAAATGATACTCCCTTATGATCTTTCTGTCATCCTCTGTACTATCATTCGCATGAATGAATGCGATGTGCACAAATATAGAAACCTGTGTGGAGTTGTAATATTGTGATTGCACCTCACGCTGTGGCTGTAGACTGTAGTTCTCTGCAAAGTCGACGACTGAAACAATGCTACCAACCAGAAATGTGTCCTTGCATAACTTGAATTGCAAGTCCAACCATCGAGCTCTATGGGCATGTCTTGCATACTCATACACTATGCTGTCACGAAATATAGGCATAAACTGATACACTGGAATCTTTTCAATAACTAATTCACACCTCTTTGCTTCTTTACCATCTTTTGTATTGTATGCCACTGTTTTATACTTGCCAAACTCTACTAGTTCATTTCCAACCGCATGTGTTATTTCCATATGTTCACATATTGGCAAATGTTGCAAGCCACCGCAACGATGACATGTGCCATCCAAGCATAATTTCTTGTAGAATATTTGACCTTCCTCTCTTTCACATAAAATTCTTGATATGAAGTCTCTTGAAGATGTTGGTGGGGCACATATGGCACAACCCTGCAAATCATTGTTAGTATGCATATCAAAACATATAGACCTATAAGCATCAAAATGGTTAGAAAATTTAATATGTAATCTACAACAACAAGTAGTGCATGTGTGATTTATCTTAACATAGAAAGGTTTTAGCATTTCAAAATATCTTTGACAAATTTTAATTTGAGGATACTTCTCTAGAAATTTACCATAAAACTATGTTTGAGTCTCATCCAAAAAATGCTTTGGATGTGGCTCGCGGTTCTGACTACCAATTCTCCTTCTTACCACATCCCTTTGATTCAGAGATACCCTTGTGTAATTCTTCCAAAAGTCTTCAATTAGTGATCTCAATGCTTCAACAATTGGTTTATCTTTTCGTGGTAGTCTCCCCGAGAACGCCCATAATTCATTGGCATTAGTGTCCTCAATTCTTTGGCGTCTTCCAATGGCTCTTGATAAAGTTTTCCTATTAATTCTCAATTCTTGACTTGTCTTTCTAATGAGACGAGCTTTCCTCGTTTGACTACTTACTATAGTCGATGTAATCACACGCCGTGTTGCATTACTATCTTTTGTGCGTGAGGTGTTACCCACACTCTCATACGCACTCATTAGATTCTTGACAATAGATTTTTCACTTGAAGCCTCTGATGTTCTCAACCCAAGAATCTTCATGATAGACCTATACTTTATACTTCGCATCATTTCAACGAATAGTTGACATCTTGCAGTCTCATTTAACTTTTCAAAGAACAATCTCCAAATCTTATTAGCATATCTTCTACAAGTGCGTTTTGGAATCTTACCTTGCATTGGCTGCAAAATATTCTCATCAATATCAATCAAATACTTTGGCTTTCTATGCAAAATTCTAGGTGGTGTCAAGTTAGGTAAATTCATCTCAACATTAGGAATTTCATCAATATTTAAATGAGATGGGTTAGATGGCATACCTTCGATCGAAGATGGAATAGATGACATACCTTGAGGTTGAGGTGGGAACGATGGCATACCTCCTTCATCACATGTGAGTGATGATGTACTCTCAACTTGAGATGTGGTAGATGGTGTCCCTACATGTTGTCTTGCGGTAAAGGATGTGTCTCCAACTATGGTATTCAAATCTCTCGTACCATGAAGTTTTTGCATTCGTTCTCTTTGTGCCGCCAATACCATATCTCTTTGTGATGGTTTTGGTTCCTCTTCAATTGGTATGTCTTCATTTATCGTGTCCAATTTCCTCTTCTCACAAAGTTCTCTCATAGCCATTGCTTTCTTTGCATTCTTAGCTTCTATCTCTTCCCGTGTTGGTTTAATTCTTGATCGTTTCCTCGGCATGACAGAGAATTTGTCTGTAGCATGATAAAGAGACCAATATTAGTTCCTAAGAAATGAATACATGATAATAGTGGGATTGTATTTTTTTTATGTTGTAAGGATTTATTCTTGTATAGTTTGACATCATGGTATGAACTAAGGTTTGTTTATTACACATAATTATTAAAGAGCCCAAGTGTAGAAAATATACATGGCATCATGTGAGATTGTAGGTTGCTTTCTCGATTGGGAATGTGTCTATTTTAAACATGTATGATAAAGCACGATAAAGTAATTCAATCCGAAATAAGGAAAATGTAAAGAACATGAATGTAAAGACTTGACATACCTAAAAAATGAAGATTTGAATGGAGAGAGTACCCAATTATGTAGTGTTTTTATCTTCTTGCATCAAACTCCTCAACAATTTGAGTTTTTCACCACTTGCTTCCTTTTCAATGTTAAATTCTTAAAATTGAATCACAATTAACATTGCAATACTACAAAAATTGAAACTTGAATAGATATATATCAAACTTGGTTTGAAAACTATGTTATTTCCTCCTTCTCAAGTTGGCAAAGCAGAAAAGGTGGTGGAAAGATCATGCAAAGGTGGTACAATGTGTCAAATGTGCATGTGAACTTCCCAATAGCATGAAAGCACTTCTTTTTTGTCGGAGCACACGCAGAATCAGTAAGAAAACAGAGCATGTGGGCCAAGATCACGGGGGTAACCACTTTTTTACCGTTTCAGTAGAAAGACAAAACGCGAGCGCGTTATAACGCGCTCGCGTTATAACGCGCTCGCGTTTTGTCCTGCTATAGATCCCTAAACCCTCAACTCTGATCCCTTGACCCTCAACCCTCAATGTCAAATCCTAATCCCTCAACCCTCAGCGTCAAATCCTAATCCCTCAACGTCAAATCCTAATCCATCAGCCCTCCAACCCTATCCCTAATCCTTACAACCCTCAACATCAAACCCTAATCCCTCAACCCTTAAATCTGATCCATCAACCCTCAACATCAAACCCTAATCCCTCAACCCTCAACCCTAATCTGTCATCCGTCATACCTCAACTCTAATCCCTCATTCCTAAACCCTAAATGCTATCCCTATTCCTAGACCCTCAACAGGCTCGATACTATACCTTAAACCCTAATCCCTCTACCATCGACACTCTTATTTAACCCTAATCCCTTGACCATTAACCCTATCCCTCAACCTCAACCCTCAACCCTCAACTCTCAACATTAAACCCTAATTCATCAACCCTAAACCCTAATCCCTCAAACTTAAACCCGATCCCTAAACCATCAACCCTCAACACTATACCTTAAACCCTAATCCCTCAACCCTAACCCTAAACCTTGTCCCTAAACCCTAATCCCTCAACCCTCAACCCTAATCTGTCATCCATCATCCCTCAACTCTAATCCCTCATTCCTAAACCCTAAATGCTATCCCTATTCCTAGAACCTCAATAGGCTCGATACTATACTTTAAACCCTAATCCCTCTACCATCGACACTCTTATTTAACCCTAATCCCTTGACCATTAACCCTATCCCTCAACCTCAACCCTTAACCCTCAACCCTCAACCCTCAACTCTCAACATTAAACCCTAATTCATCAACCCTAAACCCTAATCCCTCAAACCTAAACCCTATCCCTAAACCATCAACCCTCAACACTATACCTTAAACCCTAATCCCTAATCCCTCAACCCTAAACCTTATCCCTAAACCCTAATCCCTCAACCCTCAACCCTAATCCCTCATCCCTCAACTCTAATCCCTCATCCCTAAACCCTAAATGCTATCCCTATTCCTAAACCCTCAACAGACTCGATACTATACCTTAAACTCTAGTCCCTTATCCCTAAACCCTCCAACCCTATCCCTAATCCTTATACCCTCCACACTCTACTTTAACCCTAATTCCTCGACCCTCAACCCTATCCCTAAACCTTTGACCCTCGAACCTCAACCCTCAACCCTCAACATCAAACCCTAATCCCTCAACCCTTAACTCTGATCCCTCGACCTTCAACCCTGATCCTAAACCCTAAACCCTCAACGCTAAATTCTAATCCCTCAATCCTATCCCTAAACCTTCAACCCTCAATGTCAAATCCTAATCCCTCAACCCTCAGCGTCAAATCCTAATCCTTCAACATCAAATCCTAATCCCTCAACGTCAAATCCTAATCCGTCAACCCTCCAACCCTATCCCTAATCCTTACAACCCTCAACCCTTAAATCTGATCCATCAACCCTCAACACTATACCTTAAACCCTAATCCCTTCAACCTCAACCCTATCCGTAAACCCTTAACCCTCGAACCTCAGCCCTCGACGTCAAACCCTAATCCCTCAACCCTTAACTCTGATCCCTCATCTCTCAACCCTAACCCTAAACCCTCAAACCTCAACATCAAACCCTAATCCCTCAACCCTCAACCCTAATCTGTCATCCGTCATCCCTCAACTCTAATCCCTTATTCCTAAACCCTAAATGCTATCCCTATTCCTAGACCCTCAACAGGCTCGATACTATACCTTAAACCCTAATCCCTCTACCATCGACACTCTTATTTAACCCTAATCCCTTGACCATTAACCCTATCCCTCAACCTCAACCCTCAACCCTCAACTCTCAACATTAAACCCTAATTCATCAACCCTAAACCCTAATCCCTCAAACCTAAACCCTATCCCTAAACCATCAACCCTCAACACTATACCTTAAACCCTAATCCCTCAACCCTAACCCTAAACCTTGTCCCTAAACCCTAATCCCTCAACCCTCAACCCTAATCTGTCATCCGTCATTCCTCAACTCTAATCCCTCATTCCTAAACCCTAAACACTATCCCTATTCCTAGAACCTCAACAGGCTCGATACTATACTTTAAACCCTAATCCCTCTACCATCGACACTCTTATTTAACCCTAATCCCTTGACCATTAACCCTATCCCTCAACCTCAACCCTTAACCCTCAACCCTCAACCCTCAACTCTCAACATTAAACCCTAATTCATCAACCCTAAACCCTAATCCCTCAAACCTAAACCCTATCCCTAAACCATCAACCCTCAACACTATACCTTAAACCCTAATCCCTCAACCCTCAACCCTAAACCTTATCCCTAAACCCTAATCCCTCAACCCTCAACCCTAATCCCTCATCCCTCAACTCTAATCCCTCATCCCTAAACCCTAAATGCTATCCCTATTCCTAAACCCTCAACAGACTCGATACTATACCTTAAACTCTAATCCCTTATCCCTAAACCCTCCAACCCTATCCCTAATCCTTATACCCTCCACACTCTACTTTAACCCTAATTCCTCGACCCTCAACCCTATCCCTAAACCCTTGACCCTCGAACCTCAACCCTCAACCCTCAACATCAAACCCTAATCCCTCAACCCTTAACTCTGATCCCTCGACCTTCAACCCTGATCCTAAACCCTAAACCCTCAACGCCAAATTCTAATCCCTCAACCCTTCACTCTAATCCCTCAACCCTAAACCCTATCCCTAAACCCTCAACACTATACCTTAAACCCTAATCCCTCAACCCTAACCCTAAACCTTGTCCCTAAACCCTAATCCCTCAACCCTCAACCCTAATCTGTCATCCGTCATCCCTCAACTCTAATCCCTCATTCCTAAACCCTAAACGCTATCCCTATTCCTAGAATCCCAACAGGCTCGATACTATACTTTAAACCCTAATCCCTCTACCATCGACACTCTTATTTAACCCTAATCCCTTGACCATTAACCCTATCCCTCAACCCTCAACCCTCAACCCTCAACATTAAACCCTAATTCATCAACCCTAAACCCTAATCCCTCAAACCTAAACCCTATCCCTAAACCATCAACCCTCAACACTATACCTTAAACCCTAATCCCTCAACCCTCAACCCTATCCCTAAACCCTAATCCCTCAACCCTCAACCCTAATCCCTCATCCCTCAACTCTAATCCCTCATCCCTAAACCCTAAATGCTATCCCTATTCCTAAACCCTCAACAGACTCAATACTATACCTTAAACTCTAATCCCTTATCCCTAAACCCTCCAACCCTATCCCTAATCCTTATTCCCTCCACACTCTACTGTAACCCTAATTCCTCGACCCTCAACCCTATCCCTAAACCCTTGACCCTCGAACCTCAACCCTCAACCCTCAACATCAAACCCTAATCCCTCAACCCTTAACTTTGATCCCTCAACCTTCAACCCCGATCCTAAACCCTAAACCCTCAACGCCAAATTCTAATCCCTCAACCCTTCACTCTAATCCCTCAACCCTCAACCCTCAACTCTCAACATTAAACCCTAATTCATCAACCCTAAACCCTAATCCCTCAAACCTAAACCCTATTCCTAAACCATCAACCCTCAACACTATACCTTAAACCCTAATCCCTCAACCCTCAACCCTAAACCTTATCCCTAAACCCTAATCCCTCAACCCTCAACCCTAATCCCTCATCCCTCAACTCTAATCCCTCATCCCTAAACCCTAAATGCTATCCCTATTCCTAAACCCTCAATAGACTCGATACTATACCTTAAACTCTAATCCCTTATCCCTAAACCCTCCAACCCTATCCCTAATCCTTACACCCTCCACACTCTACTTTAACCCTAATCCCTTCAACCTCAACCCTATCCCTAAACCCTTGACCCTCGAACCTCAACCCTCAACCCTCGACGTCAAACCCTATTCCCTCAACCCTTAACTCTGATCCCTCATCTCTCAGCCCTAACCCTAAACCCTAAACCCTCAACCCTCAACGTCAAATCCTAATCCCTCAACCCTAAACCCTATCCCTAAACCCTCAACACTAGACCTTAAACCCTAATCCCTCAGCCCTCAACCCTAAACCTTATCCCTAAACCCTAATCCCTCAACCCTCAACCCTAATATGTCATCCCCCAACTCTAATCCTTCATCCCTAAACCCTAAATGCTATCCCTATTCCTACACCCTCAACAGAATTGATACTATACCTTAAACCCTAATCCCTTATCCCTAAACCCTCCAACCCTATCCCTAATCCTTATACCCTCCACACTCTACTTTAACCCTAATTCCTCGACCCTCAACCCTATCCCTAAACCCTTGACCCTCGAACCTCAACCCTCAACCCTCAACGTCAAACCCTAATCCCTCAACCCTTAACTCTGATCCCTCGACCCTCAACACTATACCTTAAACCCTAATCCATATCCCTCAACCCTTAACCCTTAAAACTTAAACCCTATCCCTACACCCTCAACACTTGACACTATATCTTAAGCCTTAAACCCTCATCCCTAAAGCCTCAACCCTCAATCCTTAAACCTTCAACCCTAAACCCTATCCCTAATCCCTCTACCCTCGACACTCTAACCCTAACCTCGACATTAAATGCTAATCCGTCAACCCTAAACCCTAATCCTCAACCCTCAACCCTCAACCCTCAACACTATACCTTAAACCCTAATCCCTCAACCTTAACCCTAAACCTTATCCCTAAACCCTAATCCCTCAACCCTCAACCCTAATCCATCATCCCTCAACTATAATCCCTCATCCCTAATCCCTAAGTGCTATCCCTATTCCTAAACTCTCAACAGACTTGATACTATACCTTAAACCCTAATCCCTTATCCCTAAACCCTCCAACCCTATCCCTAATCCTTACACCCTCCACACTCTACTTTAACCCTAATCCCTCGACCCTAAACCCTTGACCCTTGAACCTCAACCCTCAACCCTTAATGTCAAACCCTAATCCCTCAACCCTTAACTTTGATCCCTCGACCCTCAACCGTAATTTGTCAACCCTCATCCCTAAACCTTAAATGCTATCCCTATTCCTAGACCCTCAACGGGCTCGATACTATACTTTAAACGCTAATACCTTATCCGTAAACCTTCCAACTCTATCCCTTATGCCTTAACCCTCATGATTAAAAGACTTGAATGTAAAAAAAAATTGAGTGGGACATAACGCGAGCGCGTTATAACGCGCTCGCGTTATGTCAAACATGGCAAAAGACAGACTTGTGGGAAAGAAAAATGCAAGGCAAAACATAACGCGAGCGCGTTATAACGCGCTCGCGTTATTTCTTGCTTTGGGAATCCCAAGCCTTGGGCTTGGGATTTGCTTTGGATTTCCAACCCAAAGGCTTGGAGTGCCTTATGAACAGTCACAGACGTGTTTTTCTGTATTCTTCAAAATTTCACATAATTTCGTTCGTGCTAACCCTCAGATTTGCACGTGTTTCAAGGTTGAACAAATCGAACACATGGGTAATGTTAGGGTTTCTCTTAGCTATTTGACGATGTGATTTTTTTCACATTTTAACAATGTTAAGCCTTTCATCTTTAATTTCTTTTGTTTGTGTGTCCGTTTTTATGCAAAAACCACTGTTTGGTCTTTTTTTCATTGTAAAATAACTATTCTTTCAAATTTCAAAAAAATTACATATTTAGAAACTAGACTCCATTCTACAAATATTAAAAAAATAAAAAAATGATTTTCAATTAGTTTTCAAAATTTATAGGGGTAGCACGGCCAAAATTCTATTTTTTAGGATGTGTCCACTTTAAAAATTAGTAAAAAATTAAATATTCATCAAAAAATTATCAGAAAAATTGAGCATAAACTACATGCTATTAGCTAATTTCTCACCGAAGCGATTTTAAAAATACCAAAAAAAAGTTGACCTTTTGAGGGAGCCACAAAACATGCTATGTTATGTTTTTTTGACAGAAACAACACCAATTTCTGTGGCTCCCTCTTTTGAACCCCTTAATCTATGCCATTTTCAAAACAAAATAGTAGTTTAGAAAGTAGACTCGGAGCACTACGAACATTGTTTTGGTTGCATCTCTAAATTTTGAGTGTAACTATGCTCAATTTCTCATCCAAGGCCAGTATTTCCTGATTTCAAAAAAAAAGTGGCCACTTAAGACCCCTTTTTGGCCCCCCATCTTCGTGCACTTACCCGTAGATGCCTCTAGAATGGCTATAAGAGTAGTATTGGTGCAACCAAAAGGGACTAAGGACCATCCACAACTTTTTTAGGTAGAAAACTATCAAAGATAGAAAATGTCATGCCCACATTTCCCATGCGGTCAAGACACGCATCACACATGTCATGTCCACATCTGTCATGTGGTCATGACATGAAATGCCAAAAATTTTATCGCACTTCCCTAGAAACCACCTCACACGTGTAAGCGTGCTTGGTGGCAATACACATAAGGCGTAAACAAGTCAGTAGAAGGTGGGGAAATGCGATCACTAGTGCATTTCCCCTATGCAATGAAGGCCAACTAGGTGGGTAGATGCGACATGAGTGACATCACTAATAGGGTTAGGATCAAGGATCAAAACCCTAAGTTTACCTGTGTGAATGAAGGGATCTTGACATAAGTCAAAATCAAAAGTCTTCTGAAACAAGAGAGTAAATTTAATGTCAACACAAAATCGGCAACTAAGAAAAAATAATGATTTAACACTACGCAAGGTTAAAATTTACTAACCTAGCTAAACCCTAAATTCTAGAAAAATCTGGTAGCATAACGCCTCACAGGCATGGATAGGGTTTATTTTAATAAAACTAATTTTGGTTGATAGTTTACTAGGTTTATAAGTTGGATTAAAATTATGACTTTATATAACTAATAAAATCGCTCTAGAATAATTAAATTAATTACTAAACTAATAAAAACTAAATTGCCACTAACCTTGTTGATAAAGGTTTGCAAACAATAGCTTAATTCCATTGGTTTAAAATAGAAACTCCTCAAAAGTTAAATTGGAGGAATAATTTAAATAGATTGAATAAAAGAAACCCAAACTAATTAAATTAAAATTAATTACGTCGAGAGGCATTCTACACTCACAGCAAGGGCTGAAAGATTCAGATTCCCGTAAACAATTAAGATTCAAATTCCATGTAAACAAAGTTCATAAAATGTGTAAATAAATAAATTCATGGAAGCCAAATGGATAGAAAAATAGAAAAACTTGGGCAGTTATGGAGTGAAATCTTTATCATGTTAAACAAAAAATAAATAAATTCGTGGAAGCCATATGGATAGAAAAATAGAAAAACTTGGGTAGTTATGGAATGAAATCTTTATTATGTTTGAAGAATATGAAAAGTCTTGTAGCACAGTCTCTTTAAATTAACTCATGTGAGCATATCAAATATTCTAACTGTAAGTAATTTATAAATGCCAACAAATTGGAAGATATCCCTTGGTGTATTATTGATATATATTTTTAAATATAAATATACTAGTTAATTAAATTTCCTCTAATACATTTAAATACTCCCTAAAGAACTAAAGAAAACAATTAAAAGTAATTAATCTCTACTTCTAGGTAAATCAAATAACAATACTACACAAATCCTCTAATCTAAATACCACTAAATTTAAAATAACTCTTCCATTAATAATCTTCCCAAATTCTTTTCTTTAAACAAAAAAATAACAAAAGAGACAAAAATAAAAAGAGAGGGAGGATTTAATAAAAGAAGATTTAAAATAAAGCTCTAAAAAGCTCTTCTAATAAAATATTGCTATCCTTATGTACATTAAGCCAAAAGCCCTAACCCTAACTCCTTTATTCACATTTTGTTTTCTCTTCTCAAATCTCTCATTCCTTTCTTTCTCTCAAAATTGTTTTGTTTGTAGGTTAGAAGATGAGCATTCATGGCTTCCTCTTAGATTCCTGAAGTATATACATAAGATATACACATTTTTTCTTTTCCTGATAAATATAAATATTTATTTAAATATTTAACTTTTGGTTTATAAACAAAGGGTTTCATATTTTTTTATTTGCTGGGTGTATACACACCTGAATATATATATATATATTAGTTAAACTGCATAAAAAAATCAATAAACATTTGTTTCAAGTATTAGAGGCTAGACGATTGTGTAAACGACGACGACATTAGGATCGCGACGCGACCACATATCTCAGAGAAAGGGGTTCCAAAGTGGAGGGGGCAGACAAGTAGTCTGGGTGCCGGAGTTGGTTTATATGGAAGTGATGGGGGTGTGGGGAGGGGGCTGAGCCCCCGCCCACATCCCACTATGGTGGGGTGTGGGTGGGGGCTCAGCCCCCTCCCCACACCCAGTCACAAGGCCATCGGCGGTGGCGGGGGTTGAAACCCCCACCATAGTCTTAAACATATATATATTTTTAAACAACGCTAAACCAAAAAAAATGCTGAAAGCTATAATGAGTAAAAATCCATATTTTCTGATGCACGCTAAACACAGTTTTCAATATTGTTTGAAATATATATATATATATATAATGTGTATATTTAAGATGTATACACAGATCCATCATTAATACTAATTTTTACAAAACACAAAATTTCCCAGCTTAATAGAATATATATATATATATATACATATATACACATAGCTTTCTGTGTTTAGTATATATATATATATTGTTTCAACAATTTAAACAATACATAATTTAACATAATAGAAAGATGTAACTATTTTTGTATGTAAATAACTATATATTTATATATATCTCTATATTTATATAAGCATTTATTTTTTTTTATAAACAATAGACCAATGTAATGCTCATAAAGACCAACAAACATAAATATCTCTCTTTTTTTGTTTTAAAGTATGGTAAGCTAAATAGGCTTTACTTTTGAAATGGAAAAACTATTACATTACATATACATTCTTTTTGAAAGGAAGTAAACAAAGTTTATAATATATATTTTTTTTAAAATGAAGCTAATGCATAACCTATCTTTTTTTTTTTAGATAAAATCAACAACAATATCTTGGTATATTTTATTTTATTACAACACTAATGACTATATTTTCCTTCATATTGAGACAAATATCATTTTAGCAAGGCTTCCAAGTAAACAAAGAAAAAAACAACAACCTATCTATTTCATTTCCAACAACAACTTTCAGATTTTTTTGAACAAAACTATACATATCAATGAAGTAGATTAACCATTTTATTTATATTCAACTTTTGTCTCCAACCCATACCATATAAAAATCAACAAAAATATATTTTCATTTCCTATTACATAAAAGTTTAAAATACATCTCAAAAGTAGAATTTATTGTTTTACAACACAAGAGAGCACAACACTCTCTATCAAATAACACATTTACAAATAGGCCAACCTTGGCCATACTCTCTCAAGAGTTCCACTAACAACACAAAAAGGAAAAATATTGTTTTCTTCCATAACTCATAGCTCCAAAACCTGCAATAACACAAGGAATGGGAAGAAGCCACAACAAACTGCTCTCCTCCCTGCCATTGACTCACTCATGAGTCACCCCCAAGGTAGGAGGTCATCCTCACACAAGGTAAGCACACACCACTTTTTAACAAATCCACTCAATACAAAAACAAGAATACTCCCATGACTTTCACATAACAAAAACTCACTCAAGATGAGTTCAATGGGGTAGGGGAGTGGACATCACTCAACTCAAGAGTGCCACTCCAAAAACTTTCCAAATACATAAATCTCTCAAGGCCTCAAGCCCACACTCATAAACATGATTTCACAAACTTTATCATATACACATATTGATCAAATTTACAATTTGCCCTCAAGGATAAAACTCCATAAAACCATGGATGTGACATCGAGAAGGTTGACTCCTCCCCCACCCCACACATGTTGAGCATTTTATCCCAAGTAGGAGAGGCTCTCACAACTCCCATTCCCAATTTTTCCACAACAACAATGTAAAAACAACAAAATGAAACTCACACACACACAACATGCAAGTAAAGAAAATGCATAAGGAAAGGCATTTGCCTTGAATCCTACCTTATAAAGCACAAATAGAATATAGTTGAGAAGAGCTCCTCTAACTCCCTCTCCAAGTTGAGCCACTGATTTCTCCTCTAACTTTGTCCTCAAAACAACCAAAATTCAAAAAATGGAAAATATTCAACAACCCCCTCCCTCTCTTCAAGAGGGATTAAAATAGGCTCTTCTCATGAGCTTTGAGGAATGGGGAGGTGACACATGTCACCTCCTCACTCCTCCACCCAACTACTTGCGAGACTCTTGGAATGGGTTGGTGACACATGTCATCCACCCATTCCACCAAGTCTTTCTCCCATCCACTTGCTCTCTCTCACATATGTGGGAGAGAAAGGTGGAGCCAAAAGAGGAATGGGTAACACATGAGCCCCAATCATCTCCTCCTAGGAAAGCCCACACAATCCCAAGGTAACCTCACCAATTGTGGGAGAGGCTTGGAGTTGAGTCCTCCATAATTAAGGGGTCTTGAAGACTCCCCCAACCTAGGAAAGAGGAAATGAAGAGGTTTAGTGTTTGACCCACTCATCCTTTCCCTCCCAAACTTCCATTTTCGTCACTTTACTTTAGGGTGAAGTTAAAGTGACCAAATGGGAGTTTACCTAAGGTTACACAAGCTCAAATGACCCCTAGACCCTAGGGGTACAACCTAGGGTCAATTTTAACCTATTTTGAGCACTATAGGTTGAGTAAAAACACATAAAAAGGGGTCTCAAAAATTAAAACTCAAAATAAAATTTAAATGACATTACAACTTACAACACCAATTAGAAATTAAATAAAAGAAGGGTAGACCTAACCCAACTAACACCATGCAACAACATTACAAAAATTCATCATGCAAACATAGTTGATCTTGGTTCCTCTTGGAACTAGATCAGCTTCACATGGGAAACAACATAGTGTGTGGGATGATCTCTGAGTATTCGTGGCTTCGTTAGAAACCCCTGCGCACTCAAATGAAATGTTAATCCCACATATATATAATAGTCGAAGCAAAGTGAAACATGCACTCACATCATCACAAAATCATATAAACATCAACGAATCACATCATAATCAAATTCCAAATTGCATTTCAAAAATCCATCTCTAGCTAGAATCATGTAATAAATTTCTAACTAAAATCACATGAATAGTATCCCAATAACATCATAATGTAAATCATATGTCTAACATCATTACAAAATTCCATATAAAGGTCTAATCACATCACAATCATGCTAACATAATAAATGCACATAAGCATAAAGTCTAATAGTCCTGCAAATCGGGATCAACAATCTCATAAGTCTAATATGTATCACCAACAGTAAAATAAGGTAGTCAAATAAAAGGGAATGATATGGTAGGCCTCACATCCTCCCCCCTAAGACTGTATTTCATC
Source organism: Cunninghamia lanceolata (assembly GCA_027924645.1). Lineage (NCBI taxonomy): Eukaryota > Viridiplantae > Streptophyta > Pinopsida > Cupressales > Cupressaceae > Cunninghamia > Cunninghamia lanceolata. The sequence continues at coordinate 125,982 of BSBN01001415.1, read as the reverse complement.
CTGTAAGTCTTCAAAGAGGTGAGGATAAAGGGCCCTCAATCTTACTGCATCCTCCCATGTCGCCGTGACCTCAGCGTACATGTCCCACTAGACCCTAACTTGGTACAGCTCTTGACCTTGAAGGCCCAGCGTCCAACGAGCCAATATGTGAATTGGCTCCAAAGCCAACTAACCATCCACCTCTACCTGAAGAGCACTCCAATCCAATACATGAGATAAATTAGATATGTAACACTATAAAACAGAAACATGAAAAACATCGTGGATACGCGACAGGCTAGGTGGCAGGGCTAGACGATAGGCTACGGGTCCTATCCACTCCACGATCTCAAAAGGTCCCACAAAATGAGGTGCGAGCTTATAGCCCTTTCCATAATGGATTGGACTCTTTTGTGGTCGCACTCTCAAGAACACTCTATCACCAACTGAGAAGCTCTGATCTACCCTCTTAGCATCGACATACTTCTTCTGTCGATCCTGAGCCTCCTGAAGTCTCTGCCTAATCAAAGTCTCTGCCTATCCTCAATACGGTCCCAACTCAAAGGTGTTCTACAAGGTCTGTCATACAAGGCCTGAAAAGGAGGCATACCCAACGAGCTATGATGCCCATTATTTTAGGCAAACTTAACTAGATACAGATACTCCTCCCATCTACTCTAGTGATCCATGACATACATACGGAGCATATCCTCAAGAACCTGATTAACTCTCTCTATCTGTCCATCAGTCTCAGGATGATAAGTGGAACTGAAGTGCAACTGTGTGCCAAACGCTTGTTGCAAGGCTCTCCAAAAGGCTGAAGTGAACATTGAATCCTTGTTAGAAATGATACGGCGAGGTACCCCATGTAGTCTAACAATCTGATCCAAGAATACCCTCACCATAGATGGTGCATTGTACATCATGCATACAGGTGAGAAATGCTCCACCTTGGTCAACTTGTCAACCGTCACCATGATGGCATCATGGCAGCGTGATGACATAGGAAGACCAACAATGAAGTCAATGGCAATGGTGTCTCATTTCCACTCAGGTATCTTGTGAGGGTATAAAAGACCCGCTGGATGCTGATGCTTGGCCTTGACCCTCTGGCACTCAAGGCAACGAGCAACATACTCTACAATATCCCCTCTCATACCTGCCCAATGGTATAACTGTTGCAAGTCGTCATGCATCTTCTTCACCCCTGGATGTGTTGCATAAGGTGCTCTATGAGACTCTGAAAGAACCACTGCACAAAGGTCACCCGCATGGGGTACATAGATGTGCTGCCGATGTCTAAGTAACCCATCTGACTCAAGGGAATATCCTACAAATTTTCCCTTAAGGGCCCTCTGTGACTGGATCTCCTGCTGCACCTCAAGAAACCACTCATCCTCAGGCAGATGCTGAATGATGTGCTCTCTCAAGTACACACTCAAGGTCAAGGTCAGGATCTTGTGGTGCCTCCGACTCAAATCGTCAGCGACCACATTCTCCTTCCCTTTGATGTAGTGGATATCAAAGTCATACTCACATAGAAACTCCATCCAACGTTGTTGGCGGGTGTTTAAATTTGGCTATGTGAAAATGTACTGCAAACTGTGGTGATCCAAATGAAGCTCAAAGTGGCAACCCAAAAGAAAGTGTCTCCAACGAACAAGAGAATGTACCACTGTTGCGAGATCTAGATCATGAGTAGGGTAGTTCATCTCATGTGTCTTGAGCTTATGCGACTCATATGCAATCGCTCTACCACCCTGCATAAGCACGACTCCCAAACCATCAAGTGATGCATCTGTACCTACAAAATCCTCTGCAGGATCAGGAACCGCTAAGATGGGAGCGCTGATAAGACACTCCTTGAGGACCCCGAAGGCCCTCTTGCACTGCTAAGTCCAAATGAAACTCTTTCCTTTCCATGGAAGGGAAGTGATGGGGTGCACTATCTTGGAAAAGCCCTCTACAAATCTGCGGTAGTAACAAGCTAATCCCATGAAACTCTTGACCTCTGTCACACTGGTGGGTGCTGGCCAATCTCTGATAGCTCTGATCTTTGATGGATCTACGGAGATGCCATCGCTTGATAGGATGTGCCCCAAGTACTATACTTCTATCCTGAAAAAGGCACACTTTGCCAAGTTGCCATAGAGCTGCTACTCTCTCAAGCACTGCAAAATCTGATGTAGGTGCTCCTCATGATCCTCCTCAGTCTGCGAATAGATCAATATGTCATCAATAAAAATAATCACGAACTGATCCAAGTAGGTACGGAACACCCCGTTCATGAGACTCATGAACATTGCAGGGGCGTTCGTCAAACTAAAGTGGACCATAGTGAACTCATAGTGGCCGTATCTAGTCCGGAAAGCAGTCTTATGAATATCTGCCTCTGTGATACGCAACTGATGGTAACCAGACTTCAGGTCAATCTTAGAGAACACCCTGGCTCCCTACATCTGGTCAAAGAGATCATCAATCCTAGGCAGAGGGTAATAGTTCTTCACTGTCACCTTATTCAACTACCTATAATCCATGCACAAGTGAAGATACCCATCCTTCTTCTTCACGAAGATAACTGGAGCACCCCAAGGTGAAACGCTCAGTCAGATGTGCCCCTTCTCAAGAAAGTCCTCAAGATGCAACTTGAGCTCTACCAACTCATGAGTGGTCATCCTGTAGGGTGCACAAGACACTAGCTCGGCACCCGACACTAAATCAATATGAAAGTCTGCCTCGCGACGGGGTGGCATCCCTGGTAGCTCTGATGGAAACATGTCGACAAACTCTCTCAAGATGGGATGGTCATCTAATGATGCCTCAGGCTCATCCTTTGATCTGTCACTAATTGTGATAGCGAACATTTGACATCCTTTTCGCATGCAGCGCTAAAGCTGCTGAGTGGATATCATACGAACTGCCGTGGGATTCTGAATGCCCACTATCTCAACCGGTGTACCATGATCATCTAAGCAACTAATCACCTTTTGGTGACAATCAAGCTTGGCTCTATGAGCCACAAGCCAGTCCATACCTAAAACCACATCATAGGATCCTAATGGCATAACTCTAAGGTCACAAGATGTAGTGAAGGACCCCAAAGTGATCTCACAATCCTGAACCAAGGCATCTATTGACATCTTGGCCCTAGTGGCCAACTCAACCTCCCACCTAATGTCCTACCTAGAAGCCACCAACCTGCAATGCTCCACTAATGATGTAGATAAAAAGGAATCAGTAGCTCTAGAATAAAAAATAATAGAAATGGGGGCACCCCTGATCGTACCTGATGTCTCAATCACTGATGCTTGAAAATCTGCCTGGCGGTTATCAACTGCTATGAACATGTGGTGGCACTTGCCCACATCTCCTACCATTTGCTCTGACCCTCCTGAACAGGGTCGTCCCCTTGCTGTATAGCCCTATGGGCACTCTCTAGCTAGATGACCTGCTCCACCACACACATAGCATGGGCCCCAAGCCTGTATTTGTCCTGTCTGAGTCCTACCCGACTGCTACTGTCTAGATCTACTTGTGGACCCCTGTGAACCCCTATGAACCCCTATATGACTGCTATGACCTCACAGGCCCCGCAGGTGGTCCCTACTGCCTCTGGTCTCTACGCAAGCCCTGTTGCTGCCATCCTTGATTCTGCCCTCCCTGTACCCTCTGCTGGGGTCTAGACCTATGCTGATTCTACTACTACTACTGTGGAGGTCTAGGAGGTAATGATGGAGAACTAAATCCTCCTCTCTGTGGTGGTAGTGGTGGTCTGCGATAACTCTACTGGTGCTGGTGCTGCCCACAATCCTAAAACTGGGAGCGTGAACCCTGCCCTCCTCCCTGTATCTCCTCAGCTATGTATGCCTTCTCGGTAGCATCACTCAATGTCTGGGGGTCTGCCATGTGTACATGCCTTGCTATGCTATGGTTCAATCCTCTGATAAACTTATGGACTAGGAGTTTCTCATCATGGAGATACTCCACATATCGAGACAACTTAGTGAATCTGCCCTCATACTAAACAACAGTAAGCCCTCTTTGCTGAAGGTCATGAAACTCGTCTATGTGACACTATCTGTAATGATCTGATAAATACTGCGCATTAAAGCGCTCAATGAAAGTCTCCCAAGTGAGTGTGTCCAATGATAGATGGCGCTTGCACTCCTTAGTGTGCCACCAAGTAACTGCTGCATTTTGTAATAGGTGGATTGCCACACGTGACTTCGTGTTACCCTCATAAGGACGCAATGCGAAGCATCAGTCTAGAATGATGAGCTAAGCCTCAGCTTCGACTCCCTCTGTAGTCCCAGTGAAGATAGGAGGATTCAACCTCAACAAATCCCTGATGGGCTCTCCTCGGTCTCTGTACCCTCTAATGGGCTCTTCTGCATAATAATCATATGGCCTGTGAATGATCTGCTCCACTCGCACTATCTACTCACGCCTATCATGACATGGAGGGCTCCTACTACAGACCCTGTAGGTTGATCCAACCCCCTCTGTTGTCATATCTGGTATCTCCACAAATGGCTCCACACGTGGTGCCTCTCGCGGCTCGACGCGGGGTTCCACACGTGACTCTGCTCATGGCTCCATGCTTGGCTCCTCTTGCAGATCAATGCGGGGATCAGTACGTGGTTCTATGCGCAGTACATTTGCAACCGGTGGTAGCCTATCTAATACTGCTTGTAGTGCCTGAAGTATCTATGGTCCAATATCTGGTATAGGTAGGACCTGTGGTGCCAGTGGTGCCTGACCCTCAGCTGAAGAATCATTGTGCACCTCGACGGATGCAGTGTGGCATGAACGCGCTTGCCGAACTCGTCGGGGAGGCATCCTACAAAATAAGGTAATCACTAATTAATCAAAATTGCAGAATAAGTAACGTGCCCAAACAAGCCCAGTGTTTAAACTTAGGCTCTGATACCAAATGTCATGCCCACATTTCCCATGCGGTCACGACACACATCACACATGTCATGTCCACATATGTTATGTGGTCATGACACGAAATACTAAAAAATTTATTGTGCTTCCTTAGAAACCACCTCGCACACGTAAGCATGCTCAGTGGCAATATGCATAAGGCGTAAACAAATCAGTCGAAGGCGGGGTAATGCGATCACTAGCGCATTTCCCCTACGCGATGAAGGCCAACTAGGTGGGTAGATGTGATGTGAGTGATGTTGCTAATAGGGTTAGGATCAAGGATCAAAACCCTAGGTTTACCTGTGTGAATGAAGGGATCTTGACACAAGTCAAAATCAAAAGTCTTCTTCTAAAACAAGAGAGTAAATTTAATGTCAACACAAAATCGGCAACCAAGCAAAAATAATGATTTAACACTGCGCAAGGTTAAAATTCACTAATCTAGCTAAACCCTAAATTCTAGAAAAATCTGGCAGCATAACGCCTCAGGCGTGGATAGGGTTTATTTTAATAAAACTAATTTTGGTTGATAGTTTACTAGGTTTCTAAGTTGGATTAAAATGACGACTTTATATAACTAATAAAATCACTCTAGAGTAATTAAATTAATTACTAAACTAATAACAACTAAATTGCCACTGTAAGGGTAAAATGGTGATCAATCAAATGAAATAAACATGACCCAAACATCAACAGAATGGTGAAACAAAGAAAGATTCAATAAACAAAGCAATGAACAAACACAGTGCAAACCTCTCCCGTTTCAAAACTTCTGTTGTTCGCCTATCACAAATCATCCTTTTGCAAATGAGATGAGCCCTTAGAGAGTGCAATCTTTTTAAGCTGTTTGTAGGAAGTCGACGGTGAACGGCTATGGTGATATGCAATGAAGATGAGCTCCAATGCAACTATGTGATCTCAAGCTTGTGGATGACAAAAGGGTGCCAAAGGCGCGCTGGTGATATTTCTGCAGAGTAACGATGTCAAAAGCCTGGATGACTAGAATGGAGGGATGAAGCTTCATTTATAGACTTGGGAGAATGGGAATCAACGGTTGAGAGGAGATGTGAAGATCGATGACTAAGAATGGTTGAGGAATGTGCAACCAGTAGAAATGTGACAAGTGTCCCAGCTCCATCATGAAAGAGGGGACGTGACAAAATTGATTGGAGAGTTAACTCCATTGACTGAACAATTAACAGACTTGATTGATCAGTTAGAAGAGTGGATTGTGGAACTGACTGAATTGATTGAGGAGTCAACAGAATAGATTGACCAGTGAACTCAAATGACCAATCAGTTAACAGATTTGATTGATTAGTTAACTAACTTCTGATTTGAGAAGAAATAGGCCATGTGGGTGAGAGAAAAATAGGTAATTAAATATTAAATATATTTAATTACATGTGCAACTTGATGATGTGGACAAGGTGAGGTGTAAAGGTGATGTGGATTTTTGAATTTAGAACTTAGGATAGAGGAATTTAGATTAATTAAATAATTTATGATTATTTAATTATGTAGGACATTTAGAAGAATTTTAATTAAATAAATAGAATTTATTTAATTATGGAACAGTGAATTGATTAAATAAATTTAGAATATTTATTTAATTAATAGAAGAATGGAATAAGTATTTAGAATATTTATTTAGGATGATTCGTGTCATTTTTAGGCGTATACATTTTGCCCCTCTTTGATGCAATGCAGTTTACAGCGTTGCTTCAAAGAACAAATAGCCTGACAGTGATATATGCCCCAGTTTTCCCCTGGTACAAGTTTAACGACAAGATGCCCCCTCGGGAGATTGGATGAGAAGAAGGCAGAAGGCGTGAGACGGACAATCTCACGATGAAGAAGGTTGAGTTTGAAGAAAATGGGTGAAGAAAGTGTCAAATGATACGCGATGCAAGATGGAATGATGACACACACAAGCAAGCAAGCAAGTATACACAAATGACACAAGAACAAACAAGGTATTGCCCCTGTCAAGCGGTAAACCAATGATATTTTGATAATGATATACGACAGTGTTGTCATGGCGGGGAACAATATATCCCTAGACCAACACGGCAGGCGTGTTGTCATGGCAGGGAATGATAGATCCCTAGAGCAACATGAAGGATAGTGTCTGGTTTCAGGAAATGAAGCATGTCGTGTAAGACGCGTGTATTGGGCTGATTTCGACAATGCAACATCCTGTATAAGACAATTGATTGACTAACTGATCGAGTTGGTTTACGACCAGACAAGGATCAAGACCACTGATTGTGAGTGGATCATTTGTGCAAGATTGACTTGACTTGATTGGTATGGATTAAAGATGGACCTTGCATTTGGATCATTGCTCAGATTGACTGGACAAGGATGAAAGATATGATGATAGATAGAAATCTGATTGATAGAAGAAAGACTCGATAGAAAGATTCACAAGCTTTTATTTGTATTGATACTCTGCATTGTTGGATCTTTATTGCATGGGGTATGGTATAGATGTATAAATGGATATAGGATGGATGCTTTGCTATTGGAGTGCTTTATTTCATCATTGGGCATTTTTTTTTTGTGGTACTTTTCTGAAATGTTGTAAGTGAATACAAGCATCTAGGTATAATTGAACCGAGATGACCTGAGTATCGCTTACATGGATTGTGATTTAGCAAGTTAATACAAGCATCTAGTCAAAATTGAATCTAGATGACCTGAGTACCTCTTGCATTTCAACAAGCAAGGATTGCCCCCGTTCATGTTAGACCTTTGATGTCCTCGATGATCTTTTGCCGATCACGTCCTAAGACAAGGCTTCACATTACTAAAGTTTAATCCCCAAATAGAAAACAAATAAAATAATCATGCCCCCATCATAGCATCTCTAGCTTTTGGCATTCTTGAGTAGCATAGGAGGGTATGATAGCAAAAATCAGGACTCGAACTGTTAACCATGTTTCTGATCTACAAAGCATATTTGTGTTGATATGTGTTTAGCTCTTGCCTTAATTTGCATAAAATCGTTTAGAAGACCTTGGGTATTTGCTTTGCGTTGGATAGGTTAAGATGCTCATAGTCAAGATTTCTGCTTGAGGCGCGGGTTCTACTTGCATTTGCTTGCTTGGTGGGAAGATTGCACAATCTTTATTGGGGAGACGGACCCTAAGGGACTAACCTAGTGCCTCGGGGGCTCATTGCTAAATGGCCTTGCCTACGTGACGACACAGAGGCAACGTAGTTCGGGGTAAACCCTAATGGACCATGGATGGACTAGAAGAAAGACGACAAGGATGAAGACAAGAAAGGGGACGAATGGGACAAAGGGAAGAAATGGAAGCCTCAGGGGCGCATGAGAATAATGGCCTTGCCTACATGATGGCGTAGAGGCAACGTAGTTCACGAACTTGGACCATGGACACCGACAAGAGACACTATACTAGGCTCACATGAAGGAGATGGTATGGGACAAAACCTTGGTTGATAAGGCCACAAGGAAAGTATCAAGCCATGATAGGTAACTGTTAGGTGTTTATTGTGGGGTAGATATGGATCGAATGGGGCAAATGGAGAAAGAATGGACTTAAGGGGATTGGATTCCCAAAGATGGAGAAGGCAGTTTATCACAAGTAACGCCTGTTTACCAGGTTTTCATCACTTGCTTTTTATTTGCACGAGAAGCTAGAAAGTAACATGACGCCTGTTTGCCAGGTTTTCATCACGATACCTATCCAAGGCGCTTGTTTGCCAGGTTTTCACCAAAGGACGATTTTTTTGTATGCCTTTCTATTTTTTCTAATTTTTTTGTATTTTCTCTTTTCAATTTTTTTTTGTTTTTTTGTATTTTTTTGATTTTTTGATTTTATTGTGCCCCCTTGCACTGGGGTTCTCCTAGGTATAGAACCGACGAAGATGCATACTGTTGATTGGATCATCAAACAACTCACCCTCTAATGTGGCCAACGGATATGCCCCCGATCCGTAAGCAGCTACAATCACATAGGGCCCAAGCCAGTTAGGCTCGAACTTACCTTTCTTTTCTCTGTCCTGCTGATTGCGAGGGTTCTCTTTTAGAACGAGGTCCCCAACCTTGAAGCATCTTGGTCTAACCTTGTGGTTGTAGCTTCTTGACATCATCTGTTGATAGGCTTTGAGATGGTCAAAAGATTTCTGGCGCCTTTCCTCTAGTAGCTCTAGTTCCTGTAGCCTAGAGACTCTGTATTCTTCATCTGATATGAGACCTTTCAACGACACCCTGAGGGATGGGAGTTCAACCTTAATGGGAAGGATGGCTTCGGAACCGTAGACAAGGGCGTAGGGTGTAGCACCTATGGGAGTGCATATACTGGTTCTGTAGGCCCATAGAGCGGGATTGAGTTGGATGTGCCAATCACGACCAACTTCATTGACAGTCTTCTTTAGGATTTTCAGAATGGTTTTATTCGATGCCTCAGCTTGGCCGTTACCTTGGGGGTAGTATGGAGTGGAGAAACGATGTTGGATTTTGAAACGCTCACAAAGTTCCTGGACATCCTAATTTTTGAAAGGTCTCCCATTATCCGTTATGATGGATGAGGGGATGCCATATCGGCAGATAATGTAATTCAGAATGAACGAAGAAATTTGCTTTCCTGTGACGGTGGTTAGGGGAACGGCTTCAATCCACTTTGTGAAGTACTCAGTGGCGGTTATGATGAATTTATGGCCGTTGGAAGAAGGTGGATGAATCTTTCCCACAAGGTCAAGTCCCCACTGGCAAAAGGGCCAGGGTGTCGTTAAAGGTCTCAACTCCTGAGCAGGTGCATGAATCAGGTTCCCGTGTATTTGGCACTGTTTGCACTTTTTGACGAACTGATATGAATCCATTTCCATATTGGGCCAGTAATAACCCAAACGCATGAGTTTCTTAGCTAAGGAAGGACCGCTGGAGTGTGTTCCATAGATCCCTTCGTGTATGTCTCGCAAGGCCGTTATGGATTCTTCTTGTTCTAGACAACGGAGTAAAGTACCATCCAGACCACGTCGGTAAAGGGTATTAGCAATGATAGTGTAACGGGAGGCTTGTCAGATGAAAGTTCGTTTTTGGTTGGAAGAGAGGTCGGGTGGAAGAATATTGTCCTTGAGGTAAGTGTAGGTCTTACCGTACCAAGGTGAATCAGATCCTACTAGGAGGCAAATGGAATGGGTTTCGAGGAGATCATAAGCCGGTTGCCGAATGGTTTCTACTAAGAACTCATACCGTGACTCATATTCAGGTATTTCAAGAAGAGAGGCTATGGTAGCCATTGCATCTGCTGCTTTGTTCTCGATCCTGGGTATTTGTTCAAAGGAGATGGTCCCAAAGTGTTCCTTAAGGTCGTCGACCATCCGTTTGTATGGGATGAGCTTCTCATCTTTGGTTTGATATTCATCGTTGACCTGATTTATGATAAGCTGAGAATCACCATAGACACATAGCGCTTGGATTTTCCACTCAGTGGCCATCTTCAGACCAAGTACCAAGGCTTCATATTCCGCTATATTGTTAGTGCATGGAAATAACAACCTGTAGGACTTTGGAATTGTGTTGCCTTGGGCAGTGATAAACAGGATACCTGCCCCTGATCCGTGGTTGGTGTAAGACCCGTCGAAGTAGAGTTTCCAAGGAGATGTTGATAGAGTGAATAAAGACTCATCAGGAAACTCAAATTGCATTGGTGAAGTGTCTTGTAATGGTGCCTCGGCCAGTTGGTCAGCTATGATTTGCCCTTTGATGGCTTTTCTATCCACATATTCTATATCATATTCACTAAGAAGCATAACCCACTTTGCTAATTGACCTGTGAGAGCTGCTTTGCTGAGAAGATACTTTAGTGGGTCAATTTTGGCAATGAGTTTGACAGGATGTGCCAACATGTAGTGTCGGAGTTTTTGTGAAGCAAAAACCACCGCAAGGCATGATCATTCGACCTGTGAGTATTGTAACTCGTAGCCCACTAAGGTTCGACTGATGTAGTATACAGCTCTTTCCTTGTTCTCATAGTCTTGCTGCGCTAGGAGAGCCCCAAGAGCAGTAGGTGTAGCAGAAATGTAGAGAATCAAAGGTTTTCCTTAGATCGGAGGCATGAGTATAGGAGGGTTCATAAGGTACTCCTTTAGCTTGTTGAATGCCTCTTCGCATCGCTCATCCCATTTAAATGGAATATTCTTATGTAGGAGGTGACTGAAAGGTTGGCACTTGTCTGCCAACTGTGAGATGAACCTTCGGATGGCCTGCAGCTTGCCTTGTAAGGATCTCAACTGTGTTAGAGTCTTGGGCGGTGGCATGTCCATTATTGCTTTGACCTTGGTCGGGTCTACCTCTATGCCGTTTGCTGACACGATGAAGCCTAGCAGCTTGCCCGATGTTACCCCAAACACACACTTCTTCGGGTTCAATTTAACTTGGAATTGATCCAACAGTTGGAAGACTTTCTCTAGGATATCCAGGTGTGAGTCCCTTGTGAGAGATTTTGCTAAGATATCATCAACATAATCCTCCATGGTCACATGCATCATGTCATGGAATATGGTTGTCATGGCCCGCTGATATGTAGCACCTGCGTTTTTCAGCCCAAACAGCATGACATTCCAGCAAAAGGTACCCCATGGACAAGTGAAAGCTATTTTGTGCTGATCCTCTAGTGCTATTTTGATCTGGTTGTACCCTGAGAATCCATCCATGAGTGACAACATTGTATGTCCTGCCGTGAGGTCAACTATGATATCGATGTTAGGCAATGGAAAGTCATCCTTGTGGCATGCTTTGTTTAAGTCTCGAAAATCGTTGCATAGTCGAACCCTGCCATCTGGTTTAGACACTGGCATGATGTTTGATATCCATTCGGGGTAATCTATGGCCCTGATGAACCCCACATCTAGCAATTTCTTGAGTTCTTCCTTGACCAAAAGGGCTATATGGGGATGCATCTTTCTATATGGGGATGCATCTTTCTCAGTTTCTGTTTTACGGGCTTCACCCCTGGATCCAATGGCAGATGATGTAGAATCAAGTTAGGGTCTAGACCTGGCATGTCAGCATATGACCAAGCAAAGCTGCCTCTCTTCTTCTTAAAGAATGGTACAAACCTAGTTTTCTCAGGTGGTGTGAGAGATTTTGCGAAGTGGATAATCTTGGGCTGCTCTTTGGTGCCAATATTCACTGGCTCTGTTGGCTCCACCACAATCTGTGACCATTCTTGGTACATATCACTAGGGAGGGTGTCAAGCATTCCATCGTCAAGTGCCACAGTTGGGTTTTCACCTTCGGATACGTCCTTTCTTTTTACTATTTTATGATCTGACACTGCCACACGGCGGTTTTCACCGTCAGATCCATTTTTGATTTTAATATTTTTGTGACTAGAAGGCTTGGCACCCTCCCCAAAGTAAGCCACAGTATTGAGTTCAATAGCAAAACCAGCTTTATGATCTCCTCTTGGTAAGTGATCCCTAAGTTCCATATAGTCAATGTAAGTGTCATCGTTCTGGAACATATCTAATTGAGGGGTTCCTTGCAGATCCCAGTCGATAAGCTCAGGGTGTAAGAGGGGAAGGGAGTCGGATGAGAGATCTGATTCGTTAATGTTGTGAATGGAAATATTATGGGCACTGGTGGGGATAGTGTTCTGGGTGGTACTCTCCTCCAGGTTGTTTATTGCAATGGAATCGAAACTTTCCTCAAAAGCCATAACCTCAGGGAGGGGCAAATCAGACTCCAGTGGTCTGTCCCGTTGCGTCTGTCCCTCATGGTAGGGGTTGAGAGTTTGGATGGTGTCAATCTCCTTGTCATGGTAGGAGTGCTCTGTTAGCTCGTCCCACTCATACTCATTCGACTCATCTGAATCTGTGTCACTATCCACTTGGAGTGTTTGAATTGTCTCCACTAGGCAGGCATTTTCTTTGGCTTTACCTTTACCTTTGTACCCTAGGCCAGTTGTGTTTCTAGCCGAAGAGGATGAAGAAGGTTGGATAGGTTCAATGATTCCTTCTTTTCTGAGGCCTATGGGGCCTTGTCCTTCGTATCCCATCCTATGCAAGATAGTTTCACCCCGTCCATAGAGTTCTGTAGGGAGTCTAGGCAGCTCTTGGGATGTGTTTTCCTCTTCAGCGTAAAGCCACTGCAGGAGATCTCGCTCCTCTGTCTCATCAGATAAGGTCCCCCATTTTACAAAGGGATTTGCGGGAGTTGTAGGAGGAGCAGATGGCTTTGGAAAATGCCTAGGTTGATGCTTGGGTTTGCCAAAGGAGCGAGGAGACAAAGGCATGGTGGCAAGGTTGAGGCTATGCTCAATGGAGTACTCCCCCACGCCATTTTCTTTTATGGTAAGTTTCAGCGGTTTGGGCCTCGAGGAGGAAGCTTCGGCAGTATGGTCTTGTGGCAGAGTAGGGGAAATGTAGGCTCCGTTATTAGGAATGACACATTCAGATTTTGCTTGGAATGAATTGCAATGTTGGTAGGGGTCGAGGTCGCCTTGTATGGTGACCTGCTTGCCATCGTGTGGGAACTTTATGCATTGATGGTAGGTGGAGGGGACAGCCTTCATGGCGTGGATCCATGGTCTCCCTAGTAGAATATTGTAAGCAAGCTCCCGATCAAGGACTTGGCACACCACATCTTTAATTACCGGTCCCACTTGAATGGGTAGGACAACTGTTCCTTTGGTGGTTCGTTCCTCCTCGTCATAGGCTTTGATGGTAATTTTTCGTCTTGGATCAACTGCCTGTTCGGAGAACCGCAGTGCAAGGACTAGCTTCAACATGCAAATATTTAGACCGGCGCCCCCATCAATGAGAACCCTCTTGATGCGGTGCTTGTGCATGAATGCGACAATGTGTAGTGGAGTGTTGTGGGGTTGAGATATGGAAAGGTCATCTTGCTCTGTAAACGAGATTGTCAAATTACCCACCATGGTTTGAAACTTTTCTTGGGCTAGGTTAGTGGGGACAGTAGTTTCCACTAAGGCTTTCTCAAGAATCTCCTTATGAGAAGGAGATAGATGCAAGAGCTCCAATATAGAAATGTGAGCTGGAGTTTTTTGCAATTGGTCGATGACATTATATGGGTGGGAGTTGGACGGAGATGGTGACGACCTTGGAGGAATGGTGTTGATCGTGACTCTACCACTGCGGGTAATTATACTACAACCAGTTCTGTTAGGTCCTGGTTGTTGGTTGGGGGATATGACGTTGACTTGCGGAACATGCTCAGAAATGCAGTTAATGGTGTACTTAAAGGGAACGCTTGCATAGTTAGCATTACTCGACCCACTGTTCTGGTTTGGCCTATTGCGATTGTTGTCATTATTGTTATGGCCATTGGAGTTGTTGCCGTTGTGACCATCGTTGCTGTTGTGGCCATTGTTGCGATTATTGTTATACGGCCAGTTGTGGTTTAGAAGAAGATCCTGGTAGGCCACATGAGATTCATTGGAGGTATGCTGTTGTGTCCCTCCCTGATTTTGATCCAGTATATCCTGTATGACATTCTTGAGGCGGATGCAATTGTTAGTCGTGTGCCCTCATCCTCGATGATACTCACAATAATCTGTGTCCTTCCAATTGGGAGGTTTGACGATAGGCTCATAGTCACTTGTTGGCAGTAGATAAATTTCATTGTTAGCCAACAACTTCCTGAGAGCAGACTCTTGAGATTCCCCCAACAGCGTGAATTTTCTCCTTGGATTTGAGTTGAACCAAGGTCTAGGTTCCCGAGGGGGTGGCTTGTTGAGCGCACCGGTATTTGCTTCTCCCTTAAGAGTGAATATAGGTTGTTGCTTAGGGGCTGTCGCCTTGGCATCCACTACTCCATCGTTGACCACATTCTTGTTCTTGGTCCAAAACTTTGATTTATCTGTTGTATAATTGGAAGGAGGTGTGTCCTTGTAGAGCTTGAGAGTTCCTTTAGTGATCATAGCTTTTTCAATGAAGAGGCCCATTTCAATGACCTTGGCGAACGAAGTAGGGCATTGTATTTGAATCTGATAGCTAAGATCAGTGTTTAGGCTGTGGATAAACATTTCCAATAGCTGCTTCTCAGGCATGTCGTAAGAACACTTACTAGCTAGCTGTCTCCATCGTTGTAGGAAGGCGGCGAATGACTCACCACCCTTCTGTTTGGTGTTACATAGATCTAGCATAGATACCTCGTGTTCTATGTTGTAAGAGAAGTGCGTTATAAATTTATTGACAAGTTCATCAAAAGTTTTGATTCCTGGTGGGAGACGCGAGAACCACTCCATAGCTTGACCACCTAAAGATCGCGGGAATAGTCTCATTAAGTAGGTCTCGTTGTGAGCTACTTCTAAACATGCTGCAGTGAATTCCCTAATATGATCTCTAGGGTCCCCCTTCCCTTTATATTTGTCAAATTTCAGAACTCCGAACTGATAGGGGAATGGTTTCATGATCAAATTTCTGTCAAAGGGGTATGGTGCTATATCTTCCAAAGAGTAGTTCTTAGAACTTGTACCGGTCTTAAGGTTGGATATCTCGAGCTTTAGACTTTTGATTTGTTGTCTTACGTCTGCCATAGGAGTAGTTGGATCTATGGGTTGCTTTCCTCTCTCAGTTGTATGGGGAACCGTGTCATTTGTGCCTCTTTCATGCGCATGTGGGACTGTATCATGTGTGCCCCTCTCATGATCATTGTTTGCATTTTCCATGATGGAGCTAATGTCAAAGTTTGCGGGGAGTTTGATTCCGAGACTAGCAAGATGATGGAAGTACTTATGGGGATCTTCAAGGATCATCTTCTCTACGACGCGTTGGAATTTTCTATCTTGCATGTGCGCCACTAATTCTTCATGAGAAATCTCTTCTTCACCATCATGTGGCGGGAGAATGTGATCAAATGAGTCGGCCATTTCGATTTGTTTGTTGTATTGGGATCGAGTAAGAACCATGCAAGGTGACGCGGGATGGAGGGGGTTGAGGACTATAAATTTTGGCAAGGTGCCGACTGAGACTATTATGAATGGGATACCTAGGATAAGACTTGGACAAGGAATTCTCTCGCTCAATGACTTCAAGTAAAACGGTTGACACAAGACTCTAGCCACTAGCAAGGGTAGTCGATACCAGTCTTACTATGCAGGGCTTAGTCGTTCAACAAGACTACTAGCAAAGGTATTGTGACCTACTAGGCTTACGTGAATTCACTAATGAAACAAAAAAGAACTTATGCCGAATCGATATGGGATAGGCTGACTTTGGGACAAGAGTGATTTGGACAGAAAGTGAGTGCGATAATGGACGAAAGAGAAAGAGTTGGGCGAAACAGATGGAGAATGACTGCAAGGTTGATTCTGATCTCGGAAAGTGAAACTAGGCTGAAATGGGTACTTTGATTAGGTGAAAATTTCTCCTCAAAAATAGGGCAAGTGCTCACTGTCGCGTATGCGCAGCAGAAAAGGACAAATGTGCAGCAAGTCGCAGTAAATGCGCCAGTCTGGTGAACTATATATGCGCAGGAACAGTGCACATATGCGTAGCAAAAATGTATATGCACAGCAAGTCGTTATAAAAGTGCAGCAAGTCGCTGTAAATGCGCAGCAAAAATGTGTAAATGCGCAGCTCTGAAGTTTTTGCAAAATTTTCAGTTTTTCTTCTATTTTTGGTATTTTTTGGCTAGAAAAGGTCTTCCTGATCTGATATTATGAATTCAATAGCAAGAAAACACAGCAAGCACAAAGAATATTTTGTAGTTTTTCATTGTTTTTGTAATTTTTTTCGACTCTATTTTGGACAAAAGCAAGCATAAAATCCTAGGCGAGAAATGGATTATAAGGGTTTTGGGCCACTAAAACAAGAGGTATTTAATTCGGGCAACCGTTCAAGTGGTTACACGTGCGGTGGTGCTACTCTCCGTTATGGAGTCTCCCAGCCTCACAGGGTTGCGCCTGAGAGGGTTTTGGGGGAGGTTGGCCATCGGTGTAACATAACAGCACTTGTTGCAGGAAGTTTTCACCTCAAGCACAATTTATTTTAAGTGGCTTGGTAGGGCTTGGCGTTAGCCTGTTACCACTTAGGGTCGTTCCCACTTGGACAAGCGTGCATCCAAGGGCAGGCCCCTTCTAAAGGTTAAACAGATAGAATGACAAGTCTGGCACTCTGATCACCCAGAAGAGGGGAGAGCATAAGCCTATTGTCATTCGCAAGCACAGAATACACTGGTTAATCCAACCTAGTTAAAATTAGAAAAACTAAATGGGCTACTCTACTTGTGCACTCACACAGTTGTTAACTTTGAAGTGATTAGGAGATAGCAATGATTCTTTCCTTTGCAAGATAGCAATATTGTTAACTAAAAAAGATAGCCATATAGCAATGATCAATGAAACCAAGATTGCAATAATTCAGTTATCACCCTCCTAATTAGAAATTATGTGAGATTGACATGCATGTTTTTACTTTCCTAATTAGAGTTGGATTAAAATTGTATGCAATTTGCATGAACAATGGGTTACTCCTTCCTAATTAGAACTAGATGAAAGTTGTATGCAAGTTGCATGAACAATGGGTTACTCCTTCCTAATTAGAACTAGATGAAAATTGTATGCAAGTTGCATGAACAATGAGTTACTCCTTCCTAATTAGAACTAGATGAGAATTGTATGCAAGTTGCATGAACAATGAGTTACTCCTTCCTAATTAGAATTAGATGAGAATTGTATGCAAGTTGTTTTACTTTTCCCCTAGTTAATCTATGATGTGTGTGTTAAGGAAAATAAAACTATCCAGCTCTCAACCCTATAGAAGATATATCAAAAGTTTCTTTTCCCCTTTCTTTGACAAGTGTTTAAGTCAAGCTGCATAGATAAATCATTAGTTTTCAAGAAGAAATGTTAGATTTAAGCTTAGAAAGATAGCTAAACTTTGACTATAAAAATAGCTGACAAAATGATAAAATCACTTGATCAAACTTGCTCCATTGTGAAGTTCATAGAATTACCTTTCCAACGAGTGTTTATTTACGAGATTACGAGTTCGTATGCTCCTGTTATGGCAAAAAGAAAAAGATACCACCCTTATGACATGTAGAAGAAGGCAGGATAGAGGATTGCTGGATAAAACGATACACCCTACAGAAGCACCCTTTGGACCATTGGATAAAAGGATGAAGAAGCACCCTTCGGACCATTGGATAAAACAATGCACCTTGTGGGAGCACCCTTCAGACCGCTGGATAAAAGGATGTACCCTGTGAAAAAGCTATTAAGACAGGTGGATAAAAGGATGCGGGAGCACCCTTTGGACCGCGGGATAAAGCGATGCACCCTACGGAAGCACCCTTTGGACCGCTGGATAAAAGGATGCACCCTGCAGAAGCACTCTTCGAACCGCTGGATAAAAGGATGCACCCTGCAAAAACCTCTTCGGACAGTTGGATAAAAGGACACGGAAGCACCCTTCGGACCGCTAGATAAAGTGATGCACCCTGCGGAAGCACCCTTTGGACCGCTGGATAAAGCGATGCACCTTGTGGAAGCACCCTTTGGACCGCTGGATAAAAGGATGCACCCTGCAAAAAAAAAAACTCTTCGGACAATTGGATAAAAGGATGCGGAAGCACCCTTCGGACCGCTGGATAAAGCGATGCACCCTGCGGAAGCACCCTTTGGACCGCTGGATAAAAGGATGCACCCTCAAAAAAATCACAGTCTCTAATTTTTGTGAATTAACAGGCGATTCTAAGGTTTTCGACCCTTCTGAGCACGTTGGTGATGTCAGTTTCAGCCTAGGAGGTCACCTTTTGATAGATCCTTGCAAAACTCAACAATGGGGTTTAGAGAAACACAAATTTTTACTACAAAAATTTGTAAAAAACATAAAATTGAACGGTGGGCGCCAAAAATGTAGGGGTAAAATGGTGATCAATCAAATGAAATTAACATGACCCAAACATCAACAGAATGGTGAAACAAAGAAAGATTTAATAAACAAAGCAATGAACAAACACAGTGCAAACCTCTCCCGTTTCGGAACTTCTATTGTTCGCCTATCACAAATCATCCTTTTGCAGATGAGATGAGCCCTCAGAGAGTGCAATCTTTTTAAGCTGTTTGTAGGAAGTCGACGGTGAACGGCTATGGTGATATGCAATGAAGATGAGCTCCAATGCAACTATGTGATCTCAAGCTTGTGGATGACAAAAGGGTGCCAAAGGCATGCTGGTGATATTTCTGCAGAGTAACGATGTCAAAAGCTTAGATGACTAGAATGGAGGGATGAAGTTTCATTTATAGACTTGGGAGAATGGGAATCAACGGTTGAGAGGAGATGTGAAGATCAACGGCTGAGAATGGTTGAGGAATCTGCAACCAGTAGAAATGTGACAAGTGTCCCAGCTCCATCATGAAAGAGGGGATGTGACAAAATTGATTGGAGAGTTAACTCCATTGACTGAACAGTTAACAGACTTGATTGATCAGTTAGAAGAGTGGATTGTGGAACTGACTGAATTGATTGACCAGTGAACTGGATTGATTGAGGAGTCAACAGAATAGATTGACCAGTGAACTCAAATGACCAATCAGTTAACAGATTTGATTGATTAGTTAACTAACTTCTGATTTGAGAAGAAATAGGCCATGTGGGTGAGAGAAAAATAGGTAATTAAATATTAAATATATTTATTACATGTGCAACTTGATGATGTGGACAAGGTGAGGTGGAAAAGGTGAGGTGTAAAGGTGATGTGGATTTTTGAATTTAGAACTTAGGATAGAGGAATTTAGATTAATTATATAATTTATGATTATTTAATTGTGTAGGACATTTAGAAGAATTTTAATTAAATAAATAGAATTTATTTAATTATGGAACAGTGAATCGATTAAATAAATTTAGAATATTTATTTAATTAATAGAAGAATGGAATAAGTATTTAGAATATTTATTTAGGATGATTCGTGTCATTTTTAGGCGTATACAGCCACTAACCTTGTTGATAAAAGTTTGCAAACAATAGCTTAATTCCATTGGTTTAAAACAGGAACTCCTCAAAAGTTAAATTGGAGAAATAATTTAAATAGATTGAATAAAAGAAACCCAAAATAATTAAATTAAAATTAATTAATTAAATTTCCTCTAATACATTTAAATACTCCCTAAAGAACTAAAGAAAACAATTAAAAGTAATTAATCTCTACTTCTAGGTAAATCAAATAACAATACTACACAAATCCTCTAGTCTAAATACCACTAAATTTAAAATAACTCTCCCATTAATAATCTTCCCAAATTCCTTTCTTTAAACAAAAAAATAACAAAAGAGACAAAAATAAAAAGAGGGAGGATTTAATAAAAGCAGATTTAAAAAAAAGCCCTAAACAACTCTTCTAATAAAATATTACTATCCTTATGCACATTAAGCCAAAAGCCCTAACCCTAACTCCTCTATTCACATTTTGTTTTCTCTTCTCAAACTTCTCATTCCTTTCTTTCTTTCAAAATTGTTTTGTTTGCAGGTTTGAAGATGGGCATTCATGGCTTCCTCTTAGATTCCTGAAGTATATACATAAGACATACACGTTTTTTCTTTTCTTGATAAATATAAATATTTATTTAAAAAATTAACTTTTGGTTTATAAATAGAGGGTTTTATATATTTTTTATTTGCTGGGTGTATACACACCTGCATATATATATATATTAGTTAAACTGCATAAAAAAATCAATAAATATCTGTTTTAGGTATTAGAGGCCGGACAACCGTGTAAACAGTGACGACATTAGGATTGTGGCACGGCCACATATCTGAGAGAAAGGGGTTCCAAAGTGGAGGGGGGCGGACAGGCAGTCTGGGTGCTAGAGTTGGTTTAAATGGAAGTGACGGGGGTGTGGGGAGGGAGCCAAGCCCCCGCCCACATCCCACTATGGTGGGGTGTGGGTGGGGGCTCGGCCCCCTCCCCACACCCAGTTATAAGGCCATCGACAGCGGTGGGGGTTGAAACCCCCACCACAGTCTTAAACATATATTTTTTTAAACAACATTAAACCAAAAAAATGTTGAAAGCTATAATGAGTAAAAATCCATATTTTCTAATGCACGCTAAACACAGTTTTTAATATTGTTTGAAATATATATATTTTAGAAATATATATATATATAATTTGTATATTTAAGATGTATACACAGATCCATTATTAATACTAATTTTTACAAAACACAAAATTTTCCAGCTTGATAGAATATATATATTCAACTTTCTGTGTTTCACCAGTATTTTTTTTTTGTTTCAACAATTTAAACAATATAGAATTTAACATAATAGAAAGATGCAACTATTTTTGTATGTAAATAACTATATATTTATATATATCTCTATATTTATATAAGCATTTTTTTTTTTATCAACAATAGACCAATGTAATGCTCACAAAGACCAGGAAGCATAAATATCTCTCTTCTTTTTTCAAAGTATGGTAAGCTAAATAGGCTTTACTTTTGAAATGGAAAAACTATTACATTACATATACATTCTTTTTGAAAGGAAGTAAACAAAGTCTATAATAAATTTTTTTTTTAAATGAAGCTAATGCATAATTTATCTCTTTTTTTTTTTTCTTTTTTGGATAAAATCAGCAACAATATTTAGGTATTTTTATTTTATTACAACACTAATGATTATATTTTTCTTCATATTGAGACAAATATCATTTTAGCAAGGCTTCCGAATAAACAAAGAAAAAAAACAGCAACCTATCTATTTCATTTCCAACAACAACTTTCAGATTTTTTTGAACAAAACTATACATATCAATGAAGTAGATTAACCATTTTATTTATATTCAACTTTTCTCTACAACCCATAACATATAAAAATCAACATAAATATATTTTCATTTCCTATTACATAGAAGTTTAAAATACAACCCAAAAGTAAAATTTATTGTTTTACAACACAAGAGAGCACAACACTCTCTATCAAATAACACATTTACAAATAGGCCAACCTTGGCCATACTCTCTCAAGAGTTCCACTAACAACACAAAAAGGAAAAATATTGTTTTCTTCCATAACTCATAGCTCCAAAACCTGCAATAACACAAGGAATGGGAAGAAGCCACAACAAAATGCTCTCCTCCCTACCATTGACTCACTCATGAGTCACCCTCGAGGTAGGCGGTCATCCTCACACAAGGTAAGCACACACCACTTTTCAACAAATCCACTCAACACAAAAATAAGAATACTCCCATGACTTTCACATAACAAAAACTCACTCAAGATGAGTTCAATGGGGTAGGGTAGTGGACATCACTCAACTCAAGAGTGCCACTCCAAAAACTTCCCAAATACATAAATCTCTCGAGGTCTCAAGCCCACACTCATAAACATGATTTCACAAACTTTCTCATATACACATATTGATCAAATTTACAATTTTCCCTCAAGGCTAAAACTCCATAAAACCATGGATGTGACCTCGAGGAGGTTCACTCCTCCCCCACCCCACACATGTTGAGCATTTTATCCCAAGTAGGAGAGGCTCTCACAACTCTCATTCCCAATTTTTCCACAACAACAATGTAAAAACAACAAAATGAAACTCACACACACACAACATGCAAGTAAAGAAAATGCATAAGGAAAGACATTTGCCTTGAATCCTACCTTATAAAGCACAAATGGAAGATAGTTGAGAAGAGCTCCTCTAACTCCTTCTCCAAGTTGAGCCATCGATTTCTCCTCTAACTTTGTCCCCAAAACAACCAAAATTCAAAAATTGAAAAATATTCAACAACCCCCTCCCTCTCTTCAAGAGGGATTAAAATAGGCTCTTCTCATGAGCTTTGAGGAATGGGGAGGTGACACATGTCACCTCCTCACTCCTCCACCCAACTACTTGCAAGACTCTTGGAATGGGGTGGTGACACATGTCATCCACCCATTCCACCAAGTCTTTCTCCCATCCACTTGCTCTCTCTCACATATGTGGGAGAGAAAGGTGGAGCCAAAAGAGGAGTGGGTACCACATGAGCCCCAATCATCTCCTCCTAGGAAAGCCCACACAATCCCAAGGTACCCTCACCAATTATGGGAGAGGCTTGGAGTTGAGTCCTCCACAATTAAGGGGTCTTGAAGACTCCCCCAACCTAGGAAAGAGGAAATGAAGAGGTTGAGTGTTTGACTCACTCATCCTTTCCCTCCCAAACTTCTATTTTTGTCACTTTACTTCAGGGTGAAGTTAAAGTGACCAAATGGGAGTTTACCTAAGGTTACACAAGCTCAAATGACCCCTAGACCCTAGGGGTACAACCTAGGGTCAATTTTAACCCATTTTGAGCACCATAGGTTGAGTAAAAACACATAAAAATGGGTCTTAAAAATTAAAACTCAAAATGAAATTCAAATGACATTACAACTTACAACACCAATTAGAAATCAAATAAAAGAAGGGTAGACCTAACCCAACTAACACTATGCAACAACATTACAAAAATTCATCATGTAAACATAGTTGATCTTGGTTCCTCTTGGAACTAGATCGGCTTCACATGGGAAACAACATAGTGTGTGGGATGATCTTTGAGTATCCGTGGCTTCGTTAGAAACACCTGCGCACTCAAATGAAAAATGTTAATCCCACATGTATATAATAGTTGAAGCAAAGTGAAACATGCACTCACATCATCACAAAATCATATAAACATCAACGAATCACATCATAATCAAATTCCAAATTGCATTTCAAAAATCCATCCCAAGATAGAATTACGTAATAAATTTCTAACTAAAATCACATGAATAATATCCCAATAACATCATAATGTAAATCATATGTCTAACATCATCAGTGAATTCCATATCAAGGTCTAATCACATCATAATCGTGGTAACATAATAAATCCACATAAGCATAAAGTCTAATAGTCCTACAAATTGGGATCAACAGTCCCATAAGTCTAATATGTATCACCAACAGTAAAATAAGGTAGTCAAATAAAAGGGAATAAAAATTATATAACTACCAAAAGAGATGCTTTAGCAATGGTCTATGCTTTATAGAAGTGAAGACACTACATATTGTCTACACCATTTATTTTCTATACAGACCATGAACCTTTGAAATATCTATTGAATAGACTAATTACTCAAGGGAGAATATGTCATTGGTTACTTCTATTCCAAGAGTTTGATTTTAAAATCATGGTGAAACTAAGTAAGAACAACCAAGGTCCATATTACCTGTCTAGAATAGATACAGGTGAAGAACCAGACAACCAAGAAGACCTTCGTGGCGCAAACTTATTCAAGGTAACTGTGGTACCGGAAGAACTGCATGAGATAGAAATCTTATATCTATAGGTGAATTTCCACCAGATATATCACCGCAAGACAAACAAACCCTAATGTAGAAATATTTTCCATATACACTAATAGAAGGAGAGTTACATGTAATAGGACAAGATGATATCATAAGGAGAGTTGTTTATGACCATGAAAGAGAACTTATCATATGAGAAGCTCATGAAGGAATTTCTAGTGGACATAACTATGGAGAGACAACAACAAAAATGATCAAATTGGCAGGATTATGGTGGCCTACCTTACATAGGGATGCAAAACAATATCTCAAAAACCATGATATATGTCAAAGAGTAGGGAGACCTACCATAAAAGATGAAATGCTACTAAAACTAGTATTAGCATAGATACCATTTAAAAAATGGGTGATAGATTTCATAGGCCGAATAGACCCACCACAAAACACTCTAAGGCTAGATTTATCATTACTGGGGTAGAGTATTTGACTAAATGGGTAGAGGTGGAACCGACAAGGGATTGCACAACAAAAACCACCATAAAATTCTTATATGAGAACATTATAACAAGATTTGGTTGTCTCCTAAGCATAAAAAGTGATCAAGGGAAGTACTTTATAAATAAAGTAATTGCGAAAATTTTAGAAAGTTTTATGATCACCCATAATAGAAGCTCACCATATCACCCTCAAGCAAATGGAGCTAGTGGGGCCTTAAACAAGATAATTGGGATAACTCTAACTAAGATGTACGATGGAAATATGGAAGATTGGGATATAATAGTACTTGCAGTACTCTAGACCTACCACATCTCATACAAGGGATCTGCCAAGTTTACACCATTCGAATTGGATGGGATGGATGCAGTAGTGCCTATAAAATTCATAATCCCTAATTTCTACACCACATTAACCTTATGGTTAAGTGAGGAAGAGTCCTTACCCAAAAGAATTGATGATTTGGAAAATTGGATGAGAATCGACTCATTGCAATATATAATCAAAATTTAGAATGAAAGCGACATAAAGCCTAGGATGATAGGAACCTATGCTTGAAAATATTCAAAGGGGATTTAGTCATACTCTATGACAACAAATTTAAGAAACAAGGGAAGCTCAAGGTACGATGGTTAGGACCTTACTACATACATGAAATTGGAAAATCTAGAGCAGTAAGACTCAAGTCCATAGATGGAGAAACCCTAACAGGGTATGTAAATGGAGCACAACTAAAGCATTATCATCAATTGGTGGAATAAGGAAAAGATGCATGAAATTCATAAAAGTATATATCATATGTACTATAGTGTAACATAAGACAAAAAAATATTGTTAGCAAGCTGCAAGAAATGTTAATGTCTACAAAACCCTGGGAAGATGGAAACTGGAAAAGTAATAAATGCATAACTGTACTGCTCAAACCTATAAAGTGTACCATCGTAAATTGTGCTCCTTGTCAGTGTAAGCATAATTTCACATTATATTTAGCACTTGCTTTAGTGTCCACTCCCCTAGTCCATTTTAGGTCCACAACTAGCCTTAACCTTCCTCTTTTAATGTAAGAGATGTGTTATCTTTCCTAAGATTTTACCAATGTTGTTTTTTGAAACCAGGAGCAGTGTTTAGGTCCTGGTAAGGTCCTTGAGGTATGGTCCTTTGTTGAGCAGATCCCTCTAGGACTAGAGCACCCAACGCCCTGGTGCCACTTGTATTCCTTGGGTTTGCGGGGCACTCTCAAGGTCAGCTATGTCTTGGATGACGTGACCTTGATTTTGACATTTCATGAACGCACACAAATGAATCTTAAATTAAAAAATACATGTTGGCTCATGCCCTAATTTACACATACGATGTCATATTTAAACCAGTGCTTTTGACATTATGAAGTATGATGTGATTATTACAGTGAAGCTCTGCCAACATTTATATTGATACTGCTACAAATTATTTTATTTATCTTCTATCATCAATTGAAGCTTCAAGAGGATTGAAGAATAAGTTGGAATCATGGAATGATGATCGACTTGTACCACTTCATCATGATTTGGTATGGTTTTAGCCCATTCTTACCTCCAAGCTTTGGTTGTCTACTGCTCCATTGAGGTGAAGTTGCAGATTTGAAGTATTTTCCCACATCATTTTATTGGTTGAGGCATATAAGAATCCACTCTAACACACTTGAGTAAGGTTTCACTGATTGATTTTGTTTGTCAGTGCTCGCCAAATCTTAGACACACTTAAGATTCATAGCACACACTATTTATTGTTGCTGATCTGGCTATCTGTGAGGTAGGAATAGTGAAATTGGGGTTTGAATGAGGCAAACTCCTATATAGCCACAACCATTTTTCCTCTCTTTGTGTATGTGCAAATCACACCCAAAAGTTTCTGATACAATAGTGACATGAATCAAAGAATAGATATAGAGTTCATATGTCAAAATGAAATCTACCCAGAAACCCTAGCACTAGGGTGCCCAATGCCCAAGTCCTAGATCTGCTCCTACTTTCTGTCATAGGTTTTGTCTGATCTCTGATTCTCTGTTCCACTTCCATTTTCTATCTCTGTAATTGTTGCCAGTGCATTTTCATCAGATTTATCAATTAGGGTTTAGTGTTGCATAGTTTTATCAATTCATTAGTGATCAATCCTTCCTTTGCAATAAAGCAATAGAGCCTCAAACAACTTGGATCTCCCTTGTGGATGATATCCAAGCACCAAGTCTTCAAAGGCTTGTGTTCCAATGTTATGTGGAGAAGGATTAACCTAGGTTAAAGCATTAATTAATCTAAATCCCATTTTCCACATAACATTTTGGTGAAGCCAACATATTATAGTTGCATAACCTTCTTTATTTCTAATTAATTAGTTAATTAATTGATTAGATGCTTGTTATATCTGAAAATTTTATATCCTTTGTGTAGAAAACAAAAATATTTAATTATTTTTGCTTTTTTTTAGAGTAGAGAACAACAAAAACATAAACAAAACACATTCTTCTATCCCTTAATCAACATTTACTCTCTTGTCATCATATTTATTCTACTTCTCATATTTCTTTCTCTTTCTTCCATCTTCAAACCTTGGAGAAAGTAAGTTACACGACAATATCAGATCTCTTTCTTCAAGATTTTCATGCATATGATGAGCCATTTAATAGTGATGATTTTGATATGCTAGATGAATCCCTAGATGAATTCATCTCGATAGAATCATCCTCTATGACTCCTAAAACATATTTCTATCAAAGATAATCAACATGATTTATGTTTCTAGTTCCCCAAAGGAGCCTGAGAAACCAAGACTGTTGTGCATCTTCGACCTAATTTTCCTCAATAACATTCTACTCCCATTTTAATTGTTTGAGGTGCTCAAAACACACCTCGACCTCTTGGTTGCATCTTAAACTATGCAAAATAGCTTACTCAAAACAATCAACATGTTCAAGATGTGTCACATCAACCTCATTAAAATACAGTTGCTCACACGTATAACACTTGCAATAATAAACAAAATAAAGAAACACCAGTTGTTCCTACTTCTCTTCCATCTTCTCAACCTCTTCTTCCTCTACCACCTCATCTTTGTCAACACACTAACAGTGAATATGATCTTGTTGAGTAACTTCATGCTACTTCGACTAAGATTTCACTATGGGAGTTAATACAAACCTCCTTTGCATACCACAGATTGCTCTAAGAGGCTCTATAAAAGGTGATTGTACCACCTTTATTTAGACCAAATGATGTAGCAGCTTTGTTGGAATGTATGCATACAATGAATATCAACATTATCTTCTAACAACATGAGTTTCCCCTATTGAAATTCAAAATCAATATGATGCACTCATGATCTTGTAATCATTAATCAAAATGGAATAAAATGTACTCTAATTGATAATGGATCATGTCTTAGCACAAAGATGAGGGACCAAAATGGGGTCTTAAGTTGCCAATTTTTCTTTTCTGAAACCAGGAAACATTGATGTTGGATGAGAAATTGAAGATAGCTACACTCAAAATTTGAAGATGGAACGAAAACAAGAGTTGTAGTGCTCCGAATCTAGTATCTAAACTACTAATTTTTTCTAAAAATGGTTGAGATTAAGGGGTTCAAAAAGGGGGAGCACACAAATTGGTCTTGTTTTTCTAAAAAAAAATAACATAGCGTCTGGTGTGCTCCCCCTAAAATGTTAACTTTTTTTAGTATTTCAATAATCGCTCTAGTGAGAAATTAGGTAACACCATGCAGTTTATCCTTGATTTTTCTAATAATTTTTTAATGAATACTTGATTTTTTAGTAATTTTTAAAGTGGACACATCCTGAAAAATAGAAATTTGAGCGTACTCCCACCTAAAATGTTTGAAAACTAATCAAAAATTGATTTTTTTTTTGAATTCATGTAGAATGGAGTCTAGTTTCTAAAAATAAACTTATTTCAATTTTTGAAGAAATGGTTAAAAAAAAAAGTCAAAAATACTAGACACTGGTTTTTGACAAAAATTGGACACACTTACAAAAGAAATTCGAGATGAAACACTAAATGTACTCAAAATGTGAAAACAATTATATGGTTAGATAGCTAACAGAGAGATTAAGATTATGGTGGTATTTTTTTGAGTTTTCATTGAAAAAAGTGCCATCCTGATGGGGAGCATGCTCCAGATTATCTCTAGATTTTGCTAAAAACTGATAAAAACACATCAAACAAAGCTGACAATAACGCTATGATGAGCATAATTGGCAATACACATGCCAATTGCATTTGTTTGAAAGTTTCTAAAGCCTTTAAACAAATCCATTTTTCGCATATCTTGCAATCATTGCATTCCATTATAGAACATCACTTTGAGGTGTTACGTCATACAATTGACATGCCTTGTCTATGCTTCCACACTTTACATACATGTCTACAAGGGCAGCTGCACTTCCTATCATTTCTCTCTCTATTTCTCTCCCCTCTCTACGTCCTACCCTTTCTCTGAGTCTCTGCTTCCCTCCCCTCTCTACCTCCCTCCTTCTCTCTCAATCTCTTCTTCCCTCCCCTATCTACCTTCTACCCTCTCTCTCACTCTCTACCCTCCCCTATCTACCCCCTATCCTCTTTTTGAGTCTTTGCTTCCCTCACCTCTACTTCCTACCTCCTCTCTCACTCTCTTCTCCCCCTCCCTCTCTACCTCTTAGCCTCTCTCTCACTTTCTACTTCCCTCCCCTATCTACCTCCTACCCTCTCTCTCAGTCTCTGCTTCCCTCCCAGGTGTCTACCTCCTACCTTCTCTCTTCTTCCTTCCCCTGTCTACCTCCTACGATCCTCTCCCACTCTCTACTTCCCTCATGTCTCTACCTCCTATATTCTCTCTCACTCTTTACTTCCCTCCCCTCTCTACCTCTCCTCCTCATTCTTACCATCCAATGAAATTTCATAAATTATCTTGTTTCCATTTCATCATCCCAATTTATATCCTCATCTATCTTTACATGTCCTATTTTTCTTGTTTCCATGTTCTTTGTCGAGAAGGGAGAGCGAGAGGGAGGAAAAGAGAGAGAGGATGGAGATGGAGGGGAGAGAAAGGGGAGAGATACCTGGTGATAGGGAGAGAGAGATAGAGAGTCCTAGTTTTTTTGTTTTAGAGAGAGAGAAAGGGTGGGTCAGGTTTATGAGTTTAGGGTTGCTTAAGTTTAGGGTTTAAGGGAATTATTTAGGGTTTAGGGGTTTACAGCTGTTCAGGTTTATGGTTTAAGGGTTAGGATTTAGGGGCATTACTTAGGGTTTAGGGGTTTTGGGAGAGAGAGAGAGGTTTAGAGTTGCTCAGGATTAGGGTCATTATTTAGGGTTTATGAGCTTAGGTTTGCTTAGACCTTTAGGAGCATTATTTATGGTTTATAAGTTTCGGGTTGCTCAAGTTTAGGGTTTAGGGTTTTGGGTTAGGGTTTAGGGGTTTATGATTGCTCAAGTTTATGGTTTAGGGTTTAGGGGTTAGGGTTTAGAGAGAGAGAGTGAGGGGATCGATAGATATTGGGAGAGATAGGGAGATAGAGGTATAGAGTTGCTTCCAAGGTTTATGGTTTAGAGGTTTGGGGTTTAGGGAACTACTCAGTTTGAGAGTTTAGTGGTTAGGGGTTAGGGTTTAGGGGCATTATTTAGGGTAACCTAAGGTTTATGTTTTAGGGGTTAGGGGTTAAGATTTAGAGGTTTAGGTTAGGATTTAGAGAGAGAGGACCGATAGGGAGATGTAGACCGAGGGGAGACATAGGGAGATAGAGGGTGAGGGACATGTCCAGAGACATAGGTAGAGAGATTGAGAGGTAGAGGGATGATAGAGACAAGGAGATAGGGTTTAGGGTTTAGCCTAGTTAGGAGTTTATAGAGGGAGAGATATGGAGATAGAGGGTGAGGGACATGGCCAAAGACATAGCCAGAGAGATTGAGAGGTAGAGAGATGATAGAGACAAGGAGATAGGGGTTTAGGGTTGATCAGGTTTAGAGTTTAGGGGTTAGGAGTTTAGAGAGGGAGAGATAGGGAGATAGAGGGTGATGGACATGGCCAAAGACATAGGTAGAGAGATTGAGAGGTAGAGAGATGAGAAAGACAAGGAGATAAGGGTTTAGGGTTGATCAAGTTTAGGGTTTATGGTTGGTATATATGATGTATAGAATGGTTTAAACGACTAAGATATTGGCGCTTATGATGTTCTCATGGCTCCTATGGCTGGCAGAGGCTAGAATGACACTTGTGACTAGCTATGTGTATAATGATGTTTGTGATTGATAGGTAGGTGCTACTAAGGAGCATATTGGCACATACATTATATAAAATGGTGCAAATGACTAACAGATTGGCACTATGATCTTCTAATGGCTCTTGGTGAGGTATTTGTTTAATTTTGATTATTTTTGGGATCGTTTGAGATGGAACTTAGATTGATTTGGGATGGAGTTGGGATGAAATGGATTTGGTTAGGGATGATGAGAGGTGAAAAGGACTGGATTAGGAATGATTAGAATGGTTTTAGGGATGGTTTGAAGTGGTTTAGTGCTGATTAGGGAATGATTAGAATGATTTAGGAATAGTTTAGGGATGATATTTGAGATGAAATCCAGGTTGATTTGAAAATGATTAGGGATTCAAAGTTAAATTGATTTGGATGTGATTTGGGATGGTGTGAAGTGGTTTAGGGCTGATTAGAAGTGGTTTAGGGATGATTAGAGATGAAATTGAATGGATTAGTGATGATTTGGGATTGATTAGGAATGAACTTGGTTGGAATGAAAGATTAATGTTTTCATGAACTTTCACGTTATAGAGATTGGGAGGGATAGGGAGATAGAGGTTTAGGGTTGCTTCCAGGTTTTATGGTTTAGGGGTTAGGGGTTTATCCTGTTGCTCATTTTTAGGGTTTAGGGGCATTATTTATGATTTAGGTTTATGGTTTAGGTAGAGAGGTAAATAGGAAGATACAAAGGAGACCAAGCCTGGGAGAGATATCTATGTCTCCTCTATCACTCTCTCTAACTATACCTACCTCTCTATCTCTCTCTCCCTATCTCTCTATCTTGCTAGATCAGTTTCGATCCCCTCTAACTCTACCTTTGTATCTCTCCCTCCCTCACTATTTCAAGTTTACATGAGTTTAGGGTTGCTCAAGTAAATAGGGTTTAGGATTTTAGGTAAGGGTTTAGGGGAATTATTTAGGCTTTAGGGGTTTAGGGATGCTCGAATTTAGGGTTTAGGGTCTAGGGGGCAGGGTTTAGGGTTTACAAGTTTAGGGTTTAGAGTTTAGGGTTTAGGGTTTAGGGTTTAGGGGCATTATTTAGGGTTTAAGATTTATGGTTTAGAGGTTTAGGTTTATGGTTTAGGTAGAGGGGAGAATAGGGATCTCTATCTCTCTCTGGACATATGGATCCCTATCTCTTAATCTATCCCTCGCTACCTCTCTCTTCTCCTCTTTATCTCTCTCCTTATCCCTCTACCTCTTGA
This sequence comes from Cunninghamia lanceolata, assembly GCA_027924645.1. Lineage (NCBI taxonomy): Eukaryota > Viridiplantae > Streptophyta > Pinopsida > Cupressales > Cupressaceae > Cunninghamia > Cunninghamia lanceolata. The sequence continues at coordinate 93,816 of BSBN01001415.1, read as the reverse complement.
AATCTCTCTCCCTATGTCTCTAGACATCTCTTGATCTCTTTCCCTATCAAGCTATCTATCCTCATAAACCCATCTCTTAATATACCCCTCTCTACCTCTCTCTCTCTCTCTATATTTCCCTTTCTATCTCTCCCTTGCTAGATCTATCTCCCTATATCTCCCCTCTCTCTCTATATATATCTCTTTCTCCCTCTATAGACCCCTTTCTCTATCTCAATCCCCATCTCTCCCTCTCCCCGTCTCTATCTCACCTATCCTCTCTATCTCCATGTCCCTCTTTATCTCTCCATGTCTCCCGATCCCTTTCTATATATAGGAGAGAGAGATGAAGAGAGAGAGAGAGAGACTCTCCCATGTTACAAGGTTACCTATCATGCTTCCCAGAACACACTTGCATTATAACACGATCGTGTTCTGGGAAGCATGGAAAACTGTAAAAAAGCATGTGGGATCCGTGTTTTAGACCCCACATGACTGTTATTCCTACTTTTCATGAGTATATCAGACAAAACAATGCTTTTCATGTTCTTTGAATAATTGAGAATCATTTTTATATGAATCCACCATCTTTTTTTATTTTTTCAACGTAGAAGAAGTGATTTTTCGTGTTTTTGGAGAAAATTTGATTATTTAAACTGAAAGTTTCATGTTTCATGTGTGATTTTGTTTCAAAGATAATTACCATTGATATATAGAATGAATTTGATGATATATGTTTGTTTTTTCCATAAATTTTACTAATCCTATTCTAGAATTATATAGAATTCATAATCAAACTTGCGAAAAATAGGAATTTGAGGATTTTGAAGTCATCTTTTAGAGAATTGGTCAACTGCAATATTGAATTCTAAGGTATGTTCAATTTAAATGTCCATTTTAATTCACATATATATGTTCTTATGTTCTTGATGTCTTTAAATGTCTTTATGTTCTAAGATAGATATGTGTCTAGGTATATCAGTTAGTTCAATCAAGAGACTCCAAATTCCTCATGTTTCCACCTTGTTTCGGCCCTTGATGCCTTCATTTCATCTATTTTCATCTATACAAGAGAAAAACATTATCAAATACTTCATAAAATAATTTTAGTGAACAATTGTTTGTCATACTCATATTCGAGTGTATACATGGAGCCAAAATTGATTTTGGAAGACTCTTAATTTTTGCCTTAGGATGATATAGAAGGATTTAATCCTTAATACATGCATAATTCAATTCATTTAATATAACCATGCATGAAATGATAGTTTTCTTAAAAAAATGGAGGAAATGAGCACCACAACCTATTTGACAAATTGTTACAACTCACTTTGATACCACTCAATCCATAAAAAATATGATGGAGATTATGTATTTATTTCATCAACATAACAAAATTTTAGAGAAGAGAGTTATATACAAATATGTACGGACATACAATCATCATGACACAAGATGATACAAAGGGAGTTACAAGGAGATAAAACACTAAAAAGGAGGTTTTCATGACTGTAGGACAGTCACAAGTCTATATAATAGTCCACTATCATAGTCATTACCATCATGAAGTTGTTTTTAATTTATGCATTACTTAAGATGTCTTTGATCTTTTGTCATGAGTATCCAGAAGGTTATCTTCAATGGTTAATGTTCTTTTGACTATCACAAAGTTTTTGGACTGGTTTAATACTATTAGGATAGTCAATTTATGTTGATTACAGTCCCCTCGATGGCATTCATTTTGTCATCCTTCAAAATCACCTGGACATACAACTCATATATGTAAAAAATTAACCATACAATTCATTATTTCCAAACATAAAATAGTGATTTAAAACTCATATAAGAGTCCAAACAATGGCCTTCAAGGGGCAAGACAGTCAAGAGCAGTCAAAGTGATGTTCTTAAGAGTTGATAGGGTCAAAGGGAGGCTAGTATTAGAGATATACCTTTACATAGCATGATCTCTCAACACCTTATGGTCTCCACAAACTCTCGCAACAAAAAAATTTCACAAACAACTTGATTTGTACCAAGTTTCACAAACTTGTGTTCTAGATTGAGTATGTTGAAGTCATGTAATAAGTCCTAGAGTCATTTAAAGGGGTCAAGTAGTTAAGTTTTCATAATATTGCTTATGTAAACTTCATGTTTTGATCATTTTAGAAGAAAACCAATGATCCTATCACCAAAAAGTTGGTTGCATTGGTTGTAGGACAGTTTGGAATTGATGTATTAAGACTCCCATTGGTGAAACAAGGCGGGACATGAATTTGGAAGAAGAATTGATGATTGAAACTCTAATTTTCTGCTGGAAAACTTGTTTTCTTCTGTATTCTCTCTGTTTCAGACCGTACTACTCCCTTGTACAGTACTGCCAAGATTGGAAATGCATTTGATGTGATAGAGCATTATGTTACCTTTCATTTGCATCAAATTTGAGAGGATTTCATAGGGTTTTGAGGGAGATTTAATCATTGTTCTAAAAACTACCTAGTTAACTATCAAAACAGGGTTTTGAGGGCAAAAATAGGAAAATAGGGCATTCCACCCTCTGTGGTCACTATTATTAGGTGGAATGACCCCCATTAGACATGTTATAGGTTACTTCTATGTTTCCAATGAAGGAACCAAAGTAGGGTTTTGACAAAATATTGATGGGACTGGTCTTGTGATGATTTCTTAAGTTTGTGTAGGGTATTTGAAAGGCGTTGGATGCATTGATTTGGTTTGAGAAGTCTGGGTTATATGATTTTTAATAAACCCTTGGTAATTGCATTGAAAAGTGAGGGTTTCCTTATTCACCTTGTAAATGATCATGCCACTTGAATTTTATTGTGGTTTTGGATGTTTTGGGACCTATTGAAAGACTATTTTGGGGTTTTGGGGTTTAGCTTGATGTTTTGAGAGTAGTTTCTTTGTAAAAGTGGCCTAATAGGCCTAGTCCAAAGAAGGTCTGTCATAGGATTTGAAGCCCTTTGTCTAAAACAACCTATACCTATCTTCAAATATGTTGTCAAACCTGATAATGGGTACTCTAGACTAGTTTTGTTTCATTGGCATCATGCCCATGGTGAGAGTTAAGGCCTGACAGACCCTTAAGTAGGGCTATTAGAATATCTAGGCTTGGGTAGATTTGTGGTCAAGAAGGAATCTCAGTGACTTGAGAGTGATTTAGGTGTGTTTAGTTAGTGGATTAATCTTGTTAGATGCCTCTTCAAGCCCATATGAAGGTCTGAACCTGTTGGATTTTTTCCCAAACTAGATGTTTCCTAGTTATCCCTATAAGGTAGCCATCGTTGATCAATAGGATTTCTGGGCTAGGGGCCAACAGTACAGGAGATAGACTCTATAAATATCTCCTCCTCTTCTTTAGGCTCTGCAGAGCCAAGGGGGTATTCCCTATTCAACATCCACGAAATATGCTTGTGAAAGTGGTAGGATGTTGATACAAAGCAGATAAATCCTCCTTTTTTGCATACCAAAACTGTGAAATAAGTGCAAAGGGGCTAGCTTTGGGCCTATGTTCAGTTGTGAGATAGAGGATTTTGGTCCTAAAACTACTTCTAATGTCCTAATGGTTTGTATTTGAAGTTTTGAATTAGTTTTTGTATTTGGATGCAAGACTGGGACCTTGGGTGTAACCTCAATACATGACCAGACTGGTGCCTATCCAGGGCTCGGAGTCAATAGACATATATATGTGAATGTTTACCATAGACTTAAAATAGTAATCAAATTTCAATGGGGGTTCTATAGTGTCTGCCTTACAGATATTGCCCAAGAATAAGTATTTAGCTATTTCTACTTACAAACATCCTTACTACAATATATTATTCCCAACACTTAGCCCTAAACATTTAATCTACTCCTTGAGTAGAAGCAAAAGACCAAGTATTCAACATAGCAAACCCATATCCTAGAATCTTAAACACCCCTTAGCTGTTTAGATTAAGAAGAAGAACACATTCAACTTGGAGACAAATAAAAGAATACATGCAATGAAGCATTACTCATTTAAATCAACATGAAACTGATGAATTCAATGCATAAAACATTCAACATACAACTCATAAACTCACAAGGCACAAAACAAAGCCACCAACGAAGTTATATCTTATTACAGCACCAAAATTTGCCAAATCTTCAACAACCTAAAATGAGTGACACAGTTTGCATTTTATAGCAAGACTATGTACTCAGCAATAATTACAAGGCAATCTCAAAACTTTGCCAAATACACTGCACCATCAGAATGGCGCCCAAAATAATTAATGCAGCAGGGGGGACAAAGAGGGAGAAGCTGGTGGAGTCAGGAACAACACCACTGCCTGAAGATTTTCTTCATCAAATTTGGTGGTTGGCCAATCAATCATATCCATACCTCTCTGCAAATAGCCATTAATGGCATACCAACCCGCGGCCTCTGGAAACGCAGCTAACTACATACTTTTAAAGTTTTCCCACCTGAAAACGGCTACAGATACAAAGAAAATCCCTCGCCTTCTGAGATTTGAATTGGAGCTGTCGATTTACTCCCTATCGCTGAGATACACGGCCTCAAATCACTTGAAAAGTCACCAGCCAATTAGAACGTGCCACGTAGGCACCTTGTGCTTCTATCACTGACTTTTCTGCCATCTATTTTGCCCTTTTTTGCTATGTATATGCAAAAGAACATGCATATACATTCAATTGCCTGCATACAAGCCGCAGACACCAAATACTTATAGAACACTTTACAAATCGCTATCGGGTCCGGTTTGCATCCTAATCCTTGCATCTTTGCTTTGTACATGACACATACAAACACAATATACAACTTGCAGATTTCAAATTCTTATAAAGTAGATTGGAATCATTTTGAAATATGGCATGTATCTAACTCCCTTTGTGTATCGGCATACATACAATGCATAATATATACTCTGCAGACGCCAGCCACCTTATCAGCCAAATTACATCCCCCCTCACATCCGGGCCTTGTATATGCGCGCTTGTACATTCACTTTGTATATAACATATACAAACAACCTGGGACATACAAGTTGTGGGCCCCACCATACTCCTAAAAATTGTTGACCTTTTGACCACTCCCGCTTGTATGTTTCACTTGTATGCGTTATTTGCATATCGGAGATACATTGGATACATACAACGCAAACATACAAAGGGAAATGCCTTTGACCTTTCCAATTAGCCATTGTTGCCTTTGTATATGCAAAAGCATATACAAGCACCTCATACATACAAGCCGCGGACCTCTGCCTTTTATGAACCAGAATGCAATATCCTTCGGGGCCGCGCCTTGTCTATTAGGAATGTAAATCTGATTACATGTGTAATTGGTGGGCCCCACCAAATGTATCTTTTCCTTTGCATGTTTCGATTGTATGTTGGGAACATACAAACCCAACATACAATGCGCAGACTCCACCTACCTTACAAATGCAATTAACTATCTTCACCACATCCACCTTGCACTTGTTCACTTGTATATTTCCTCTTGTATATCGGACATACATTCGCCTTTGTATATCTGACTTGTATGCCGCCGATGAATGTTGTTTCGCCGATGACCCCTTCACTGTAGAAAATGCATGTTCGCCAATGTACCTTTTTCTTGCATGTTTCCCTTTGTATATAGCCATTGCATGTCAAAACATACAACACAAATATACATGCAAACCCGCACATACAAGTAGGGAATATTCCCAAAATCTGTGATAGATTCCCCAATGCATATACAAACCTGATATGCATTCAAAATGCATACAATCAATCTTTTCACTTGTTTGAAGGCCGATTGAACATTTTTGGCCCGCCAATGTATATTTGGACTTGTACATACAAAGGCACATACATGTGACAGACTTTACCACGTGCACAAAGTAATTTTAAACTTAGCATTTTTTCTTAAGTGCGATGGGAAAAAGCGGTAAAACACTGCATAGGGGCTGATCAACCAATGAGCGCCGAGGCATGAAAATAGAACTTAAGCAACTGGGAACCCACTACAGGAAGTCAACAACAAAACAAAAAATACAACGCAGAAAGCTGAGGGAAAAATTAACCTAAGGCATCAAGGGTTTGAAAGAATAAAAACATAAGCTTGGAAACTCGATTCAGAACCCTAACCCTAGGTAAGCACCACCATTGGCTCCGACTGGGGATGTGCAGGTGCAAGACTGCAGTAAGAACCAAACCAATCCGAGACAGACCAAGCAAAACACAAAACGCAAAACACCTGACTATACAAGGCATGTACAAACTATTTACATCTAATTTACAATGTGCACACAAGATATTCATTCATGAAAAGTAGGGCTTTAGGAACTGATCGTGCATAAGCAATTCCAGTAGTTCACCATTTAGGGCCTAGAGAAAGTAGGAATCTTCTCCATGAGTATTGCTGATTTGATATGGGCCCATCCATAAGTGCTCAAATTTACGATGTTTGCCCTTATCCTAGTTCTTTGCATTCCAAACAAGGACCAAATCACTTATCTGAAACTTCCTTTCTATGGCCCTTTTATCAAACAAATATTTTACCTTTTGCTGTTTCTTGATGTTTTTCTTCTGTGCCTCTCTTTTGATTTCATCCAGTGCAACCAGTTGATTTATCCTTTCATTCATTGAGTCCTTAATCTCCTCATTGTTTTCTTGTATGAATCTATAAATTGGCAAGAGATTATTTATAGGTAACTTGGTTGCTGTACCATATACTAGCTCAAAAGGTGACCTTCCAATTGCTTTCTTCACTGTTACCCTGTCAGCCCATAGTGCCATCTTCAACTTTGAATCCCAAGCCCTTCTATTCTTATCTACCATCCTTTTAATGATTTTCATGAGGCTTTTGTTACTTGACTCTACTTGGCCATTTCCCTGTGGATGATATGGTGATGCATATGACAAATCAATCCCATAATTGTTGCAAAAATCAACAAATTCACCAGATCTGAAACACATGGTATTGTTTGTGACCACTTTGACTGGCACTCCAAATCTGATAACAATATGTTCCAAAAGAAAATCCATCACCACCTTGCTCGTAGCTTTCTTAGTTGGAATGGCTTCAATCCATTTGGTAAAATAGTTAGTAGCAACCAAAATCCAAATATGTCCTCCACTTGATTTTTTTGAAATTTCCCCTATGAAATCAATTCCCCATTGCTGAAATGGAGCCTCCACAGTTACAATTCTAAGGGGTAATGCACCTTCATACTTTATTTTTCCTAAGAACCTTTGATAGGGATCACATTTTCTTATCATCTTTTGTGCATCTGAGAAAAGAGTTGGCCACCAATAGCCAGCTCTAAGAATTTTGTGAGCTGTTGTCTGGGGCAGTATAATGTCCACCACACACACCTTTGTGCATGTCATTTAAAATATTCTTAGCTTCATTTTCATCTACACACCTAAGTAATACACCATCAGGATTCTTCCAATACAACTCTCCTTGAATAATGATGTATTTGATTGCATGTAGCTTCAAGGTCCTTTTATGACTATCACTAAGATGGGAAGGACAATTCAAATTCTGCAAATAATACACAATGTCCTTGTACCATTCAGATTTTGACATATTAACAATTTCATTCTGAACTACATTCACTTGGCATGCTTCCAGATTTGAATGTGTCATCATCTTAGCCAAACTTTGTCCCCTTACCAATTTTGTAATCTGTATTTCAATGTTGAACTCCTGTAATTTGTTTATCCACCTACATCTTCGTCCTGTCACTTCCTGCTGAGTGAAAATATCTTTGACTGCTGCATGGGGCACATATGCAACTATCTGAGATCCTTCCAAGTATGGCCTAAAGCTTTTGACCGCTTTAACCAGTGCATATGCCTGCTTTTCCATGATATCATATTTCAATTCAGCTGCCTGCAATGACATGTTGAAGAAAGCAATAGGTTGCTCAAAACCATCTTCATTTTTCTATAACAAACATGCAGCAACAGTATGAAAAGAAGCAAATGAGAATAACTAGAGTGGCTTAGAAAAATCAGGAGATTTCAACACAGGAGCCATCTTTATAGCTTCTTTGATGATCTAAAATGATTTAGTTGCTTCACTCTCCCATTTGACAGTCTCACCCTTCTTCAACATTTTAGAAATATCCTTTGTAATCTCTGCAAAGTTGGGGATGAATCTTCTAACAAAATTAATTTGTCCAAAGAAGGACTGAATGCCTTTCACTGTTGTGGGAATTTGAATCCTGTCAATTGCAGCAACCCTTTCAGGATCAATCCTAACTCCATCCTTGGAAACAATGTGTCCCAAAAGCTTTCCTTCCACTACCCCAAAAGCACATTTCTTTGGGTTAAGTGAAATAAGATATTCCAATGCTCTAATAAAAATTTACTCTAGGTGCATGCAATGTTGCTCCTCCTTTTTTGAATAAGCAGTTAAATCATCCTGATATATAGCCAGAATTGAGTCAATCAATCCTACAAAAGGAACATCCATAGCCCTCTAAAATGTAGCACCTACATTTGTCAGTCTAAATGACATTCTTACATATACATAAGTCCCCCACGGAGTGGTGAAGGCAGTGTTGTATTGTTCAGATTCTTTTACCTTCACCTGATTGTATCCTGAAAATCCATCCATCATGGATAAAAGCTCACAACTAGTTACTTTATGCAACATAGCCTCCATGTTGGGCAAAGGATAATTATCCTTTAAAGAAGATACATTTAGATTTCTAAAGTCCACACAAAGTCTTATATCACCATTTTTCTTTCTCACTGGGACAAGATTAGACACCCAAGATGAGTGTCTGATAGGTACAATTATTCCAGCTTCCCTAAGCTTCATGAGTTCTTCTTACATTTTTGGAGCCAAAGTTGGGTTGATAGGTCTTTGTTTCTATCTGAATGGCTTAGCTTCAGGCTTCAAAGGGATCTCATGTTGGAATAAGTCTTCTCTATAAGCCTTTAGGTCCTCATATGTCCATGCAAAAACATGCTTATATCTTTTCAACAATGCAATCAACATGTACCTGATGTGTGGCTTGAGCTGTTTGCCAATATATACCCTTTTGGGGGCATGAGATGTCCCCAAGTTTATCTCCTCCAAGTCATTCTTTTTTATAGGAGATGCCTTTGTAACAAACTGGTCTCTATTGGCAAATGCTCTTTTTAAAGCAACTAACCCTCTGGGGATTTTATTTGTTTTAAGCTGAATTACTTCTTTCCCCAAAAGAATTTCTTTTCCATCCACAACTTCTACAAAATTCTGGAAATCAATCTCTTGGTTCTCATATTCATCTATGCAGTGTAGGAACCTCAACAAATCTTTATCATCATCAAATACTTGCCAACTACATATATTTTCTGGTACTGCAGGTCTAATTTTAACCTCAACATTTGTAACATCAGACAGAGTAATATCATCTGGCCTTATGGCCACATTAGCTAAAAAATTTGCCATGATATTTTTTGATCTTTCTATCCAGTTTATTGAAAATGCATCAAACAATTCAATTGTATCCCACACAGTATGCTTATACTGTTTTAACCTTTTATTTTTTGAAGCATACTTATCTCTAACCTGGGAAACAATTAATTTTGAATCTCCAAATACTTTTATCATCTTAATTCCATGCTTCAGAGCAACATTCAATCCTAGTAACAGATCTTCATATTCTACAATATTATTTGTGCAGGCAAACTTTAAAAGGAAAGAGAACTTTAGAAGCTTATCATCTGGAGACAAAAACACAACTCTAGCACCAGAACCATCCTTTGAACAAGCTCCATCAAAATACATAGTCCAGAAGCCCTGTTGGTCAAGCTCTTGAATGCAAACATCTCTCCCTTTACCTCCTCAATCATCTGAGACCACTCTGAAATTCTCACAGTCAGTGTCCACAAAATAGATGCGCTCTTCTGAATCTTGATCTTCAACTGTTTCTAGTGACTTTTCTTCTCTGACCAATTTGACATCTTTACCATTCATTGGAATCATGGCATATGATAGATCTAACTGCATACTTCCTCCAATCAATGCTTCGCATCTTCTTGACAACAGCATACCATATTGTGGCTTTATGTCAACCACTGTTATGTTCATTCTGTATGTTTTTTCTGGATATGTTGCTAACCTAAAATCCACATCCTTCATGATTCCAATAACTGGTACCTCCCTAGCATCCATTGCATAGCATTTTCCACATGCCTTATCTATCTTCAATCCAGCTTGTTGCATGATAGCCAGAGGCATAATATTTGTTGATGCTCCTGAGTCAAGCATACAATTCCTGATTGTTTTTCCATTAATAACAAGGGAGACATAAAATGGCTCAACCTGTGATTGACATTTTGTCATTGTCACCCCCAGATAAACTTCAGGAACCTCATCCTCTTCAATACACAAGGCCTGTTTCTTACCTTGGAGACATTTTGCTTGGCTTGACTAACTACTCCTGAGATTAGGGACAATGCCTTATTCCTGAATTCTTCAACCTTCATCATCTCCATCAATGGGACAAAGATCTTTACCTAGGATAAAACTTGAGTTATGTGAAAGGGAGCATAATTTTGTATAACAGTTGTAGCCTGAGCCGTGGTTTTACTCTTATCCTGAGTTGATCCAGCTTTAATCTTAGCGACCCTCTGACTGTCATTCATGATTTGAGAATTCTTACTTTGATCCTCATTTTGGGGAGCTTTATTTTCTGGTCTTTGAGAATCATGACCTGCTTTTTGCTTAAAATTTTGCTTATCATTGTTCCATTGCTTTTTATGTGGTTCAACCACTTTATGATTTTGCACTAGTTGATTCACAAAGGTGTCATGTGGTTGACGTGGATCACCAACTTGAGCCTTACCGCTAAGGTTGTAGTTGCTTTTGACCTGGGCCACTGCTGCAGCTGTGAGAGCTCTAATTTCTTCATCAGAAGGCCTCCTTAAGTTATTCAGAAATATGCGTGAGTCCTGAGCATATGCATAATTATCTTCATCATCCTCATCATAGGAAATCTGCTAGTAGACCTAAGTCCCATAACTCGCGCTTTCATCAGCATCACAAGAAGAGTATTCCCCATTCGCGAACAACATATTGACATTATCATCCTCCATACAATACGGCTCATTGCATTCATCACATGCAAAAAACATTATTATATAAAGATTGAGCAATCATACATTGTGACTGTGAGTGAGGCACTTGATAGATTATGCACCATGGGGTGTCATCAATAATATTAACAACCTTCTTCAAAGGATCAGGAGTCTCCTTGACATTTTGATCTCTTTGATTGGTGTTGCTGCTATGTGGGAGGATGGGTTTACCATTATGCCAATTAGTGTTAAATGGCATATCATGTAATGATGGTCTCTTTTCTTGTCTTTGGTAAACCTTCCTGTCAGGACCTATCCCCTTTTCATTTTTTGCAAGTCTATAACTCAGGTCCTTAACAACAGTTGTTAATTTATCTAATTTCTCTTCAGAAGTAGATGCATTACCTTGAGTACTTTGAGATTTATTTGGATTTTGCAGAATCCTCACATCATCCCTTTTGTTTGTCTTACCAGATGCTTTCCTATTATTTTCAATATTTGTTGCAATCTTGAAAGCATCCCTGAGGCTAGTAGGACCCTTGTCTCTTAACCCATAAGCTGTTTTAGCATCAAAAGCATTTATGTATAGCACCATGCACATTGGTTCATTAGGTCTCATGTGAGGTGGTAATTTGTTCAACACTTTAGTGAATCTAGCATTAAAATCTGCAACCTGCTCATTTGACCCCTTAGTGATACTAGTGAATTCATTTACAAAAAAGCTTGGATCAGTCTTATCATCATATTGCTCCTTAAAAATCCTTCTGAAATCATCCCATGATGAGATACTCTGGTCAGGCAAACTTTTATACCATTCTCTAGCTTCATCAACTAAGGATTGCTTAAACAATTTCATAAAAAACATCTTCATGCTCAACCTCAAAGTTGTCCATAACATTCTAAAAAGCCTTCAAGTAATCTTCACCTGACACAACATTGTTTCCTGAAAACTTTGGTACCTGAGGTCTTACATGTTTATCAATGGGGTTAGGGTAACCAGGAATACCATAAAAAACAAGCTGCCTAAATCTATCCAACTGCATAGGCTGCCTACCAAACTGATTAACATTTGCATTCCTATTAGCATTTTGATTTCTTACATTGTTCATTGGTACCCTAACATTATTTGCATTTTGTCTCTGATCATTCTGTTGAAACTGGACTTCATTTCTTTGCTGATTTCTCAACACATCTACATTATCAAGGGTGGGAACTGAATTATGTTGAGCCATTTTCAGAGCTTGTACCCTCTGTCTCATATCATCTCTAATCTTCACTACCTGCAGATATTCTAATTCAACTCTCAGGTTCTTGATTTCTTCAGCTAATTCCTCATCTCTAGGCATAGAAGAGGATGGTCCCATTCTGTTTTGATCATCATCATCATCATCCCTTGGGGATTCAGTTTCTTCAAATCTGTCAGGGGGATCTAAAAAAGGGCGTTCTTGAAATACCTCTGACCTCATTCTCAATCTATCACCTTGTTGTCTCTCAAATACATCCTAGATTTCAGCCTTTGTGTTTGAAAAATAGGGTGGCTGCTACTCTGAAAATATAGGATTATCTTGGATATTATTATCATTATTTCTGGGGCTGGGAGAACTTTCTTGACTGGCTTGAACAGTCCCTTTTTTCTTGTACATCATTTTTCTGGGCAATTCTTCAAACAAAGGATTATGCAGGGATCTTCTCCCTTGCATACAAATTTTTACTTTACCAGTTGGGAGATTTGTTCAGAGTTGCCACCTACAATTAGGAATTATTTTCTTTTAAAACCAGGGTTCTTACACAAAGTAGTCCCCAACAGAGTCGCCAAATCTGTTGGATTTTTTCCCAAACTGGATGTTTCCTAGTTATCCCTACAAGGTAACCATCGTTGATCAATAGGATTTCTAGGCTAGGGGCCAATAGTACAGGAGATAGACTCTATAAATATCTCCTCCTCTTCTTTAGGCTCTGCAGAACCAAGGGGGTATTCCCTATTCAACATCCATGAAATATGCTTGTGAACTTGGTAGGATGTTGATACAAAGTAGATAAATCCTCCCTTTTTGTAGACCAAAACTGTGAAATAAGTGCAAAGGGGCTAGCTTTGGGCCTATGTTCAGTTGTGAGATAGAGGATTTTGGTCCTAAAACTACTTCTAATGTCCTAATGGTTTGTATTTGAAGTTTTGAATTGGTTTTTGTATTTGGATGCAAGACTGGGACCTTGGGTGTAACCTCAATACATGACCAGACTGGTGCCTATACAAGGCTCGGAGTCAATAGACATATATAGGTGAATGTTTACCACAGACTTAAAACAATAATCAAATTTCAATGGGGGTTCTATAGTGTCTACCTTACAAATACTGCCCAAGAATAAGTATTCAGTTATTTCTACTTACAAACATCCTTACTGCAATATATTATTCCCAACACTTAGCCCTAAACATTTAATCTACTCCTTGAGGAGAAGTAAAATACCAAGTATTCAACATAGCAAACCCATATCCTAGAATCTTAAACACCCCTTAGTTGTTTAGATTTAGAAGAAGAACGTATTCAACTTGGAGACAAATAAAATAATACATGCAATGAAGCATTACTCATTTAAATCAACATGAAACTGATGAATTCAATGCATAAAACATTCAACATACAACTCATAAACTCACAAGGCACAAAATAGAGCCACCAACGAAGTTATATCTTATTACAACACCAAAATTTGCCAAATCTTCAACAACCTAAAATAAGTGACAAAGTTTGCATTTTATAGCAAGACTGTGTACTCAACAATAACTACAAGGCAATCTCAAAACTCTGCCAAACACACTGCACCATCAGAATGGTGCCCAAAATAATTAATGCAGTAGGGGGGACAAAGAGGGAGAAGAAGGTGGAATCAGGAACATCACCACCACCTGAAGATTTTCTTCATCAAATTTGGTGGTTGGCTAATCAATCATATCCATACCTCTCTACAAATAGCCATTAATGGCATACCAACCCGTGGCCTCTAGAAACGTAGCTAACTGCGTACTTCTAAAGTTTTCCCACCTGAAAATGGCTACAGATACAAAGAAAATCCCTCACCTTCTGAGATTTGAATTGGAGCTGTTGATTTACTCCCTATCGCTAAGATACACGGTCTCAAATCACCTGAAAAGTCACCAGCCAATTAGAACGTGCCACGTAGGCACCCTGTGCTTCTATCGCTGACTTTTCCGCCATCTATTTTTCCCTTCTTCTCTATGTATATGCAAAAGAACATGCATATACATTCAATTGCCTGCATACAAGCCGCAGACACCAAATGCTTATAGAACACTTTGCAAATCACTATCGAGTCCGGCTTGCATCCTAATCCTTGCATCTTTACTTTGTACATGGCACATACAAACACAATATACAACTCGCGGATTTCAAATTCTTATAAAGTAGATTGGAATCATTTAAAAATCTGGCATGTATCTAACTCCCTTTGTATATTGGCATACATACAATGCACAATATATACTCTGCGGACGCCAGCCACCTTATCAGCCAAATTACATCACCCCTCACGTTCGGGCCTTGTATATGCGCGCTTGTACATTCGCTTTGTATATAACATATACAAACAACCCAGGACATACAAGCTATGGGCCCCACCATACTCCTAAAAATTGTTGACCTTTTGACCACTCCTGCTTGTATGTTTCACTTGTATGTGTTATTTGCATATCGGAGATACATTGGATACATACAACACAAACATACAAAGGGAAATGCCTTTGACCTTTCCACTTAGCCATTGTTGCCTTTGTATATGCAAAAGCATATACAAGCACCTCATACATACAAGCTGCAGACCTCTGCTTTTTATGAACCAGAATGCAATATCCTTCGGGTCTGCGCCTTGTCTATTAGGAATGTAAGTCCGATTGCATGTGCAATTGGTGGGCCCCACCAAATGTATCTTTTCCTTTGCATGTTTCGATTGTATGTTGGGAACATACAAATCCAACATATAATGTGCGGACTCCACCTACCTTACAAATGCAATTAACTATCTTCACCGTGTCCACCTTGCACTTGTTCACTTGTATATTTCCTCTTGTATATCAGACATACATTCACCTTTGTATAGCTGACTTGTATGCTACCGATGAATGTTGTTTCGCCGATGACCCCTTCACTGTAGCAAATGCATGTCCGCCAATGTACCTTTTGCTTGCATGTTTCCCTTTGTATATAGCCATTGCATGTCAAAACATACAACACAAATATACATGCAAACCCACACATACAAGCAGGGAATATTCCTAAAATCTACGACAGATTCCCCAATGCATATACAAACCTGATATGCATTCAAAATGCATACAATCAATTTTTTCACTTGTTTGAAGGCCGATTGAACATTTTTGGCCCGCCAATGTATATTTGGACTTGTACATACAAAGGCAAATACATGTGACAGACTTTACCACGTGCACAAAGTAATTTTAAACTTAGCAATTTTCTTAAGTGTGATGGGAAAAAGCGGTAAAACACTGCATAGGGGCCGGTCAACAAATGAGCACCGAGGCATGAGAATAGAACTTAAGCAACCAAGAACCCACTACAAGAAGTCAACAACAAAACAAAAAATACAACGCAGAAGGCCGAGGGAAAAATTAACCTAAGGCATCAAGATTTGAAAGAATAAAAACATAAGCCTGCAAACTCGATTCAGAACCCTAACCCTAAGTAAGCACCACCAGAACCCTTGAGTGCTAGTTGGTGACTTGGAGACTTAGTTTGTTGAAGGGTCATAGTGAGAGTTTGTGAAGCCAATCTAGAATACAAGTTTGTGGTACGTTGTACAAATCAAATTGTTGCCACCTTGCAGTGCATCAGAAACATTCACCTACATAGCAAACCATCCAACTGATCCAACCACATTTTTGGAGGATATGACTGTTGGATTTGTTTTAAAATGGACAAAACATGTAATTTACATAAACAATATTATGACACTTGACAAAACTTAACTACTTGACCCCCCTAAAGGACTCTAAGACATACAAATGGTCTTTTATAGACCTTATTACATCAAAATAGGATTCCACACATGGAAAGAAACATTTGAACTCATTTGCATTGCATTTTCCATAATTAGCTTTAAGGGACTAGGTGCTCTTGCACCATTTATGACTTTGTATGTTCAAGTGTTTACTACATAACTTTGTATGTTCAAAATAGGATTATAAAATTTCTAATTATCATTGTCTTATTCTTCATGCTTGTAGAAATCATCATCATGCTGAGGAAACGAGCAAAGACACTAACACCAGAAGAATGAGAAGTTGAGAATGAGAGGAAAAGATAAAGAATGAGGTGAATTCAAGAAAGTAGGAAATTGTCAACCATACAAGAAGACATTCCACCATTGCCAATTGAAGAGGAACATGACATGTCTAACAAAGCTAAGAGAGAGATGGAATTGGTGGCACAAAGGGAATGAATGCAAAACCTCCGTGCAATGAGGAAAGTGAATCTCCAAGTTGGAGGCACTCCATCATCCACAGGTCAAGTTGAAGGACTACCATCATTAGCTTCTCGAATTGGAGACACTCTATCTTTCACAGGTGAAGTAGAAGGCACATCTGCATTTTCTTCTCAAGTTGGTGACACACCATCATTCACACCTCAAGTTGAAATTATGTCATTTTCGGCCTTTTCACCTCCAATAGAAGGTACATCATCTATCCCATCTCAAGTAAATATTGAAGAAATTCCTAATGTTCAGTCTACTTTACCAAATAAAATGCCTCCTAGAATTTTGCATAGGAGGCCTAAGTTTCTATTTGATATTGATGAGAATGTATTGGAGCCCATGCAGGATAAGATTCCCATGCGCACTTGCCAAAGATATGCAAATAAGATATGGAAATTATTCTTTGAGAATTTAAATGAAACCAAAAGATGTCAACTCTTTATTGAACTGATGAGAAATTTGAAATTCAGGCCCACTATGAAGATTCTTGGCCTAAGAACATTGAATGTGTCAAGTGAAAAATCAATTGTCAAGAATCTAATGAGTGCGTATGAGACTGTGGGTTCCACCTCATGCATCAAGGATAGTAATGTCACACGACATGTCATTACATCGACAATTATAAGCCAACAAACAAAAAAAGCTCGCCTCATTAGAAAGACAAGTCAAGCATTGAAAATAAATAGAAAAACTTTAATGAGAGCCATTGGAAGATGTCAAAGAGTTAAGGATCCAAACACTAATGAATTGTGGGCATTCTCTCGGAGACTCCCATGAAAAGACAAAGTTATTTTCGAAGCTTTGAGATCACTAATTGAAGACTTTTGGAAGAATTACACAAGGGTATCTCCGAATCAAAGGGATGTGGTAAGAAGGAGAATCTATAGTCGAAATTGTGAGCCACATCCAAAGCATTTTTGGATATGACTCAAACACAATTTTTTGGTAAATTCTAGAGAAGTATCCTCAAATTAAAATTTCTCAAAGATATTTTGAAATGCTAAAACCTTTCTTTGTCAAAATAAATCACACACACACTAGTTGTTGTAGATTACATATTGAATTTTCTAACCATTTTGATGTTTATCGGTCTATATGTTTAGATTTGTATACTAACAATGTTTTGCAGGATTGTGGCATACGTGTGCCACCAACTACCTCAAGAGACTTCATATCAATGATTTTATGTGATAGAGAGGAAGTTTAATTATTCTACAAGAAATTATGCTTAGATGGCACATGTCAGCATTGTGGTGGCTTGCAACATATGCCAATATGTGAACATATGGAAAGATCACATGTAGTTGGAAATGAACTAGTAGAGTTTGACAAGTATAAAACAATGGCATACAATACAAGAGAAGGTAAAGAAGCAAAAAGGTATGAATATGTCATTCAGAAGATTCTAATGTATCAGTTTATGCCTATATTTTGTGACAACATAGTGTATGAGTATGTAAGACATGCCCATAGAGCTCGATGGTTGGACTTGCAATTCAAGTTATGCAAGGACACAGTTCTAGTTGGTAGCATTGTTTTAGTTGTTGACTTTACAGAGAACTATAGTCTACAGCCACAGTGTGAGGTGCAATCCCAATATTATAACTCGACATAGGTTTCTATATTTGTGCACATCACATTCATTCATGTGAATGATAGTACAGAGGATGACAGAAAGATCATAAGGGAGTATCAATTTTATATAAGTGATGATTGCACACATTCCGTGGAGTTCATGCAAGGTTGTTTTCAGGTGTTCTACAATGATCTGGCTAGAAGGGACATATCATTCAGTTAGCATATCATATGGTTGGATAATTGTGCATCACAATTCAAAAACTTGCAGAATTTCTATTGGCTGAGCAGGAGGCATAATATTATAGGTGTTCAACATATGTGGAACTTTTGTGAGGCCAGGCATGGAAAGGGGAGCATGATGGTGCAGGAGCGTAGCACGAGAACAATTAAAGTATAAAGACAATGCAAAGATGATTGATGCAAAATTAATCATCGAGTGGTGTAATGCTTTAATGGGTCTAGGTAATGAAGGTAAGTCTTTAGTTCGTAGATTTTTTTGGTTGATAGATGATACTAACATTGCACCATATGAGGACTGTTGTACACTAATAGGATCAAGTGAGCTACACTCTATCAGAAGCTCAATTGCAGGTTCATGGAGTATACATATGTGGAAGATGGAGTTCTATTGTTCTCCATGTACAATTCAAGCCTAGAATGAGTGCAAGTCAATGGAGTGGGTTGATGAATGACAGTTCAGTTATCTTTGCCCACTTGACACGTATCGACCCCCGATGACACTAAAATTGACAAAGATGGAATTGTTAGTTGACTTTGACCACATATCAGATCTAGTTCAACTAGGTAATATATCTTCTTGCATAGTTAAATTTGAAATTCCTAATGTTATCTTAAACTTTGTAGTATTTTTGTAATGTTGACTAATTTCATCTAATTTGCTGCACATATCATTGTAGGGCATGTTTATGTAGTTATTGCAGATGAAGATAACGAAGAGGGAACATATTATTACTTGTGTCATGTTGAGGCCAAAAATAAATTGAAGGCACCAGTTACAGATGGAGAAAACATCGAATACCCTACAGGCTTAGTGGTTGTTACTGGAACATGGCTTAGAAGGTACCCACATAAGAGTGTTAATGTTTGGCTGTTTGAGGACTTTGACACGCATCAAAAGATTCTTCATTACTCCAACCTTGTCATGGAAACCAATGTTCATTTGATACAATATCGAGGTAGACCTTTGAACAAGACCTTGTGGAAGGTGCATGACTCTGACCATGAGGCAATACTTGACATAATAAAGAGTAGAGAAGACCTAGATGGTTCGTTGGATTAATTTGTAAGTATGCATAAAACTTTCCAAGATGGTTACTTGTACTTTGTTTTGTATATAAATAGTAGTATGAATTGCTTGCCTCCAGTATATTTATGTTTAGTCAATTTTACTTTTTGATGCTTCTCACAGGAGGTCACAACTCCAGTCCGTCCAACTATGGACAAAGAAGCTCGAGAAAAGATGATGGAGAGTGATCATCAAATGGCGGTAAGTAATCGATTACATAAGTGATGTTATATATTTCATGTACATTTTGTTATAGTAATATGCATATTGTTTGATTGTATTAACAGGTGGAGCTGCATGAGCTTGAACTGTCGAAGAGGTCTACTCGATGGCAGTGGTATGAACTATGGGCAGTGAAGGCCTCATGTTTCATTTGATTTGTTTTCTATGGTATAAATTTGATGTTTGCATCATCATCATGTTATGCTTCATGGGGTTAGATTATAGGGTTTCGATGTTAGTTCATAACATTCATGTTTATCATGTTACAATAGTAGGACATAGTTGCTTATGTCATTGGTTCATGCCATTGGATCATTGGATTTGGTTGTGGTTCTTCATCATAACATGTCATTCTTTCAAGAGTTAGATTGGGTTGTGGTTCTTCCTTATTACAGGAGTTTGTTCATGTCTTCATGCTTCTTTGTTCTCCATGTCTTCAGTGTTCTCAGTGTCTTCATGTGTCAAGGATTTTTTCAAACGCATTCTTGCAAAATGCTTTAGTTTCATGCAGTGGAAAGGTGCTAGGAGTGACATTTTACATTCCATAGTTCATGGGGCTGAATGGACTTTGCCAACACATTAGGGTGGGTGGGTAAATTCTAGGGGAGGTCTTGTTTCATGTGCCAAGCGTCGCAGTTGTTTGGGGCAGCAAGCTACTGACAAAGTCCCTTAAGCTCCTTAAGACAAAAAAATTGCCAAACTTTGACGGGACAGTTCTCATAATTTGTGATAGTTGGGAACATTCTATTTGGACCTATAGATGCACATGGGGTCCATTGACAATAACCTCTCTCAGTTTCATTCAACTCATATCTGTTTGACTGTGCCAGAATCAAACACATTCTTGCAAAATGCTTCGGTTTCATGCAATGGAAAGGTGCTAGGAGTGACATTTTGCATTCCATAGCTCATGGGGCTGAACGAACTTTGCCAATGCATTAGGATGGGTGGCTAAATGCCATGGGAGGTCTCATTTCTTGTGCCAAGCATCGCAGTCATTCAGGGCAACAGGCTATCGACAAAGTCCCTTAAGCTCCCTAAGACGAAAAAACTGCCAAACTTTGATGGGACAGTTCTTGGAATTCATGGCAGCTGAAAATGTTCTATTTGGACCTATAGGTGCACATGGGGTCCATCTAAAATAGCCTCTCTTAGTTTCGTTCAACTCCTGTCCATTTGACCATGCTAGAATCAAACACATTCTTACAAAATACCTTAGTTTCATGCAATGGAAAGGTTGCCAGGTGTCATATTTTTTGTTCTGCTCATCGTGGGGTTGAACGGACTTTTCCAACATGTCGGTGTTGGTGTTTAAATTCCAGGGGAGGTCTTGTTTCATGTGCCAAGTGTCGCAGTTGTTCAGGGCACCAGGCTACTAGAAAAGTCCCTTAAGCTCCCTAAGATGAAAAAACTGCCAAACTTTGACGGGACATTTCTTAGAATTTTTGATAGCTGGGAATGTTCTGTTTGGACCTATGGGTGCAAGTGGGGTCCGTCTACAATAACCTCTCTCAGTTTCTTTCAGCTCCTATCCATTTGACCATGCCAGAATCAAATGCATTCTTGCAAAATGCTTCAGTTTCATGCAGTGGAAAGGTGCTAGGAGTGACATTTTGCATTCCATAGCTTGTGGGGCCGAATAGACTTTGTCAACATGTTGGGGTGGGTGGGTAAATGCCAAGGGAGGTCTCATTTTGTGTGCCAAGCATCGCAGTTGTTCGGGGCAGCAGGCTACCGGCAAAGTCCCTTAAGCTCCCTAAGATGAAAAAACTGCCAAACTTTGACGGTATAGTTCTCAGAATTTGTGGTAGATGGGAACATTTTATTTGCACCTACAGGTGCATGTGGGGTCCATCTACAATAATCTCTCTTAGTTTTGTTCAACTCCTATCCGTTTGACCATGCCAGAATCAAATGCATTCTTGCAAAATGCTTCAGTTTCATGCAATGGAAAGGTTGCCAGGTGCCATATTTTTTGTTCTGCTCCTTGTGGGGCTGAATGGACTGTGCCAACACGTCGGGGTGGGTGGGTAAATGGTAGGGAAGGTCTCGTTTCATGTGCCAAGTGTCCCAGTCGTTCTGGCCTGCAAGCTACCGAGACCTAACACTTTTCAAGTTTATCGGTAGCTTGCAGCCCGGAACGACTGAGACACTTGGTGCATGAAACGTGACCTACCCTAGCATTTACCCACCCACCTTGCTGTGTTGGTGCAATCCGTTTGGCCCCACAATGAGCAGAACAAAAAATATGGCACCTAGCAACCTTTCCATTACGTGAAACTGAAGCATTTTGTAAGAATGTGTTGATTCTGGCACGGTCAAATGGACAAGAGTTGAATGAAACTGAGAGAGGTTATTGTAGACAGACCCCACATGCACCTGTAGGTCCAAACGGAACATTCCCAGCTGCCATGAATTTTAAGAACTGTCCCGTCAAAGTTTGGTAGTTTTTTCATCTTAGGGAGCTTAAGGGACTTTGTCGGTAGCCTGCTGCCCCGAATGATTGCGACGCTTGGCACATGAAACAAGACCTCCCTGGCATTTACCCACCCACCCCAATGCGTTGGCAAAGTCCGTTTCGGCCCCACGAGCTGTGGACTCCAAAATGTCACTCCTAGCACCTTTCCACTGCATGAAACTGAAGCATTTTGCAAGAATGCATTTGATTCTGGCACGGTCAAACAGATAGGAGTTGAACGAAACTGAGAGAGGTTATTGTCAATGGATCCCACGTGCACCTGTAGGTCCAAAAAAAATGTTCCTAGTTACCACAAATTCCTAGAACTGTCCCGTCAAAGTTTGGCTATTTTTTTGTCTTAGGGAGCTTAAGGGCCTTTGCCAGTAGCCTACTGCCCCGAACGACTGCAACGCTTGGCACATAAAACAGGACCTCCCCTGGCATTTACCCACCCACCCCAACACGTTGGCAAAGTCCCTTTAGTCCCATGAGCTATGTAATGCAAAATGTCACTCCTAACACCTTTCCACTGCATGAAACTAAAGCATTTTGCAAGAATGCATTTGATTTTGGTACAGTCAAACAGATAGGAGTTGAAAGATGGATCCCACATGCACCTGTAGGTCCAAACAAAGTATTCCCAGCTGCCATGAGTTCTGAGAACTGTCCCATCAAAGTTTTGTAATTTTTTCATCTTAGGGAGCTTAAGGGACTTTGTCGGTAGCCTGCTACCCCGAACGACTACGATGCTTGGCACATGAAACGAGACCTCCCCTAGAATTTACCCACTTGCCTCGATGCATTGGTGAAGTTTGTTCAGCCCCACGAGTTATGGAATTGAAAATGTCACTCCTAACACCTTTCCATTGCATGAAACAGAAGCATTTTTCAAGAATGCATTTGATTTTGGCATGGTCAAATGGATAGGAGTTGAATGAAACTAAGAGAGGTTATTATAGACAGCTCCCACGTACACCTGTAGGTCCAAACGAAACATTCCCATCTAGCATGAATTCTGAGAACTATCTCATCAAAGTTTGGCAGTTTTTTCATCTTAGGGAGCTTAAGAGACTTTGCCGCTAGCCTACTGCCTCGAATGACTGTGACGCTTGGCACATAAAACGAGACCTCCCCTAGTATTTAACTACCCTTCTCGACGCATTGGCAAAGTCTATTCAGCCCCACAAGCTATGGAATGCAAAATTTCACTCCTAGCACCTTTCCACTGTATACATGTTGACAACTTTTGTAAAATGAACTCAAAATGACTCTATTGACCTTGCACATGGCCTAGTTTTTGAAGAAACATACCTCTAAACATCCAACAACCCCATAGACTTGATGGGACAGAATCTCCCATGTGTCCAAACTGTCAAACCCACAATTAGTTTTAGGAGAAACGCTCACTAACATACCAAACCCCAAAAATCTTTAATCTAGGCCAATTTGAGGAGGGTTTATTAAACTCTACCTTCCACACACTCTCAGACTTTGCCAACACTTGGATCACTTCAAAAATGGTCTGCATATGCTTTAGGAAACATCTCCCAGTACTTTCCAACCTTCTTTTATCAAACCCTAGCCTAAAACCACACTTTCTTGCTTGGAAACAAGGCAAAACTTGCCTAGGACAACACCATAGTTTGGTCAAACTCCATCTCTTGCTTCCTTGAATTCATGGGCATCTAAAAAATATCCAAACCAAACCATTCCACCATGTTACAGGGTCATACAGCAAGTGGAATGGTTTGAAACATCCCTTTACACACTCAAACCCTTGTTTTGAGGGTTACACAGGCAGTTTCAGAAAAAAAAAAGATATCTCACTTAAAACTCAATGGTTTCTCCTCAAACCAAGTCCATTTGAAAGTTAAGACATACCACTACCACTTCCAATAGATTTTAGCACATGGCTAGGCCATACAAAGTCGTGGTACAGCTTGGAACAACATTTTTGCAGAAAAAATAAAAAAAATTGAATTTTTATTCAAATTTTGTAATACAAAACTCATCTCCCTTCTCTCCTCGGGGTATGTGAGGGATTTAATACATGTTTTAAGATATGCACAAAATGGATTTTTCATAAGGCTTTAAAATCTCTCAAGTAAATGTACAAAAAAAAATTTCAACCATTTATGCAAATTTTGGCACATCTAAAACTAAATTGCACAACCTTAACCAACTTCCTCCTTGCCTATGCTATAATGGGATCTAGAGAACATGGTGTGGACAACCATCAAAGCATAAATGATATAGGAAATTTGTCACATGTATTGTATTTGCAAAGTTGCCCTTGTAGACATGTATGGAAAGTATGGAAGCATAGACAAGGCACATGAACTATTTGAAATGATGCCTCAAAGAAATGCACAGTCCCACATAATTCAATGATTGCAAGATATGCACAAAATGGATTATTTGAAAACAATTTATAAATTTTCAAGCAATGCAATTGGTACTTGTAAAACCAAATTCCTATAACAATAATTGATTATCATATTAAATATTTAATATAAACTATCATATACATAATGTCATGAACATAACATCTAATTTATATAAAAAGCCATATAGGCATGTCCAAACAAAGCCATACAAGCAAATATACAAAAATATACATTAGATTAACATACAAAAGTATGTATACAAATCCATCTAGTTTCCTATGGACTTTTAGGAAATAATCGGTAGCCCTTCTTTGACTGTGAAGATGGAGAGCCAGTCAGTGACACATCCTCTCTCTGTCATTGAGTAAACCTCTTCGAATAAAGTTCATCTAGCTACAACTATTAATACAAACAAACAATATGCGCATTAGTATAGAAAATGTATGAAATATATAACATCACATATGTAATTGATCACTTACCGCCACCCGATGATCACTCTCCATCATCTTCTCTCTCTCTTCGTCTGTAGTTGGAAGGACTGGAGTTGTGACCTCCTGTGAGAAGCATCAAGAAGAAAAATTGACTAAACATAAATATCATTTATGTACATCAAATGACATGAGATAAAAAAAGAAATACAAAATTATGATATTTTCATTGTATTGGCTCATACCTTAGTCAAAGGATTTGCAGACATCATGGCTACATCAATGCCTATCTGCGCTGACTCATGAAGATGATGAGGAGTTTCCACTGTATTCAACATCTGAAAATCAAGTTCAAGATTATTCAAACAAAATAAATACATAATATCATTTTAAAAATGCATAATGATTAGAAATGGTTAAATTTACCTCTGTAAAAGTGGTGGTTTGGCTTCTAGGGGACCAAGGAAACCGTGGAGGTGTTAGTGACTATTGAAATCATCAAAATGTCACAAAATAATTGTTATCACCCAGTTTTGCACCCTTGCATGAAGCTGTTAAAGCTCTACAAACTGGAATAACATGGGATTGATCTCTAAGTGTGGGACTTGCTAAATGAGATCAAACCTCTGGAGAAGGCCAGCTTCCTTGTCTAGCTATCACTTGAAACTACTGAATTTTGGGGGGAAAAGGGAGAGAGAATGCTTGTAATGAAAATGAATAAAAGCTTGAAAACATAAAAGGGTGATACACCAGACAGATTTAAAGAAACTTCCACAGAACTGAAGGATGCACAACACAATTAGAATATTGCAAGTAGGCATACACAGGTTAGATGACTCTAGCAAAGGCGAGAAGCAATATGATTGAGAGGAATACAACATTCATAGAAAAACCATATGCAGATTCACACAGAACCAGAAAATCAGTAAAGAGGTAAAAATAACTTGCATATATTTGACAGAGAGGCAAGGTTATAGTATATGAAAACTCTGTTTGGAAACAGAAAGACCAGAATGCCAAAAAATTTCCAACCCTATTTACAACAGATGAATGCATATATATAGCATTCCAAACTATCCTAGGTCAGTTACAAAATTTGCTCTATGAGCTGTCATAGAAAAATATCTCAATCGATGACTGTCCAGCTGCATTAGTTATGGCGTTGAAATCTAGAACTGGGTGGATGGGGAGATATTTAGAGTCTTTATTGCAGCTGCTTACTCATCGCCAATCTTCAGCCAATGCATCAGTGAGGAGATATTTTGATCATGAATGCAAGCAGCTTCCATACCTGTAGAAATGAATGCAAAAACTATCTACATCTCGTTCAAGAAGTCGCTGAAACGTCTAGTTGCCCAAAATATGCAACTCTAGATTTGAATTTAAAAAAGTGGCAAAACTCCTAAAAACCCTGCCAAATGAAAGAGGGGACCAAAATATGCAACTTTACTTCTTATAGCAGGTCAAAATTCACCAAAATGGAGGAGATACAGGTGGTCAAAGATTTGGTCAACCGCCTGTATATATCGCTTCTGCATCTCTGTGTATATCGCTTGCATTTGCTGCCTGAATCGGCATTCAAAAACCTTCTCTGTAACCCCTTTGTATATGCATGGCACTTTGTATATCGGGCATGTATATGCTTTGTATTTTCAAATTTGCATATACATACAATTTCCCTTATATGTGCGGGCCCCACCATTTGTATCTCCTCTTCTGAATATGCAAACATACAAGCTGCGGACCCCATGTTTGAATTTGTGAGAATTAACTTTTGGGTCGGGTCTCGGTTGTATGTATCTCATTGTACATTTGTTTGTATATCGCAATATACAAAACACCTATACATACAAGGCGGACCCGAGAATTTTATAAAGTAGACTGCAGATCTCTGTGAAATTTGGTTCGTATATTGCAAGGTATGTCTGTTTGTATATCGTAAGATATACAAACGCCAAATATACAAACCACAGACTTCAAAAAATTATAAAGTGCATTTGACTGCTGGGTGGGGTCCGGCTTGTATAATCCTTCTTTGTATATTTCCTAGTATGTGCAGACGTACAAAGCACCTACACATACAAGGCGCGGGTTTAGCGCTGCATTCAACCAAACTGCACATGTCTTTGAAATCCGGCTTGCATCCTTACAGCAAATGTATATTTGCTTGTATGTCAAAAATACAAAGGCAAATATACAAACCTCCCAAACATACAAATGGGGAATCTTTGAGGAATATGCGGTGAATGCACATTAAACCTTGTATGTTTCACTTGCACCTTTCCTTGTATATCACCGATATACAAACTGGGAATATTCCCGGGGACCTGCAAAAGATTCCCTGAATGTATATGCACCTTTGGAGCCCGACATACATTCAAAAAATGCATATAACCTAATTTTTTCATCATTTTCTAAGGCCGATGGAGATTTGCAAGCCCACCAAATGAACATTTGAACTGTATGTTGACTAAAACTTTGACCATGAATAACTTCTTTGTTTGGTCGAATTTCAGGGTGATGTAAAAAGAAAACCTGCCTATTTTTTCAAGATCTTTCCAATGGTAAGGCTTTTTTAGGCAATTTGGCACTTTTTCAAATTCAGATCTGGAGTTGCATATTTTGGGTGACTGGACATTTCAACGACTTCTTAAACGAGATGTAGATAGTTTTTGCATTCTTTTCTGCAGGTATGGAAGCTGCTCGTATTCATGATCAAAATATCTCCTCACTGATGCATTGGCTGAAGATTGGCGATGAGTAAGCAGCTGCAATAAAGACTCTAAATATCTCCCCATTTGCCTAATTCTAGATTTCAACGCCATAACTGATGTAGCTGGACAATCATCGATTGAGATATTTTTCTATGACAGCTCATAGAGCAAATTTTGTAACTGACCTAGGATAGTTTGGAATGCTATATATATGCATTCATCTGTTGTAAATAGGGTTGGAAATTTTTTGGCATTCTGGTCTTTCTGTTTCCAAACAGAGTTTTCATATACTATAACCTTGCCTCTCTGTCAAATATATGCAAGTTATTTTTACCTCTTTACTAATTTTCTGATTTTGTGTGAATCTGCATATGGTTTGTCTGTGAATGTTGTATTCCTCTCAATCATATTGCTTCTCGCCTCTGCTAGAGTCATCTAACCTGTGTATGCCTACTTGCAATATTCTGATTGTGTTGTGCATCCTTCAGTTTTGTGGAAGTTTCTTTAAATCTGTCTGGTGTATCACCCTTTTATGTTTTCAAGCTTTTATTCATTTTCATTACAAGCATTCTCTCTCCCTTTCCCCCCCAAAATTTAGTAGTTTAAAGTGATAGCTAGACAAGGAAGCCAGCCTTCTCTGGAGGTTTGATCTCATTTAGCAAAGTCTGACACTTAGAGATCAATCCCATGTTATTCTAGTTTGTAGAGCTTTAACAACTTCATGCAAGGGTGCAAAACTGGGTGATAACAGCTTTGGCATGCCCGGTGGGACCAAGAGTCAGAGCAATAATCAACTTAACACAACCCTTATTACTGGTGTTGATATGCAACCAGTAATTTCAAACCTATAAGAGGTTAAACCTACATATCTGGCGATTCACATTGAGGAAGGATAAGAAGACTAGTTCTATTTTTACATTTTATGAGGAAGATACAAACTAGGAGTTCAAGTTCAAGCTCGTTTGATTATCTATAGCTTTCTCCACCTAGGAGACAGAGCAGAGCTGCAGCAAGGACTCCAGTTTCCAAAAGAGTACAGTCAACTCCCCCAAGTTTCAGACCAGCTGCTTCTGTAGTTCTTGTAGTAACTCAAGCAAATCTACCTACAACTCTTCAGATGACAAGAAATCAACCATTCGTGACTTTTGACGGGGGTAGCCCTTTAAACCTAACTGTACATGACGCTATACCCATGGCAGCTTTGAAAAGTCTGCCTTATTTCACAGGGGAAAATCATACTACTATTGAACATATTAGAGACGTAGCATCTCTATGTGGAGTACATCATGTCACCCAAGAAAATGTAGCCATCAGGTTGCTAGCTGCCTCATTCAAAGGGAAAGCATTGCAATGGTTCAGGAGTCTACCGGTGCAGACTATAGGAACCTAGGATGATCTAGGTGACAGATTGAATAAACAATTTCAAGATAAATCAGACAACCTGTCATTGGTTGAACAGATGGCCACTATAAAGAGAGATCCTCAGGAGCAAATGATGGATTTTAACTTTAGATTTCAAAAGACATGGGACAGAATCCCTGCCATGGTAAGACCTCCAGCTGATTATGCATTCTTGTATTTTTTGAAAGCCCTGAATAGTGATATTTCAGTAATGATTCAATCATTAGGAGGTAATAGTTTACCTAATGCATATGAATTAGCCATTAGGGCAGAGAATAATCTGATTTAGGCTAGAAAAATAGCACCCAGACTGCCAGTGCCTATTTTCCCTGAGATTCAGGCTTCAATGCCTTTGCCAATCCCATATTTTCCCCCTTTGCCTACTGTGGCAGTATTACTAAGTATTGCCAATTCTGAACCTGCTACCACTAGTTCATCTCAAGAGTTGAAAGAGATTAAAAATAGTCAACAAAAGATTGAGGGCATCCTTCAAACTTTTGGAAATGAGCTGGTGGACATAAAGAAACAACAATCCTAGAGGCCTTTTCAGCCTTATCAACAACCATATCAAGGGCATAATCAATCATATCAAGGTCAGAATCAGCCTTACCAAGCCAACAGACAACCATATCAAGGAAATTATCAGGGTCCCAGGTAGAATGTCAATCAAAGGCCTTTTCAGCCTTATAATCCAGTGCCCATCAATACAGCAAGGGACCTTGTCCCTGTCCAGAATAACCTTGCAGTTGATTACGAATGGTGTTTTCCATGTAATCAGCCACACAATCAGTCAGCTTGCTTAAACGGGGTCATAAATCAGGCTCTAATGCTACAGAATGTTGTAGTCCCACAGCCAAATACACCTCATGATGGAGTTGTGCAACAAAAAGAGCAACCTCAGAGTGATTCTGCCTTCATGAATTAGTAGCAAGGTGAATTTTGTGGCATGAATAGAGAGGATACACCGATGGCAACAAATACAAGGGCCAGGAAGAGGGGTTATGAGATAGAGCAAGCAGAAAATAAAGAGAAAGGACATGTTGGTGCTTCAACATCACATATTCCCCACATTTTACAAAGAATTGACCCAGCTAAAGCAAGGGAGATGCCTAATTTGCAAGTGGAAGTTGCTGCTACAAAGTCAAATCAGAAGGTGAGTGCCATTCCACCTTTCAATATTATTGAAAATATGAAAAAGATGAATGTGACAATGTCCATGTGGGATTCCCTAGCCATCCATGGTTAAAAGAAAATGTTGCAGTCTGCTTTATCTGATTTGAAAGTATCCAATGATACAGCTATCGACCTAAATAGGGCTGTCCTTACCAATTCCTCTGAGGATAACAACAAACAGCCTAACAAAAGTGCCAAGCCACTCCCATTTTATGTATCATTTATAATTGGAGACAAATTAGTTCATAATTGCATGGTGGATAGTGGAGCAAGCAGTTCTATGATGCCTAAACAAATTACAGACCAATTAGGGCTCAAATACCAGCCTCTTGAGAAGGGTGTACTCCAATTAGATGGCACAACTATTAATACTGTGGGTGTAATAAAAGACTTAGGTCTTACTCTACATGCTTGTCCCAATGTTTCCATCTTCCAAGAGGTCTTCATTATTGATTTGCCTCCCTATTTTGCCATGTGCTTGTTAAGAGAATTCACAGCCAAAATAGGAGGATATCTATCCTCTAACTGGTCCCACATGTTTTTTAGGACCAGGTATGGCACTAAAGTGATCCTGAGGTCTGAATTACTTTCAAACCATCATATAGAGCCCTACACACCTGGCATTGTTAATGCAAATTGCATTATTTCTGATGATCCTGAACTTGTGGCTGCCCAAGAGCTACAAAATGAAAGTATACCAGAGGTGTTATTGAGGGAATGGGCCTCAGAAGATGTTGTAGATGACCCTGAGGCATATATTCAAGAAACCAGTATGGGGATTTACATACGACATGAGCCTGAGGCAGCAATTCCAAGTATGGTAAAGGATGCAGAACAACTTTGGCACGTTTCATTTTTAGGCAACATTTTCCAAAGGCTTTTCAAGGAAAATACCCGGTGAACTATTTAGCTCTGGACAGAGGAAAATGGGTCAACAATAATACTACCATTGACATATCTACAATAATTATGAATATGTGATAAATTACATACCTGCTGACTTGACCTCCTCTCATAACCCGCCAATGGATGACTAACGGAGGCAGGATGAAGACTCTGACCCTAGAATTTCATTGTGCAAACAATTACATACATTATTTTTGACCTATAATATAGATAATCATATGAAATTAATTATAAATTTCAAATAACAATATACTAAATCAAGATGAAACTTGTAACAAATTACCTGAGAGTCAATACCAAATATATGCTGTAAGAGATCATCACTAAGAACAAGATCATCCAATATGTCCTGCCCCTGTGTCGCATCATGCTGCACCTGTGTCATAGAGTCCTATCATGCCTCTTACATCCCATAATCACATAGGTTCCCACATGTACTACACAAATGTGGGGACACATGACGCCTACTACTCTCACCCTCATCACCCCAAGTAAAATCATCCACATGATGTGATAGAGTTTGGGTGAGAGTAGTCAGTGAATGTAAAGTCTCCAGCTCAACACTCTCCTTCAAAGCCAAAGGGAGTGACCTACGTTCTTGCCTCACTCAGGGTATAGGCACATGCTGTTCATCTCACTGAGCCCCATGTCTATCTTCCGTAGAGCCACCACCTCTACCCTGGAACTCACAAATGTCAAAATAATTTAGAATCTTGTTGAGGACAAACTCGTAATAGAGTTTCCTCAAAAAATATTGTGGTACCTCATCATTGTTACATGGCTGCTCATCGAAGACCATGTACCATCTATCCCAAAAGTTTTGGGATATGTCATCATTCCTACACCAATGTATAGGAAACCATTTGCAACTTTCCTCTAATGTTTGGCCAGTTTTAGGATTAATAAATTGTGCACATAATTAAGATTTTGTAATTTTTTCCTTCTTGACTTGTTCATATGACAACTTGTTGGCATAATATTGCTGACTCCTCTCCCTATAGTCTTGGAATTCGGTGATTTGTTTCGTCACCAAATCTGTGTGGGAAACAATCTCCTGTAGTGATTTTGCAAGTGCCTTCCTATGCTCAGTGGTTCCACTTGGATTGTTTAGGGTTTGAATAATAGTTTCAAGATGTTCTTATTTTCTTCTATTATCCCTATGTAATGTTCTTGATCATCCCTTGCATGAAAAGGAGGTGAAGGTGGGTTTTGAGGGTTTTGGGGGTTGTTTTCACCCTCAACTAGATTTAGGTTTTCTGCTTCTCCAATAACTGTAAATGCAATATAAAAATAAATCAAACATTGCAAAACTAACAAAATGTTCAAAAACTAACAAAATCAGACAAACCCTACCTTCTTCTTTTGTTGGAGCCTCCAAATTTGCACGATGATGTCTTTGGTGGTGAGGTGGCATTGTGAATTTCTTGTTTTCTCATGTGCACTTGATTCAATGTCCTCTTTTCAACGCGATCACATTTTTGCTTTGTTTCTTTGCTACTGTGAGGAGAAAACCTGTGTGGTGAATGAGTAGAAAGTGTTTTTTTTTTCTTTTATTAAAAGCAAAATATGAGCGTGTTATAACGCGCTTGCATTTTATTTTAATTTTGGAGATGGTGGTGACTTTTTGGTCCCCCATCTCCTTGCATTTAACCTAGCATATATTTGTTATGCAAAATTGGTGTGGATACGTCTCTCATTCAACCTGATACTCTCTCTATTTGTGGACTTGATAACATTGGTAGATGATCATTAGGTACAATCACACTACCTGTTGAGGTGGGACCTATGGCCTTGCCTACGCTTATCCATGTCATGCCTGATTCTATTTCATACAATCTTCTTCTTGGTAGGCCATGGATCCATGCCATGGGGGTAGTCTTGTCTACTATTCATCATACATTAAAGTTCATTTATAACAACAAACTCTATATAGTTGAGGCTGACCCAAATCCAAAAAGTTTCTTACATGTAGAAGCCAGATCTTAAACTCATATCTCTAAATATTTTAACAATCTAATTCCATCTTTAATAAAAAAATCCATAATCTCATGATACTACAGATAATTATGGTCAACATTGTTTGTTTCCTTCGAGTGAGTTTTTTGATGACGATTGGGGTTCGTTAGATTTTAAACCCTCCTTTATTGGAGAGTATAAAGTCTCACCATAAAAGTTTGAGACCTCAAAGGTGGCTTCGGTTTCCACTACACATACTCTTCCTTCTTCTAAAACACCTAAAATCACTATTCCAACTTCTTCTACTTCAACAAATTCTGCTGATTATACTTATACTATTGACTATGCCACTAACAATGACTCACCGTCTCCTACGGAAATGACATCCTGTTATGGTCAGGATTTTTAAATCTTATCTCAAATTAGATATAGAGGTAATGGTTGTGGTTTAAAAAATAAGGTATCAAGATTCCCTTACAACCTAATCCATATGGTTCTCTGTTTGGTCTTGGATACTACCCTTTGAAGCCCACCAAAGCCTATCATCATCCTTCTCTCAATGTAAACATGATAATTGCAGCTCAAAATTCTTCTACATCACTTAATCTTATTCATCCTAATCTAATAGATGTTAATTCGACTATTGGCATACCTTCTTTGGATATTTTCCCAATGGATGAAGCTTTGGATGAATTGCTTAGAGTCTCTGAGCATTTTCCTCATTACCATCATGATCACGAATTTCCCTATTGTTAAATTGTTGAGGCATACTTTGGGAAATACACTTGTTTATCAGATGATACCTCAACATCTCAAGAGACACTTCAAGAATCCCCTCATTTGTCTGATGTCCTATACTGCACAGTACCCTCCTTAATGGAGATATTGTCGATGTCTCGATGGACTCGACTAATCCTGAGAAAGTTATACCAATTAGAAAATGTCTTAATTTAGATGAACATCATTAACATTCTTCTCTCCTAGATGAATTTTCAGATTTATTTTCTTGGACATATTCAGACATGCTTGGCATCAATTCAAAAGTTGTTACTCATAGTTCATTGTGTTACATCTTGATGTAAAGCCTGTAAAACAAAAGATCTGAAGAATGAACCCCAAGGTGGAATTGTTAGTTAAGGATGAGATTGAGAAGTTTCTACAAGCTGGATTTATCCACCCTATTGACTATTCCCCTTGGATATTGAATATCGTGGTTGTCGCTAAACTTGACAACCGTATTCAGATATGCATTAACTTCTGTGATCTCAACAAAGCTTCTTTAAAAGATGATTTTCCTCTTCCTAACATCGACATGATAGTTCAATCCATTGTGGGCCATGCATTACTCTCCTTTATGGATGGATTCTTTGGATATAATCAAATATTCATTAATCCTCAAGATCAATATAAAATAGATTTCATCACACCTCGGGGAACCTTTTGTTGGGTGGTCATGCCGTTTGGACTTAAGAATGTGAATGTGAATTACCAATGTGCTATGACACTTATCTTTCATGATTTAATTCACAACATCTTAGAGGATTATGTTGATGACATTCTGTCCAAGTCTGTCTTGCATCGAGATCATGTCAAAATCCTCTGTCAAATCTTTAAACGCATTCAAAAATATAACATGCACTTAAATCCTCGTAAATGCATCTTTGGCATTGATAGCGGAAAGCTATTGGGATTTATTGTTTCGCATCATGGTATTGAGGTGGATAAAAAGAAGATTGATGCTATTGTCAACTGCCACCTCTAAAAAACGTGTCTCTACTTCATAGTCTATAGGGAAAGATTCAATCTATTCAACAGTTTGTCTCACAACTAGTGGATCAGACTCTTTCTTCCACTCAACTTCTTAAAAAATATTCTCACTTCAATTGGAATGCGAATTTCCAAAAATCTTTTGAAGATCTAAAATATTATTTGGCCAATCCTCCTATCTTATATCTAGTTGCTTCTAGACATCCTTTTCTTCTTTACACTTCTGCTTCATCTAATGCTATTGCAGTACTATTGGCACAACATGATGATGATGGAAAAGAACGCATTGTATATTAAATTATTCAAACTTTGCTCAATTATGAAGTCTGATATTATGCGATTGAAAAACAATGTCTAGCTCTTGAGTTTGCAACACATAAGTTGAGACACTATCTTCTAAATGCCGAAACTCATGTCATTGTAAAATCTGATCCTTTGAAACATTTCTTCTCTAAAACATATCTTTCAGGATGTTTGGCCAAGTGGGCGATGTTGTTAACAAAATTTGACTTGAAATTCATCTCCCAAAAGGTGACTAAAGGAAAAGTGTTAACCGACCATTTAGTTGATGCTCCTCCACCATTTTCTCTTCCAAATCAAGACTCGTTCCTTGATGATCATGTCCTTCCCGTGGATATTGATCAGACATGGGACTTGTAATTTGATGGTTCTAGATGTTGAATTGGCTCTGAGGTGATATCATACTAATATCCCCTTCAGGTAAGCCAATTCCTCTATCTTACCATCTCAATTTTTATGTACCAACAACATTGCAAAGTACAAAGCCCTTATTACAGGCTTGTGTGCTGCTTTATCTCTCAATATTCAACATCTTCATATATTTGGTGATTCTTAGTTGATTATACTACAAGTCACTGGATCTTATCAAGCACAACAAGATAAGTTATCTCAGTATCGTGAATTGGCAATATTATTGTTGAAACACTTCTCTTCTTTCACAATCAACATAATTCCACGGAAAGACAATAGACATGTGGATGCAATGGCAAGCACTACCTCCCTTATATCCCTTGATGGTTCATCTGTGGACTATCATTTCACTATTAATAATCTCACTTCACCTTCTATATCTAAAGTTTCTTCTTATTCTTCCAATATCACCTTCTGTAATAACTTTGATTCAAATGAATGGTACTCCCATATATTTCAATATTTCAGTGATAGTATATTTCCTACTCTTTCTTCTAAAAGTTCTTGAGCTCACATTCTCAAGATTGCAGCATGCTACATCATCATATCTAATGTTCTTTATTGTCGAAGTCACAACGACCTTCTTCTCTATTGCCTAAACAAGTTAGAGATCTTGTCTGCCCTCGAGGAGACACATTCAGGTGCATGTGGAGGGCATTTTGGCAGTAAATCTTTGGTTCAAAAATTTCTTCGCATGGGTTACTATTGGTAAACTATGGAACAAGATTCCTTTGCTTTTGTCAAAAAGTGCCCTCAATGTCAACAACATAACAATTTTATTTGAGCTCCTACCCAGGAACTTCATGCCTAGGCATACCCTTGTCTATTTTTCATGTGGGGCTTGGATCTTATTGGAAAATGTTTTCCTCCTTCTTCTAAAGGACATACTTTCATTATCACAACTACTGACTACTTCATGAAATGGGTCGAAGCAGTTCCATTATGATCCACGACTGCTAAAGTAATCTGTCACTTTCTTCCTGACAACATCATTTCTTGCTTTGGTCTTCCTTCTGGTTTTGTTTTTGATAATGGTTCATCATTTAAGAAAAATAAGTGAATAAGTTCCTCGAGAAATTTCACATTCAACACCGCTACTCCACACTGTATTATCCTCAATCAAACGACCAAGTAGAATCTTCTAATAAAACAATTGAACAAATCCTATAAAAAATTGTTAACAAACATGGTAAATATTAGCACACTTATCTCTCTTATGCATTGTGGGCTTACCAAATGAGTGTTCGTACGGCTATGGGTACAACCCCGTACAACCTCATGTATAGTGCTAACACAATCATGCCCTTGGAGTTAGAAATTCCTTTATTGTGAATTTCTCCCAGTGACATTCTTGATGAAGATCATTACATAGAATAAATGCTTCAACAACTTGAGATGCTTGATGAATAGCACATAAACACTCTTGAACATATCTAAGCTTATCAAAAGACTATCCAATTCTGCCACAATGAATGTGTCATCCATCACTCATTTGAGGTTAGTGATTTGGTGCTTTATGAAAATCAATGCAATGTAAATGCTTCTCCAGGTGAAAAAGGGAAGTTCAACCTGAACTGGTTCTTTACGTCATCACCGAAGTCTATGGATCATGTGCATATAGATTGTCGACAATGAATGGTATGCCTCTTAAAGAACCTATCAATGCTATTCACTTGTGTAGATGCTATGCTTAATCTTCTTTTGAAAATTTCATTATTTAAAGAACATCATGTTAGATAGTTAATATTGCTTATCTATTTAATAAATGTTGCTTCATTCATGATAAACATGTAGTTATCTTGAACTCCTAGGGTAGTTTTCTTAGTTTTTGAAAATTACTTGTTGTTAGAGTACATTTAGATAATTCATACACCATGTTAATTAGATCATTGTAGCATTTAATTAAACAATGTTATCACATTGTTTAGTTAGATCACAATTGCATTTAATTCAACATGTGTGTACACTAGACAATCATTGTTGTAATTAGTTAAACAATTTCAAAAAGTTATTTAAATAGATCACATGATTAATCTAGAAAACAACATTTCATCAATACATGTATCAATTAGATCATTGTCGCATTTATTAAACAATCTCATTAGGTTGTTTATATAGATCACAATTGTATTTAATTGTCCCATACATGTTAATTCACCACATTTAATTAGATCTTTGGCACATTTTATTAAACAATCATAGAATTGTTTTAATAAGATCACAAATGGCATCTAATTAAACCATTATCATCATCACATAGATACAAAAACATAAACCAAAATGTCAAAATGCTCCTATATATACATACAAAAGTTTGATACATAGTCGCCACTACAACAAAATGTGGTTTGTCGAGATCATACATAAATAACAAGTCTCATCAATCTGTAGGACCATGGGTACTTGACTCCTTGAGACCCGGTCATGACTGTGTGATAGATGGATGTTTGTACAATGCTAGAGACTATGAGTGACTTCTAGATGCATTGTGTTTGCAGGCCCCAGACCTGCTCTTTGAGATTCATTGCCTCCACCCAAGCATCTAAATATAACTATTGTAGTCGATCTCTCTCGAATTGTAGCTCTCTCACAAGAAAATGGTCCATCACCAACGTTGGTCCTGTCCTGGTTGCTTGAAGCTCCACTAGACTCTGACTTAGGGGTGCTGCCATTAATAATGGGTTACACTTTCTGGGAGATCCTGATTTTTGCTGAAATCACATATTTTTAGAAAATATAATGATTTAAGCCTTGAAAGGTTCCATTTAAAGGATTTTAATTGAAGAGGGTTTGATCAAACCCCCTTGGATAGAACCCTGCTAGTTTTAAACCATACCTATAATGGAGTCTCCTCTGCACCTATCAAAATGCCGATAAAAAACCACTTTTGATTTACCTTTCAGGGGATCAAATGAATTCATTTAAAATTTATGTTTTGTAAGTATGTAGTCCTTATTATAAGATTCCCAAAAAGTATAATTTTAAATATATTTAATTTGATTATTATATTTATTTTTTTATTTCTTGTGAATGTAGTTTTTCACTGAACATCAAGTTCTCTGTTTTACACACATGGAAAATTAGTAAATTAGTGAAAAAAAATCTAGAAAATATTTATGCCCTAGGTATTGATGTCCTTGTTTCAACAAAAAAAAAATTGAATTTTGATTCATACAGAAAAAGTTATGTTTTACGAAATACGCTTATGTCTAAATTATAATTAGTTTGACTTCAAAACTTAATTAAAAAAATATTCAACAAAACATTATGAAACCAAATGCATGCCCTATATATCGGTGTTACCAATTTAAATTCAAAAGAATCAAAATTTTATCCTTTGTAAAAAAAAAGTTATGTGCTACAGAATACACATCACTTTAAAGAAATGTTGTTTACTATTAAAAACTAGTTATCAAAGGAAACACAAAAAATTACAATTTAACTCCAATTTTTTTTTTTTTTAAATATTTAGAATCTACAAAAAAAATCTCACAAATCACTAGTTCACATCAT
The DNA here is from genome assembly GCA_027924645.1 of Cunninghamia lanceolata. Classification (NCBI taxonomy): domain Eukaryota; kingdom Viridiplantae; phylum Streptophyta; class Pinopsida; order Cupressales; family Cupressaceae; genus Cunninghamia; species Cunninghamia lanceolata. The sequence goes on along the minus strand of BSBN01001415.1, from coordinate 54,733 downwards.
CTTCAAATTCCTAACAGTTTAGCGTCTATAGGTGTCAGAAATTGAAGATTTAGTTCAAAATGTTGATTTCAATGTCAAGTTTGGCCAAAAAGTGTAACCCATTATTGTGGGATTACCCTTAGTCATAACTTGAAGGCATCTCATGCCACCTCAACACTCAATGCCCTCTGGATAACTTAGTCTTGCTCTAGCTCGAAGGCATCTCATACTGCCTCGACATTCAACGCCCTCCGGATGGCCTCCTTGTAAGCCTCTCTCAGCTAAGCAATAGGCTTGAATACATCTACATATCACCTTGCAGTCTGTTGTGGACTATAACTGGCCGCATTGGCTGTTGAGTATGCATGGTAGGCACCATCTCTGCTATGACTCAACCCACAAAATTGAGACATGCTCATGTAGCAATGTCATGCCCACTTTTTTCATGTGGTTATAACATGCATTACACACGTGTCATGTCCACATGCGTCATGTGGTCATGATTCGAACAATGTTTTTACCTATGCCCTTTTTAAATTTTAATTGTATAAACAATGCATTTCTAAATTACAACTTTGAATTTAAAAATCTATTCAATTCGTATAATACATTATGCATAAATAAATCCCACTTTCCTCGATTAAGATTTCTATTACAAGTAAAATGTTTTAAACTACATATAGTTTGCCTTCAAATGAATAGTGAAAAGTGAATAGTAAAAGTAAATAGTGAATAGTAAAAATGAATAGTGATTAGTGAAAAGTGAAAAGTAAATAGTGAAAAAATGAATAGTAAAAGTGAATAGTGAAAGTGAATAGTAGATAGTGAAATGAATTTAATTAATACACATCTATTTAAATTAGCAACTAACTCTCAACTTAACAGATTAGGAATACAAGAAATGTAAACAATTCTAATGTCCTTTTAAAGACAAACAATTTTCTTTCTTTCTTTTCCCACAATGGTCAAATGAAATAAACTATAAAATCATATCTAACAACACATTAAGGGAGGAATTACTCTCTTCTAACAACACATTAAGGGAGGAATTCCCAATTACAATTTTTACAACTCAGAGGAAGAAAATCTCTCCTCTAGAAAATTCAACCAGGAAGAAACTTTAAGAAACAAGCTCTCTTTACAAGAAAAGAAGAGATACATTTCCCTAAACAATAAAACTCCTCCAATCCTCACAATAAGCTTCAAGAGAAACCTGCATAACAAATAAGAGAATAAACAACCAACTAGCTCTCCTCCCTACCATAGACCCGTAAGAGGGTCACCCCCGAGCTAGGGAGACCATCCACATACCCAGGGTACATTATACCAAACACATCACAACATTGAACAACAACAATAACTCAAATAACACACACACACCCATGGTATACTCACAATACAATGAACCAACTTAGGTGAGTTCATGGAGGGTAGGGGAGTACAATCTCTACCTCTAGGTGTCATCTTTTCACATTTTATCACATTTTATCACAAGGCCTCAAGCCAACAATTTATTCTTCCACAAGGCCTCAAGCCTTCCAATTAATCAAATTACCTGGGATATCCAAATAGGCTCTCAAAGCCATAAGCCCTCTAGGCTAAAAAAAATACCAACATGCCCTCAAGGCATTTCTTACAACAAGAACCAAGATGACACCCGAGGAGGGTCACACCTCCCCTTCCCTATACAAGATGAGCATTGCCTTCCAACTAGAAGGAGCTCTTTCTACACCCATCTAAAACCCCAAAACAATAATAGAATACTCATAGAAGACATTTGCAAACTCATTTAACAAGCAAGAAACAAACATACATATAAAACAATAGATACACAAGAGAGTAGACTTGATTCACCAACCTTCCAAAGCCCAATTATGGAATGAAAGTTGATGAAGAGCTCCACTCTAGCCTCCTTCTCCAAAATTCTCCTTCTTTCCACAATATTCCAACCCCAAAAGTAATCTCTCTATAATCACAAGCAAGGGATAATGAATGGAGGATATATGATGGCTAGAATAATTTCGGCATTATGAGGTTATGAAGAGAAGAATAGAGAAAGAATTGGGCATTATGAGGATGCCAGAAGAAGATTTTCTAGAGAAAATTAGGCATGATAAGAATGCAAGAATGAAGTCCCCCTGCAAGAATGAAGTTCCCCTGCAAGAATGAAGTTCTCCTGCAAAAATCCTGTGTTCTCTAATTGCTTAGAGAAGGGTCTCATTTATAGATTTTTGAAAAGATGATGGAGGGTGAGGATCAAGAGTTGAGATCAAGGGCTCACATTATCTGTGAATTTTAAATTTATAGTGGATGAATTAAAAATTCATTATTTTAAGATTGTAATATTTAAATAACCCCACTATCCCAAGTGGAATTAATAAAATAAACCCACTCATTATCCATTATCTCTAATGGACTTAAAACAATTAACCCCACTCAAGAGGTCCCCCATTATAGCCCACATGTAGAAATAAAATACAATAAGTAAACTAAAATAAGAGAGAATGGGTGACACACCACCTTCATTAAGGGGAACCCCACTAAAAGAGAGGCACAAGGAGACAAGCACTCCATTATTAGGGGATCATGGAGTTGCTCCATGACTTGGAAGTGGGCCTGAGTGTGGATTCCACTCATCCCATTGTCCCCATGCTTCCAAATTCGTCATTTAACTTCACCCTGAAGTTGAAGTGACCATATGGAGGTTAACCCAAGGTTATCCTAGTCAAAAAGGTCCCTAGACCCATGGGGTATAACCTAGGGTTGTTTTAAACCTAGTTAGGACTCCTAGAGTCAAGTAAAAACACAAGTAGAGGGTCAAAAAATAAATAAAGTTTAAACAAGATTTAAAACAACATTTCTTACAACACTTATCATAATAAAAGTAAATCAGAAGATAGCCCTTATTCCCTTGACCTCATGCAACATTAACACATTAAAACATTACAACATTTTTTTCAAAACACGAGGTTGATGTTAGTTCCTCATGGAACTAGATCGACTCACAAGGGATACAACATAGGTATGGGATGATCTCCTATATTTGTGGTTTCGTTAGTAATACCTGCACACTCAAACTCGAAGTTAATTCCACATATAAATACCATAGCCGAAGCAAATTTAATACATGCATTTCTAAAGCATACCACAGTTCTTATAAACATAATGAAATCACATGACAATTTTCTATCTAACATCACCCAATTAGTTTTCCTTTAACATAATAAGATTTTAATAGTTTGAAAATTTGGGAACAACAGTCCCATAAATATAAAAATACCAACAACAGTAAGCTAAATAGTCACATGTATGGAAATGAAAAAGTGTAGGTCTCACAACCAACTACAAAGTAGAAACAAAATTTATATCAAAACTCTCATCATGAATATCAAAATAATTCAAACTCAAAATCTATTATTCTACTCATTCTAAAATCATAACATAATGTAACTCTCTCACCTAGATCATTGACCTATCAGTCATGATCGACTGGAGGACTGACAGTTGCCGAGTGTATAGTCACTGATGTCATTGGAGGTACCGTAGCATTAGCACCTCTCGACTCCCTATGCTCATGTTGACTCTGCACTCCACCTGTAGAAGGTAGTGACCATGATGCATGAGGTCGAGCCCTAGGTCTCTCCTCGATGTCATCGTCATCCTCCTCTCCCTGTCGTCATCTCCCTCCTACCGTCGATGTTGGCTGATCCTCCTCCTCTGCATGAATAACATCATAGTCATCATCTCTCTCTATCTCTCTCCTCCTCTACTAACTCATCCCTTCGATCTGCCTAAGGTCTAAGATCGCCAATGGGATGGTCTGGTGGAAATATAGGAGTGGGACGGAAAGTGCTCCACCAAGTCATGTATGTTGGGCTCACACCCACATCATTAGCACTAGACACAGGCACTGTATCCTATTCCTCATCATCAAGATCAATATTTACAACATTAATACTAGTGGGTCGAGCTTGTTCTAGAGGCCTCACTACACTACAAGCTGAATGTACATAGCTCAATCAAGCGGCAAGAACTTTCTAGATGTGTCTGAACTACCTTGTCACTCGATCATAGTAGAAATGCATGATGATGTGACCAAAGTGACCAACTAAAAGATGATCTCACTACATCCTTGCCAGCTATCAACTCTCACCCTTCCATGACCTAAGGCCTCTATATGGTCTCCACACAATATCATCACACTCCAATCTATCAAATCTCACTCTCCAATACAATAAATAACCACACCTCCACTCCCTCCTTAGTGCGTAGGTGTGTGCTTGTAGACATGTCCAGATAGGCTTTATCAGGAACCCCATCGACCATGTGCATGTGATATACTCAAACGCCCACACCTGGAGAAGTGTGTAGGTCATCATTACTATGTGCCTCATGATGCACATAGTGCCCTAAATCATGGTATAAGTGATCCAACATGCTTTGTCCCTAGGAATATAGTGTCCTTTGCTCCTCCATCACCTTGATAGTATGTACAAGGCCCGCATGAAGGTGAGTGCCTCGTCCATCTTGTGTAACCATGAGTGTGATGGTAGTGATCAAGATGTGACGTAAGACTGGTGTGTCTACAACACGCTGCTCTAACCAAGCTATATTAATGTACCCTATGGTGCTTGAGGGAACGATGTGGCCGAGATAGTACATTTGGCTCATCCAAATGTACTCCTCCAATCGATAATCATTAATCTTCATGGTCTCACCTCACACAGGTAATCATAGGATCTAGTACACATCCTCCAGTGTGACTTTCATCTCTCCCATCGGAAGATGGAAGGTAGAGGTGTCTACGTCCCACTACTCCATGATCACCATCAACATCATATCATGATATCTAATAGTGGGTGTCGTGTACACCCACTACAATCTAATATCTCTAAGGTGACCAACCTCTATGGTAGAAAGTGTCTTGGCATGACTACATAACAATGTGTATAAGTGACTACCTGAATGCTCACGCATGGTTGGGGGCACGTGCAAGCAACACCAAATCAAGATTTATCACTTTCATGTAAACTAAATTTCAAGACAAGTTCAAACTTCAAAATTTCAATAGATTCTCACATGACACTAGTGCCTTGACTAGACACTAGCACCTTGTTAGGACCCTAGTGCCATGGTAGGACTTTGATGCTCCAAGAGGATACTAGTGCCCCTCAGGGCCTAGTTTGGCACATAAAATTCAAAAATGACACAAAAAAACAAAAAACACAAGCATGAATCAAAATCTTGGACTCACCTCGCGTGCCCGTATGCCCTGCCTTATGCAACTCCTTAGCTCCACTAGCATGGGAGATCAATATGGCCGTCTATGTGGCATCGTCACTCTTGTGATTGCCTGAGACTCCTCAAACTATCTAGCAATAAAAGAGACAAATGAGATAGTAAATCATGAAAACCCACTTACTATTTATAGCAAAACATCAACACACATCACCATTCTATTCAAACATTACACATTCAAAAATTCACAACTTGGGCTAGAGAACTTTGATTTTTGCACTATCTATTGTGTTGGAATTTGGGTTCTGCCTTCTTTCTCATCACATGCCTTTTTCTCAGCACTATTTTACTAAATGACCCTACTTAAGCATATTAATCAAAACCCTAGAAACTTTTAGTAGAGAAAGCATCACCCTATTTCTACCTCCTTACAAGAAGGCATAAACAAGGGGGGCATATATCTACCTGTGAGTTTTTCTTTGGATCACACTTTCATTCCCCTTAGAAGTTTTTCAAGACTAATATATCTTGTTGTCTGTAGGATGGTTTTTTCTTTTCCTAACAAAGTGGTCTTGCAAGATGTAGTCCCTAACATTGTGGTTTTGTAAGTTCCTAACTAGGGTCTCCATTCTCTCACTTGGTAATGTTCTATATCATCTATAGTATCCTTTTGGGTATCCTTTACATGCTTATTTGCTTTCCTGTACTTTAGCTTGCATATGCACATAGTGTCATAGGATCGCTAAAGTGGGGGCTAAATGTACCATTGTAAATTGTGATCCCTATTAGTGCAAGCACAATTTCACACTATATTTGACACTTGCTTTAGTGTCCACTCCCCTAGTCCATTTTAGGTCCACATCTAGCCTTGACCTTCCCTTTTTACATAAGAGACGTGTTATCTTTCCTAATATTTTATTGTTGTCATTTGCCAGAATTGGGAGTAGTGTTTAAGTTCTCGTTAGGTCCTCGAGGCATGGTCCTTTGTTGAGCAGATCCCTCTAGGACTAGGGTGCCCAATGCCCTGGTCCTACCCATTTTCCTTGGGTTTGTGGGGAACTCTCAAGGTCGGTCATGTCTTGGATGGCGTGACCTCGATTTCAACATTTTCTGAATGCATGCAAACAAATCTTAAATTTAAAAATACATGTTGGATCTGTTGAACACCCATAATACTGAGAGGGGGGTGAATCAATGTTCTCTTAAACCACCTACACATCAAATATTTTAATCCATTTAGCATATTCAATTGTAGTAAAGGAAATTAAGCATAAAACATGCAGCCACAACTCATAACACATGAACACTTAGATTTTTATGTGGAAAACCCAAAAAGGGAAAAACCACGGTGAGGATTAGCTCACAATATATTATAATAAGGCAACCGGTTAAGGTTGATACAATTAGTGGACTCACTGTCTAAGAATGCTCATTGCATGTGGCTCACTGTCAGAATTGAACTATTATAATTGCATCTAACATATGCATGGAGTATAGTTCCAATGAAGCTTAAGTTACAAAACAATACTTAGCACACTATTCTGAAATACCGTATTGCTCTATATTCATTCAATTCGCATCTATAGGATCTTTGTCGCATCATTCAGATCATATCCATATATTCATTCATCAAAACACCGAACACAATCCTTCATATATATATCTGCTTCTTTCACAACATCAATTAGGTCGGTCTAATTGGATGTAACTTGCAAAACATGCCATAGAGGACTTATCAGCCCCAAACCTTCACTCACACACTTTGTGCCAAGATTCAAACTTTGAAACAAATTGAAATAGGTCAGCGTGGACCTAAAATAGCTCCCACTTAACTCTGCACAACTTATTTACCCTCCGCATAACTTCACATTTAATAGGTTGGCACCATTGAAGACCTAATACAAAAACCCTTTAATTGTAGATCCATAAACTAACCCAAATAACTCCAATCAACATAAAAACTAGAATTCACTCTCTATTCACATCTGTTAATATCCCCTTAAAATTGCGAAGTCAAAAACCAAACCAAGAAGGAATGCAGACTCTCCTACCAACCTTCTCTGAAGTGGAAACACCTTTATTTTGTCAAGATGAACTTATGTTACTCATAACTTTCAAACCATACATCAAAATCAGACAAAATTTTGGATTTAGAAGCTTTCATCAACCAACAACAACATACTAGAACCGCAGAGCAAAATATTCAACAACGGAGAAATACGGACTGAAATACCAGATGCTCTGTAACTCAAAAATACCAGAGTTGACACATAGCTAATTTTCATCATAAGTTCTTTGCTGGATCAAACCTTCTTGCAAATTTGTCTTCTATTGAGGATCAAGATCATATTAAGGAAAAGAGGATCAAACCCTCTTGCAAATTTATCAATCAAACTAATCTGCACAACTTATGCCTGGTTTTCACTTATCAGATCATCCACACAACTGTTCCCTTATGTCTGTTTATCACTGTCTTTGTCATGTGATGTTATTGACTTTAACCTATGTTGCTATTCTTTGGACCACTGTATCTTTAGCTAATCTCTAGACCACTATATCTTTATTCCTTGAAGTCAACACTGACAACAATGCAATATTAGTTGCCATAAATGACAACACTGCTTAACATCATGCTTATCACTTTCTACACCATCATGCTTATATTTCCAATAGGATCATGCCCTAAATTACACTTATGATGTCATATTTAAACTAATGCTTTTGCTATTATGAAGTATGATGTGATTATTATAGCGAAGCTCTACCAAATTTTATATTGATATTGCTGCAAATTATTTTATTTATCTTCTACCATTGACTAAAGTTCAAGAGGATTAAAGAATAAGTTGGAATCACTAACTGATGATTGGTTTGTACCACTTCATCATGATTTGGTATGGTTTCATCCCATTATTGCCTCCAAGCTTTGGTTGTCTACTAGTCCATTGAGGTGAAGTTGCAGATATGAAGTATTTCCCTTGGGTAACACATCTCTCTAGGGTTAATTCATCATTTCATTGGTTGAGGCATATAGTAATATACTCTAACGCACTTGAGTAGGGCTTCGTTGATTGATTTTGTTTGTCACTACTTGCCACAATCTTAGACACACTTAAGATTTAGAGCACACACTATTTTCTATTGTTAATCTGGCTATCCGTGAGGTAGGAATACTAAAACGGGGGTTTGATTGAGGCATACTCCTATATAGCCACAACCATTTTTCATCTCTTTGTGTATGTGCAAATCACAATTGGAAGTTTCTAACAAAACAATGATAGGAATCAGAGAATCGGTACATAGTTAATCTATCGAAAGAAAATATACCTAAAAACCCTAGGACTAGGGTGCCCAGTGCCCAGGTCCTCCCAGATCTGCTCCTGCTTTCTGCCATAGGTTCTGTCTGATCATTGTTTCTTTGTTCTGCTTCCATTTTCTCTCTCTGTAACTATCGTTAGTGCATTTTTTTTCATGTTTATCAATTAGGCTTTAGTGTTACATAGTTTCTATCAATTCATTAGTGATCAATTCTTCCTTTGCAACAAAGGAATAGAGCCCCGAACAACTTGGATCTCCCTTGTGGATGATAGACAAGAACCAAGTCTTTGATGAATTGTGTTCCAATGCTATGCGGAGAAGGATTAACCTAGTTTAAATAATTAATTAATCAAGATCCCATTTTCCACATAACAAAAAGATCAACTAATAGAGTATACACAACTTTGCATTCTCAAAGAAAACATTGCAAGCTGAAAATATATCGAATTCAAGAAACCCTAGCTAGAGGCTGTGGATGATAAATAATGGCAACTCCTATCCTAGTTGATATTTCTAAGAAGCTGAGGCCTACGTACAAGAGGCATCCATATAAGGCCATGGAAGTTGGCAAAGAAGGGGATTTCTTAGGAATCCTACCAGATGTAGTTTATACAGAAGATATCCAAAATATATGTACATGAACCCATATCAGAGATTGACCACACAAAGTTCAAGGAGCTCTACATTACACTCCTCTAGCTAGATTAAACTAGCTATCTACCGTAGTATTAGGAAATAGAGAAAAAGAAGCTAGATATATGGAAAGATTATCCAAATTTATCTACGAAACATGAGTGGGTAAGGATAGTACTAAGAAAAATTCATGACATGTTTATCTATCTAGATAAATTGTACCACATTAGTAAGCAAGTTATTCAAGTAGTCACACAACTAAGTGTAATTGGGGAATTAACATCCAAAAAGGTAATTAAGAATGAAAAAGTGACTAAACCAATTGGCATAACACCAAATGGCTAGAGTCTTAATGTCAAGGAGATAATCAATTTTGCAGTGAGATAAATGACTATGGACATACCCTATAAGATTTACTATGCAAACCAGGAGATTTCTACAATACGTATAACCATCCACACTGCATACTAGTTGGTGGTGGAAGGGAAAGATTTTGATTTGTGTGAGGTGTCACGAGAATAACTAATGGAGAATCTACTAGACATGAAAAAATCAAACTATAAATTCCGGTATGGAACACTAATCATATGCCTAGTTTTCTATTTTATGAATGTACTCCCTAACTTTGCTAGAAAGATATGGCAAAAACTATTTCTATCACCACACAAATCACACAACATAAAAAAATCTTTGTAGATAAACCATCATATACTGCCGCATATTAGGGTTTTTTCAAGTCCCTACAACAACAAATACAGGCTAGGGAGAGGATACCATATGAGTCAGTTAAGCAATACATAAACCACATCACATTTTTGATAGATAAAGACTACACATGCATGGAATCCATAGAACCCAAGACCTCATGGATACCTAGGCTCCAGTATGAAACCACAAAACAAGAAGTAGATGCATATGCTAAAAATTTACTTAGAAAACCTAAGGATCCAAATGCAAAAAGGTTTGGAACATATAAGGAGGTTATGGATAAGAAATAGAAAAAGGATGTGGAGGAACAAGTAGAAAAGAACAAGGGGAAACTAGATGAAAAATGGGGCATACCATCTAAAGAAGCTCCGCAACCAAGTTCATCAGCACCACAACCTAGCACATTAGCACCATAGGCCAGTACTACAACAACACCACAAACGCAGAGGTCAGGGAGACTTCACTCTGCCACTCTAAGTACCCAAACTATGCTAGAACCTGACTCCTTAGCTTAAACTGTATCAAATTTGCAACAAAAAGGAAAAGACCGAGAGGTGAAAGAGATTTTTGAAATCCTTGTACAAATGAGCATGAAAAGGAAAAATAAACTAACAAGAAGGAAATAGGGAGTGAAAATAAACATCATTCAGGCATCAATAGAAGAAGAAATAGAGGAAGAGGAGGGGGAAGAAGTAAAAAAACCATCGCAAAAGAAGAAAATAAAGAGTTAAATGATGATTATAGAGGGAGAGGAGCAAACAGAGTATCCAGAACAAGATGAGCTTATAATGAACTTGGATACACTAACTAATTCTATCCAACACCATGGCATTCTAAAAACAACAGTCGACATGTACAAATAGGTCTTCTAAGGGAACAAGGAGATCATACAAAAGGCAGTAATAAGACATATGTGAAGAAGTGATAAAACAATTGAGGAATTCATGGAAGATTTCCCATAAGAGCTAAGTGATGCATTGAGGAAAAGAAGTGAAAGAGAAATGTAAATAGAAGAAGAAATAAGAAATAAAGCAATAGACAAGGTGGATCCAGCCATCTCCACATCTCAGAAAGAAAAATTGACACAAATGCAAGCCAGAGAACTTAGAACAAAATAAAGGATGGACACATTGACGAGCCAAATAGAGAAAGAGAAAAGGAAGCTAGAAAAAGAAACAGAGGAGATAACAAAGAAGGCCTATGATACATTGAGAGAGGAGGAGAGAAATGAACAAGAATAAGAAAGAAATTCTCAACAAAATGAATAGGAAGTAGAGCAAGAACAAACAGACACTCCTAGGGCATCTTCCTCTTCATCCCTAATCCAATCTATTAAAGACTTCTTGGCACAACAAAAATAGATACAAATAATTGTCACACCTCAACTTCTACAACTCCCACTACTAGGCTCACAAGTTAATTTATCAGGGATATCTCCAATCCATAAAATGCAGCTAGGGGATATTTTCCATGCCACTGCAAGAGAATAAATTATACAATAGCATGTGGACATCATAGAACAATTGCAGGAGGCTATAATAGGAATTCAAAATTAGCTTCCCAATGCGATAAGGGATACAACACTACCACTAACACAACAACTCAAACAACTAATGGATAGCCTACAAGCAGAGATGCAACACTAGGAAACCAAAATCAAGTAGCAGGTCAAAGAAGAAATGAACAAAAATAGAATGATTGAGGCCACAAAGAAATATGTGGAAACACATAATCAATTAGAAACACAAATAAAGAACATGCAACAAGCCATAATTGGAGAAAATGTTTTATACCAATTCTATCTATAGTGTCCTACAACAATAAAAAATATCAAGGACCAGATGGATCACCTAGAAGCACAAGTGGTACAGATTGCCAAAACATATGATTTAATGAAGGACATGGATGGCTCAGTTAGGGCAAAAATTGAAAATATACATAAAAAAATGCAACAACTTTAGGATCAAAGAGAAAAAATCAAGATGTAGATCAAATAGTTAAGAGAAGTGGTCAGCCTAAGATTAGCTCACTTTACAAGATTACTAGGAGAGGCTAAGCAGATCACACAATAGATATAGATCCTTGCCGATCCTGTGGAGGCAGAAACAACCAACATCCAAATCTAGGGACATATACAAGTGTTGCAACAAGTCAAGAAGTAGTGTGACACCACTTTAACACAACTAAAGCTGATCTACAAGAACATCCTCCCTAGTAACTGGTGTCACATGTTTTGAGACAAGACATACTTTCAAAACAAGGGGATGATGTTGGCAAGAGAGGGTAACTAGTAAAACCTATCGTAGGTCAGCACAAGTGGAGTGTGGAGGATAAGACCGACAAGGATAATAGAATTAAGGGAGTTTTGTAAGGGACACATCCCTATCATATTATATTGTATAAAGATATGTAATAATGTAAGGACTATAGGTGGATATAAGAAGTATAATATACATAGTAGTCTTAGACCTACTTTTGTATCTAATAATGAATATGAAAAGATAAGGAGATATAAGGGTTATAACTAAAGGACTATGTGTCTATTTCATGTGTTTAACTTATTAGATGTGATTGGATATACCACATGATGTTGTTTCTTAGTATTGTTCTCTGTTATTCTACTATTGTCACATCTGGGATATAAACTAAATTTAGAGACTTAACTCAGGCTCAGATCTCCAGACTGTGTCTTGTTATTTTTTGCAAACAATTACCAATCAAGAGGATAGTTTTGACAAAAAATAATTTAGAAGATCCAGAAACACAAGGAGGACATGAAGATGACATGGTGGAGAATACTTCTGTAGATCTTCCACAAGGACACCATGAGCATCAAGAAAAAATTGACTTGAAGAAGAACATGTTTTAACATATGAAGAATAACAAGAATTAAATAAAATTGTTGAACAACAAGAAAAGATCATTGATTCTTCTATGGAACAAGTAAAATAACCTTAGAAGGAAGGAGCCTTGCATCTAGAAGAGGTAAATATAAAAAAAAAGAGAAAATTTAAGAAGGGATCTTAGATAAAAGAGTCTCTGATGGTGATGAATAGAATAAAGGCATAGAGACTGATAAATCTTTGTAAAAAACTTTAGTAGCTCCCACTTGGCTAAATCTTAATCTGGAGAGAAGACAACAGGTAGTGGTTAAGCCACTAAGTTTGCAGGATATGACTGTAGAAGTGGAGAAGAGTAAACCAAAGAAAAGGTCCAAAATTCTCTCAGCCATTAGGATAAATGAGCATGGTGAGAGAATTGTAGAAGTTGCAACCCCTATCTAGTGAAAATATGATAGAGATCTTTCTATCTCTGACTATCAGATTACAAGAGTAAATTTGGGTAGGTAGACCTGAGAAGAGGAGATGCATTCTTTGGGTACAACAGTGGACACAATGATGTCTAGGATACATAAAGATAAACAAACTAAGGATGAACTAAATATGTGGCTGAACCAAATGAAGTCTTTTGTCAAGGAGCTTCTAACTCTGATTTCTCAACAATAGGCAACTACAACAAAAAATCCAATTTTGATGACAAAACAAGAAGTTGATGCCTTGCAAGCTATGAAAGAAAAATCTAGCATAGTGGATAAATGGGTTTCCAAAATTTTGGTTGATACACTTCACATTTTTTATAATAGTTATGGTGATTATGAACAAGCCTGTGAATTAGAGAAGCAAATAGATTCTTTCACAAAAAACATCAAAGAAGAGAAGGAGAAGTTAGATAAAGATTGGAAACTCCTTAAGGAAGTTAAAAGGATGACTCCAGATGAGATAAAGAACACAAATATTTTTGGAGATGAGAAACCTGACTTCATTGATAAATCCGTAAATATAATAAACTATAAGATTGAGAAAATAGTTGAATATTTACCTAAACTATTGAATATGTAGAGGGATGTATATGAGAATTCATACAATATGGAAGTTTTTGTTAAGACTATGATGTTGAACACACCAGGATATTGAGAGGGGGGAATCAATATCTTAACAAATTTCAACTTCTTCAGAGCAGATTAAAACTTAAGCATTACAACATCAATATAAAAATGAAGATTAAAACAATGCACATCAACACATAGCACCAGATATATGTGGAAAAGTGTAGAAGGGAAAAACCACGATGAGGATTAACTCACAATAAATGAAGCTCAAAATAACAACCTTGTTTTAGGGCTACAACCCATGGAAGCTACTACTCCTTACTGACTTTGTTTTAGGGCTATAACCCAAGGAAGCTACTACTCCATGAAGACTTTGTTTTAGGGTCACTCCCAAGGAAGCTACTACTCCCTGAATTGAGAACACACTTACAAAAGGTTACAGTATGACAGTCCTTCTACTGTCTGAAAATTGACATTGAAGTTCACACCATTGATGATTGCAATTCTACCTCTTCACACTTCCTTATAATGATTAGATCAGTTAGGCACACTCTACACTTGATCACTATCACAAATATGTCTTCAAGATGAATTAGGACAACATCTATAACTTCTGCTCTTTCTCCTTCAGTCACACATCATAATGCATTCATTCTGCTCCTTATCTTACTTGCGAACCTTATCAATCACTTTGCAATCACACTTTGCCTAACTCAATTTGATTTCCTATTTATACATGATGTTATATTAATCACATTGCTTTTCAACAAGAGATAACATGAAAAATACATTTACAAGACAACATACAACATGAAATGTGTAGAGGATAAGTCCTAAAAAAGACCACACATTACACCAACAAAAGATCCATGCCTTGTAGACATCAACACTTGTAACCAGGTCCAAAACATCCTTCACATCATCAATTATTAAGGAATTACATCCGCACACTCTGCTCATTTGAAAATAGGATAGCATTAAGAAAAAACGTATGAAACTTGAAGCATAACGACCACAACTACTTAAAAACCTTGTGCAGTACTGGAAACAAGAAAGATCTTCATGAAACTCTTCCAGATGAGTCTACAGGACTCATACAATATCTCCAAACAATCCTTTACCTCCTCACATCAAAGATTTTGTACCGCACATCTTCAACCATGAACTCCAAGAACAACTAGTCATCCAAAACACACTGCAACATACTGTCATTAAAAAACTAAGCTCGTAGACCACCAAGAACCTTGAAACTACAAGAGGACATGTAATGTGCATCCAAAAAAATGTCCACAAAACTACAAGGGAAGAAATTCACATATGGAGGAATGCAGAGCATCCCAACAGTCCTTCAACACCACCTTACTTTGTCATAACACATGCCGGTACTCTATCATGCATAACTTTCTCAGTGGAAGGACAAATGATCTAAAAATTTGGAATTATCACCTTCACTGCACCTTGAACATAAGTCCAGAACCACATATTCATAACTGCTAATGTAGATGAATGTGGAGAAATATCCCAGATAGTCTTCATAGGTAGTCATTTTGTAGTAGTGTTATGCCGGAAAAATGCACCCTTGGGGGCTTTTTCCTAAAGGTTTAGCTCCCAGGTCTTTAGATTCGTATTTAGAACATTTTGCATGTTAAATTAGACTCCCGATGAGAAAACCCATGGGTCTTGTGGAAAATAGGACCTAGGGGGCTGTACTTTATTGAATTTTGAGCAAAGACATGGGGTGGACAAGGGCACTAGCACCCTAGTCCAGCCCTATTTTGGGTCTGCCCTAATTTTAAATGTCAGGTTTGTGACCGTTATTTGGTCTCCAAGCCGACATCATAAGGTTCAAATACAAAATTCTTGGTGGGAATCTTAATAGTTGCATATATAAGCATGTTTAGGGTTTCATTTGCAAACTAGAAGATCACTGGCAAGTTCTATGATTGAAAGCTATTGGCATACTTGTGATTTTCATTGTGTTGTAGAGCATACCATTGTTATTGTGTTTGTTTGCAGATTGGATTGCATCTTCTCCTCATGGAATTGAAGAGATTCTTCCTTCCACGAGAGCTTCATCATCAAGGTGATATCTATTGTGCTTTATCATTCATTATCATTTGGTTTTTTTCCTCTTTCCCACAAGCACATGCAGTCTTTCTTTGACAATGGTGTTCAGAAGACTTGAATGTCTCTCCAGGGCTTGACTAAGGCAAGCCTCTAAACACCACAACCCCCTCCCACACTCCTTGTGATTGCAGGTTACATGTATCAGATCTGGAGAAAGTGGAGTTGCAAGGAAGGTAGGTAGACATTGAAGATTTTGGATCTAAAAAGAAGCAGACACTGTACGACATTTCAGGACAAGGGTGCCATCAACCTTGTCCTCCATTTTTAGATCACAAAAAATAGAAGACACAATAGAGATCAATATCAGAAGCAGATCAGGAATTTACAAAAAAAGTAGCACACTAGACTAGGGTGCCATCACCATTGTCCCCAACTTTTCCATTTCCCAGACTGTGAAAAATAGTGAGTTAAGGTTCTCTGCCCTCTGCTTACTTCCTATAGCATTTGTCATAATTCACAGATTTGATTACTCTTTTTCTTAAATTAGGGTTTTAAGAGCATAAAATCATTAATTAGCAATCTTGTGTGATCATATCTAAATTTCCTAGTAGAAAACCAAGTGGCAACTCAAATATGATAGTTGACTCTCCTCTCGATAGGAGAAGCACTTGGTTGAAAAGCCCTTGGAATGTTTTGTGGAAAGGAGGATTCAAACTAAAACAAATAAAACCCCATCAAACCATTACCCCCCTTTTCATATTAAACATTTTGGTAAACCCGTCTTTTAAACTTTTTGGCACCTTGTTGAGTGTTGTTTCATGGATTTACATTCATTCATTTCATTGCATTCGAAAATTTTAAAAAACATTGATATATTTGGAAAAATTGAAAAAAATTGCATTCTAGGGTTTGATTGTTGACATAGTTTGCATTCATTCAATTGTAGTTAATTAATTCTCTAATTTTTACATCAGATCTAAAATTCATTATCATTCAATTCATTATTTTCAATATTGCATTTGAAAAATTACAAAAAAATTAAAAAATTGGAAAATTTGAATTAATTGGCATCTAATTTCAACTAATTTATGTTATTTGAATTATATCTGATCCAAAATACATAAATTCATCATTTACAATTCATTTGCATGCTTGATTTGTTAGAAATTGCTTGAAATTTTGCATTTTTCATGAAAACCTAGTTTTGCATGAGTTAGGGTTGTAGTCAAAATCTTGTTTCAGATTTTAATACCTTGTCAAAACACTCATTAGGTCTGATTTCTAATTGTAGTGTTGCTTTATAGTGGTTTCCTTGTGAAATTTCATGCCTAGGGTTTGAAAACTTGCATTTTCCAGTAGATTTGGCCTTATTGTCTTGCTATATTTGCACTCCAGGTGTGTTGTAAGGAATTTTATTGCACTAATTGGATGTTATTAGCATTATTATCTGCTTCCCCTTCTCAACACCTTTTCTTTTGGGCCTTTGCATTGAAATTTTATGAAAATTTGCATATTTTCGCTATTTTTGCACTAGGGATTGATCTAGAGAGGCACTATAGGCATGTTGTAACAGATTTTTTGGTATTACCTAGATATTATTACTGTTATAAGTTTCTATCCATCATAATTTTCCTTACAAAATCCACTGTCCTACTTTTTTGCATGGAGATTTGGTGAAAAATCACACATTTTGGCCTATTTTCACTAGGTTTTGGCTTATCGACTCTCTAGAGTTGCTTCAAAAGCATGTTGTAAAAGGTATTTTTTCATTAGTGGACTATTTTTAGGCATATAATTTTTTTCCCCTCTTAAAAATATTCACAACACCTCTTCGTTCAGTTGTTTGCATTGAAAAAAGTTGAAAAATCAAGCATTTTTGCCTTTAAACATATCTTGCTTCTAGGGTTTACTCTTTAGTTTGTGCATGCTGTTGCATGAGTATTATAAATTGCTGCCCTAATAGAAATATCCCTTTAAGAAGAATCATAAGACTCATGGGATCTAGTGCTCTTGAAGAAATTGGTACACTGAACACCTTCTTTACAAAAGGAGAGACACAAATGATACAAGATACTATACCTATCACAAGTACAATCAAAGAGAAAACTTTTCATGATGCTGATGATACTATTGAGGTGGTAGGACACATATCTAAAGAGCAAATAGATAAACTTGATAAAGAGTTAGCCAAATTCCAAACATTTATGGAAAATGAGAGGATAGTTGAGGAAGCTATTCCTGCAATTCATAACATAAGAGAATTGATAAAAGAAGGACAAGATGGTGTTAATGCAATCCATGGTTTAGCACATATTGTACAAACCAATATTTTGTCAGTCACTGAATGTGTAAAAGTGATAAATAATACTTTGTCACCATCTCATACGCAAGTATCGATACCTATACCGACCACGGGAATATCTACATTTACATCAAATATTTTGATAGCTAATGCAAATGCTTGTAGTAAAATCACCATTGGTATTGGAGTATCTAATGGCACTAATTCACAAAATTACAGAGCTATCATATTCAACTATCAAAACCTTGCCCCTAAGGGGTCTTCATATCACTCTCAACCACCCATTCAGTCTACTCATTCTCAACCATTTTCCACCTATTGCTATGTCCAGCCACCACTCAATTATTCGTAACCTCCACTTGTCACTACCCACACTCAATCTCCTCCACATTTTGGTTCAAATTCCTCACCACAAGTTGCATCTCCTAATGACACCATTCTAAATCAACTTTTTCAAGGCATGACCTCTTTACAATAAAAAGTGACAAGCTTGTCAAATAGTTTACAACCTAATATATTGACTTACCATGCTCGTAATCCTTTATCCTATGCAATCTTGAGAACTCCTATGCCTGAGAAGTTTGAAACTCCTCGCTTTGAAAAATATGGTGGAAAAGGTGATCCTAATACTCATGTGGCGACATTCAGATTATGTGTAGTTATTTCTACTTTGAAGAGGACTTGTTAGCAAAGCTTTTCCCACGATCTCTCAAAGATACAGCTTTGGAAAGGTTTTTCTCTTTACCTCTGAATTCAATACATTCTTTTTCATAGTTAATTGATCAATTTCTACAACATTTTCAAGCAAACATTAGACCCCAAGTCTCTCTGATTGATTTGGATCATTGCAAAAAAGGTCCAAAAGAGAAGTTGACTGAGTTTATTAGTCAGTACCAAAGACTTTACGCACAAATTCAATATCAAATGAAAGACAATGATGTTCAGAAGATATTCATAACAAATTTGCAGCGTAAAATCCATGATAAGATCCTCTTGACAAAATA
This sequence comes from Cunninghamia lanceolata, assembly GCA_027924645.1. Lineage (NCBI taxonomy): Eukaryota > Viridiplantae > Streptophyta > Pinopsida > Cupressales > Cupressaceae > Cunninghamia > Cunninghamia lanceolata. The sequence goes on along the minus strand of BSBN01001415.1, from coordinate 35,595 downwards.
TAACTCTTTTCAACACCTATGCACTTCCCTTCGTGACTACCAACTTTCATCTAGCCAGTATGAAAATCAAAGTTCTCATCAGCTCAAGTTGGCCAATCCGAAGGTGGATCATTGCAAAGCAACTTTAAGAGGAATAAAAAGAGTTTCATCAAGGTTAATGGACCGAATAACTTTTCTCAAGTGTCTACTATCACTAATCCAAAGAAGGCACCGTATTAGCAAAGAAAGTTCACTTCGATATCTAAGTTCTATCATTCTATCATGAATCAAGCTCTGAGTAATAATCTGTTGAAGCTTCCCCCGATTAAACCAGTGGATCCTAATAGAATGCAAGGACCTTATTTTGATGCTAATGCCTTTTGTCACTATCATCGGACACAAGGACATGATACTGAATGATGTTTGCATCTTAAACATGAAACATAAGACCTCATCGAATCAAATATTATTTAGGTATTTGGTGTGAATGATATTGGGAATAAGCTGGTTGCTCCGCCAAATCAGAATTTATAGATCTTCACTAATCCTTTCCCTAAGCATATGGATAACAATTTGATGGAACAAAATACACTACAAGTAGAAGAATATTATTTAGATTATGATGAGATAATTGCTACAATTGAAGTGGATAAGGAAAATACTCAAGTATCCCATCATCCATGAAGAAGAGGTATATACTCTGAAGTTCCTCCTTTGTTATCCCTTCAAGGATCAGGAGAGAATCAACATATACCAAAAAGACAATTAGAAAAATTGAAGCAAGAGATCATGACAATAGAAAAGGTTGAGATAGTACAAGATAGTCCTTGTCGTTACAATAGATAGAACCAACAGAACAAGAGAAATAAAAGTTGGAAATGAGCAATACGATTATCATCAGTTAGAAATAACAGTGGTTCTCCTCCTCACAAGAAACAAAAGCTTTTTCATAAACAAGTAAGTGTTGAGAGCATACTACATGGACTCTCTGATAACAAGCAACAACCCAATAAGAACCACTTGAGCTTCTCGCACAACTTGATTGAATACCTCTCCAAGATGTTCGCAAGTTCTAAACTTTAGTGAGATCTCATTGACAGGAAAGCATCTCTAACGCTTTATCTTCTTGATGTGATTCCCCTGTGACGTGTTATGTGTTGTTAGGCCTCCTAGGATGACCCTTGATTCTCTTGTAAGGCTAAGGATACTAGGAGACTGCATTTGTTGTGACCTTCTTCTATTTGTATCATTAGTCTTCTATATCTCCTCTCCTCTGATTTCATTGTTGTGTGTTACATGTCTTACGGACATAGCGTTGTGGTTGGTGAATTGGGAGCACCCTCCTATGTGACTGTCCCTAAGACACTTGTTCTCCTCTCTGATTTATTGTTTACATTCCTCTAGTGTTTCCATCTAGCTAGAGGATGATGAAAAACATATTATACTAATGCGGACCTAGTGTCCCTTTCATGAGTAATAAAAAAAAGACCTAGTCCATATATGATGACGAGGTTGTAACAAATTATCTTATGCTTGGCTAGTGGAATCAATCCGTGATTTCTCTATTTTGATGTTGATGTAGATGTTATCTTATCTTGCTAACAACACTTTAACAATACTGCTGCTCTGTGCACTTTGTTTATCAGGAATATCGCCTTGCTTGGCTCTTTCATGTAGTTGATCATATGCATTGTTGTTTATCGTGATTATTGGGACACTAACACTTTTCTTGTAGGCATGTGTTTGTGGGAACATTTGGCAATCGTAAAGTACATGTCACCTCTGGGGGGCATGGGCTTTGTGAGAGCTCGTATTCCCTTGTATGTTTTCTTCTTACCTTAATGTGCTTGATATCAGTATGTGATATCAACCACCTTAAGGTGGGGGCATATATAAGGTACGCTGTCTGCTTTAGATCATAGTAAAGCGTGTTTGAACAATCTAAAAATCAATCACAATTATTTAAGCCCTCTGCAGAGGTGGGATATCGAGCATATCCTTTTATCTTAAGACCTCATTGCGAGGTGGGGATGGTGTATTTCTCAAAGTAGATTGCATTATCCTATCATTTTCAAAAGTCCTCATTGCGAGGCGGGGAGCGGTTCTGTGACTAACTCAACCCTTAAGCGTGTTTTTGGCAGTTGTTGTGGCAAAGCCCAATCATTGGTGTGTGCCTATAATGTGCTTGAGATGGTGATGAACCTAGCAATAGGAACACTCCATCGCTTGTCTATCATGTTTTCTCTGTGTCTTTAGTGTGTGTATATGGCATGCTTGTTCTCAAAGTGCAAGACCTGTGGCGATGAGCTCCTCTACACTTTGGGATTTTTTTGGCGTGTCTGTTCTCAAGGTGCAAGACCAGTGGTGAATAGCTCCTCTACACCTTAGGATTTTGTTTAGCGTGTGTTCTCAAAAAGTGCAAGACCGGTGGTGAACAACTCCTCTATACTTTTTGGGATTTGTTTGTTTACTTTCCTTGTACTTGCATTATGCATTTCATATGGAAAAATCAAAAAGAAAATAATCACTGCATTCATTGTATTCTCTGTGCTCTGCGTGTCTTCAATACTGTATTCTCCATGTTTTGCATGCCTGTAATTGTATTCTCCATGTTTTGCGTGCTTGTCATTGTCTTTAATATGTTTGGCGTGTCTTCTCTATGCTTGGCGTGTTTGTTGTGTTTGTCGACCTTACTTTAATGCATGTATTGGCCTTGCATTTAATACATACATTAAAGTGGGGGCTAAATGTTATGTCAAAAAAATGCACCATTGGGGGCTTTTTCCTAAAGGTTTAGCTCCCAGGTCTTTAGATTCGCATTTAGAGCATTTTGCATGTTAAATTAGACTCTTGATGAGAAAACCCATGGGTCTTATGGAAAATAAGACCTAGGGGGCTGCACTTTATTGAATTTTGAGTAAAGACAGGGGGTGGACAAGGGCACTCACACCCTAGGCCAGCCCTATGTTGGGTCTGCTCTAATTTTAAATGTCAGGTTTGTGACCGTTATTTGTTCTCTAGGTTGACATCATAAGTTTCAAATATGAAATTCTTGGCATGAATCTTAATAGTTGCATATAAGCATGTTTAGGCTTTCAATTGAAAACTAGAAGATCATTGGTGAGTTCTATGATTGAAAGCTATTGGCATACTTGTGATTTTCATTGTTTTGTAGAGCATAGCATTGTTATTGTGTTTGTTTGCAGGTTGGATTGCATCTTCTCCTCATGGCATTGAAGAGATTCTTCCTTCCACGAGAGCTTCATCATCAAGGTGACATCTATTGTGCTTTATCATTCATTATCATTTGGTTTTTTGCCTTTGTCCCACAAGGACACACAATCTTTCTTTGACAACGGTGTTCGGAAGACTTGAATGTCTCTCCAGGGCTTGACTGCTTGGCAAGCCTCTAAACACCACAACCCCCTCCCACACTCCTTGTGATTACAGGTTACATGTATTAGATTTGGAGAAAGTGGAGTTGTAGGGAAGGTAGGTAGACATTGAAGATTCTGGATCTAAAAAGAAGTAGACACTGTGCGACATTTTAGGACAAAGGCACCATCAACCTTGTCCTTCATTTTTGGATCACAAAAAATATAAGCCACAGTAGAGATTAGTGCTGGAAGGAGATTAGGACTTTGTGGAAAAAGCAACACACTGGACTAGGGTGCCATCACCATTGTCCCTGACTTTTTTGTTTCCCAGACTGTGAAAAATAGTGAATTAAGGTTCTCTGCCCTCTGTTTACTTCTTGTAGCATTTGTCGTAATTTGCAGATTTGATTACCGTTTTTCTTAAATTAGGGTTTTAAGAGCATAAAATCATTAATTAGCAATCTTGTGTGATCATATTTGAATTTCCCAACAGAAAACCAAGTGGCAACTCAAATCTGATAGTTGACTCTCCTCTTGATAGGAGAAGCACTCGGTTGAAAAGCCCTTGGAATGTTTTGTGGAAAGGAGGATTCAAACTAAAAAAACAAAACCCCATCAAACCATCATCCCCCTTTTCATATTAAATAAGTAGAAATAGTCACTAGCTTTTAGAGGCCAAACCTTCTTGGCATCAATACATTCATTCTTAGGAATAGTAGGAGAGTCATACAATATTCTTCAAGCTACTAGTAACATTTTCCCAACATCAACAACACATCTGATCATCTTAGTGCTTCTAATTCTCATATTAATATGACTAGATACTCAACTCTGCACTGATCAAGGCATGACATCCAACCATGAACTTTAGTAACCACATTACATTCAACATGACATCCAACCATGAACTATATCCTCTCAGATGGATAGAACATCATATCCAACCATGAACACCATCATACATCCAAGATAGTATTGACATCAATGAAAACCTTGTGACAATGTTGACATTAATGACAACCTTGGGAACCATATGTGTAACAATCTTCCCCTTTGGCATTAATGGCAACACATGCCTGCTCATACTCCCCCTTTGACATAAAGGACAAAGGGAAACCATTACCTGCTCATCAACAACCTCATACCTGCTCATTCTTTCTTAGGGCATAACTTCTTCTTGCTATAAACATACTCCGCTTATCATTAGCATCCACTACCTTCTCCCCTGAGAGGTAGCCACCATCAGTCTAGGAAAAAAGGTATAGCATGAACTCCCCTCAATAGATGCACCATTATGCATCTAGAAAGAAGGAGGGGCAATTACCCATAACCTTTGCTGGAGATCCTCAAAGGTGTCCTTTGTAAGAGGCTTTATGAAAATATCTACAATTTGATCCTTTGTTGGAACATATTCCAACCTTACTTCCTTCTCTACAACCTTCTCTCTCAAAAAGTGATACCTAATTGCAATATGCTTGGTTCTAGAGTGCACCATCGGATTCTTGGAAATATTGATAGCACTTGTATTGTCACACAAAATAGGAATGGGCTCATCATACAATACCTTGATATCCTTTAGGGTGTTCTTCATTCACAAAAATTGTGTACAACAAGATGCTATTGCAATGTACTCTACCTCTGTAGTAGATAAGGACACTGAATCTTATTTCTTTCTCTGTCATGAAACTAATCTGCTTCCTAAAAATAAAGCAACACCACTTGTACTTCTTCTATCATCAACACAACTAGCCCAATCAACATCAGTGCAGGCACTCAAATCAAAGTCATTACCTCTTGGATATAATAAGCCATAATCCAGAGTTCCTTTCAAGTATCTAAATATCCTTTTCATAGCTTTCTCATGTGTTTGCTTGGGATTAGCTTGATATCTGGCAACCACACATACTACATGCATAATATCAGGTCTATAAATAGTTAGGTACAATAATCCTCCAATCATAGATCTATAGACAATCTGATCCACCTTCGGAGACTCATCACCCTTTCTCAAGTGACATCCAGTGACCATGGGATTACTCACTAGTTTTGAATCTTCCATACTAAACTTCTTCAACAACTCTTTCACAGAATCTTCCATACTAAACTTCTTCAACAACTCTTTCACATACTTAGATTGAGAAATAAAGATACCACCTTCTAGCTGGGTAATTTGAAGTCCAAGGAAGAAAAACATCTCACCAATCATAGACATCTCAAACTCTTTTTGCATCTCTTCTCCAAACCTCTTACACATATCATCATCTCCTCCAAAGATGATGTCATCAACATATACTGCAACTATAAAAATCATGTCTCCTTCCTTGATGTAAAGATTTCTATCTGTAGTACCTTTCTTGAAGCCCTGCTAAAGTAAGTACTTATCTAACCTAGCATACCAAGCCCTAGGTGCTCGTTTGAGACCATACAAAGCCTTCTCGAGTCTGCATACCATGTCTAGATCTTCTGATATCTAGAAACCATCTGGTTGTTCAATATAAACCTCTTCCTTTAGATCACCATTCAAAAATGCTAACTTAACATCCATCTGATATACATTGAAATTCTTATGAGCAGCAAGAGCAAGGAACATTCTGATTGTCTCCATCCTGGCTACCAGAGAAAAAGTCTCCTCAAAATCAATACATTCAACTTATGTGTATCCTTTGCATACCAATCTTGCTTTGTTCCTTACACTTCACCTTCTTCATTCAGCTTGTTCTGTAACACCCACTTTGTTCCTATAACACTCTTATTGGTTGGTTTGGGAACCAATTCCCATGTCTGATTTTTCTCAATCTAATCCAATTCAAGTCTTCCATTGCTTTTATCCATCCATCATCTTTTCTAGCTTCAGCGAAGGTTTTAGGTTCTAATTTTGATAACAAACACAAGTTTACTTGCTCATGTGTCTTAGCAAACCTTCTCCTTGTCTGCACACCTTCATCCTTATCTCCAATGATTTGATCTGCTGAGTGGTTCTTCTAAACATACTTTACTGGAGTCTTAGGCACTTGCTCTAGTTCTTGTTCCTTCTCTTCTTTCACTTCTTCTTCATCTTCAATGCATGGGAAGATATCAGATCTAGAGTCTTCTAATTCTTGTGAGATCTGATAAATTCTTCATCAACTTTAACATTTGTGCTTTCAATCATCTTTCCCAACCTCTTGTTGTAGCATCTATAGGCCTTGCTTCTGGTTGAGTAACTAAGAAATATTCCTTCATCACTTCTTGAATCAAAATTTCCTAGATCTTCTTCATCTCTTCTGATATAGCATTTGTTGCCAAAGATCCTGAAGTATCTGACAGTTGGAGGTCTTCCATACCATATCTCATAAGGGGTCTTAGTGCTATTGACCCTCAGTTACACCCTATTAATTAGATAGATAGTAGTGTGAACTGCCTCCTTCCAGTACATATCAGACAAATCTGTATCTTTCAACATTGCTCTGGACATCTCTTGCACAATCCTATTCAACTACCCCATTTTGCTAAGGGGTCCTAGGAGCTGACAACTGTTTCCTAATACCATGATCTTCACAAAACTTTTCAAATTCATTTGACGTAAACTCACCTCCTCTATTAGGCCTTAAACAATTGATCTTAGCATCTACTTCATTTTCAACCATATCTTTGAATACCTTAAATTTATCAAGAGCATCTAATTTTTCTCTTAAGAAAGTAACCAATTCATTGTAGAATAATCATCAATGAGCAACATAAAATACCTATCACCTTGTTGACTCTTTACTCTTGTAGGGCCACATAGATTAGTGTGAATCAGATCTAATGGATTTGAAGAAGAATACTCATTGCTTTTGAAACTTGTCTTTGTTTGCTTTCCCATTTGACATTCCTTACATATTGTATTATCAGGCTTGATTATCTTGGGTAGGGCTCCCATTGCATGAGTAGAGATGATCCTTACCATATTATCAAAATTATTGTGCCCATTCTTTTGTGCCACAACCAACATTCACTGAATTGAGCCAACAAAAATGTTCTTCCATTTACCTCCTTTAGATGATAGATATCACCATATGATTTGATATCTTCTGCAACTAGTTTTCTTGACCATGCCTTCCTAACTTCACAACCATTGACATGAAAAGTGAGATTGTAACCTTTGATGCACATCTGACAGACACTAAGAAGATTGTGCTTTAGCCCTTTGACATAGAAGACATCCTCAGTCCTATTCTTCCCATCAATAGTTATAGCACCTTTTCCACAGATTTGTGTTGACTCATCACCACCAAACTTGACAACACCACCATCCCACTATTGGCAAGAGACACTGTGTGGCTTCATTATTGTTGTCATTGATGGCAACAAAGTCCATCCCACACATCTGTAGGACATGGTATGTCTATACCGAAAGTCAGATTGAAGAGTATTTTGGTCCGGTGACCAAGAATAGAGCATGCAACAAGGTCCGACAATCAGGTCCGGATCTCTTAGAGGAAGTATCTCAGCAAAGTGAGGACTTGGGGAAGTCAAGAGGAGTACCATGACTAATACATTCCAGAGATTGAGCCTCCGGTGATGAAAGAGTGAAGAGATATGAGCACCTAAGTGTTGGGTTCTTGTTTGGTAGAGTAGACTGAGGAAGACCTGACCGATAGAACATCAGACCTTAATCCGGATGAGATATTGATGATGATCAAGTTTCTTGAGGTATAATTCATGAATGGCTGACATGATTGATGACTTCTATAACTATCTTTTTGATACGCATCACTTAGTAAGCATGGATTCAGCTGATAGACCAGAGTTTGGAAATATCTTATGTTTTTCGGATGCCGACTAGAAAGTTGATTGAAATCATTAATGCGGATATATATACCAGATTGATTTTAGTATGAAGGTGTGTGTGGTGTATTATGTTGTGTGAAGAAAAGTAGAGAGTAGTGTGGAAGCAGCTATACAGGTCCGGTATGTGACAGGACAACAGTACCAAAGAAGAGGAAGAATGAAGTACAGTAGATCAATGTATTAAGCCTAACCAGAACTGAACCTCAGCATATGTGGATGCTTCTTATTATTTCAATTACCTGGTTACTTTTGTTATACCTTGTAGATAGTGAGTCTCTTGTAGGCAGTGAGCCTCTTGTGAGTAGTGTGCTCAGGCAGTGAGCCCTAATTGGCAAGTGCCATTTTGTACTTCTATTCTTTTAATAAAGAATACAATCTTGGGTTAGTCACCTCGTGGTTTTTCCCTTAACAGGGTTTTCCACATCAAAATCATTGTGTTATGTGTATTGATTTTATTTCTTCTTTCATGGTTATGCATACTTATGTGATTTGAAGTTGCATTAGTTGTTAAAGAAGAATAAAAAGTTAAAGTAATTAAGATAATTGATTCACCCCCCCTCTCAATTATCAACACCCACTTCTCAAGGCTGATAAACTTCTACTTGTCACTAGTCATATGATTTGAGCATCCATTGTCAATTACCCTTGAGCCTTGGATTCTTCACTTGCATGAAAGACAATCCATACAACCATTGATCTTTCATTGTTTTGGTCTGTTTGTAAGGCATCAATCTTTATACATTTTTCAACATTATCCTTTTTTGTCACCAACACTTAAGGCCATGAAAAGTGTTTCATTATTTGAATAATCATGATCCTCATCTTCTGAAGAATAACTTCTCTCTATGGAATACATGCTTCTTTTGAACTTATCTCTGTTTTTACTACCCCTTGATTCTTTAAAAGGACATTTAGAAGCAAAATGACCAACCTTTCCACAATTGAAACATTTAAAGGGTAACTTACCTTTGTATTTATCAGTGTCTTTCTTTAGTCTTCTCACAAAATTCGCTTCAACTTCATCAAAGCTCTCATCTTCATCAGCAACTTCATCCTTTGTCTTCATACCAAATTTGAAAGCAACTTCTTTCTTTGGAGCATCACCGCCAAATTCTCTCATTTCAAAGATAGTAAGTGAACCAAACAATTTGTCTATAGTGTATGTATCCAAGTCCACACTCTCCTTAATAGCAAACACCTTATGACTGTAAATTTGGGGAGAGATCTCATAACCTTTTTCACAATCTCATCTTCTTTTACTTCTCCACCAAGACCTGTGATGCCATTGACCACTTCATTCACCCGGAGCATATATCCAACAATGTCTTCATCCTATGTCTTCTTTAGGGTCTCAAATATGCTTTTGAAGATTTGCATCCTTGCTTTCTTTACCTTCTTATATCCTTCATAAATGGTTTCAAGTTTATCCCAAAATTGTTTAGCAAAATTGCAACTCATTACCTTTGAAATTTCTAAATCACTTAGGCCACTCATGATAGCAAATTTATCCTTGGCAATATTACCATATACTTCTTAACTTCATTTGAATCTGTACGAGTAGTAGCAGGAACTGTGTAACCAGTCTTAATAGATTCCCAAACACCACACCCTAGAGAATTGATGTAGGCTTCCATCCTTAGCTTCCAAAAAACATAATTTGTACCATCAAACCTAAGTATCTTGCTGGATCCATTTTGTGCCATCCTGGACCTTCCTCAAGCAGTTAAGCTTCCCTCAAAGGAGCTTGGCTCTGATACCAATTGTTGAATAGACCAGGATATTGAGAGGAGGGGGGTGAAGTAGTATATAAACAAACTTCAACTTCTCTAGAGCAAATTAAAACTTAAGCATTACAACATCAATATAAACATGAAAGATTAACACAATACACATCAACACATACCACTAGATATACATGGAAAACCCTAGAAAGGAAAAACCACGGTGAGGATTAACTCACAATATATGAAGCTCAAAATAACAACTTTGTTTTAGGGCTACAACCCAAGGAAGATACTACTCCTTGCTGGCTTTGTTTTAGGGCTATAACCCAAGGAAGCTACTACTCCCTAAAGACTTTGTTTTAGGGTCACTCCCAAGGAAGCTACTACTCCCTGAATTGAGAACACACTTACAAATGATTACAATATGATAGTCCTTCTACTATCTGAAAACTGACATTGAAGTTCACACATTGATGATTGCAATTCTACCTCTTCACACTTCCTTCTGATGATCAGATCAGTTAGGCACACTCTACACTTGATCACTATCACAAATATGTCTTCAAGATGAATCAAGATAACATCTATAACTTCTTCTCTTTCTCCTTTAGTCGCACATCATAATGCATTCATTTTTCTCCTTATCTTACTTGTGAGCCTTATAAATCACTTTGCAATCACACTTTGCCTAACTCAATTTTATTTCCTATTTATACATGATATTACATTGATTACATTACTTTTCAGCTAGAGATAACATGAAAAATACATTTACAAGTCAGCTAGACAACATACAACATGAAACATGTAGATGATAAGTCCTAAACAAGACTAGACATTACACCAGTAGAAGATCCATGCCTTGTGGACATCAACACTTGCATAACTAGGTGCAAAACATCCTTCACAACATCAATTATCAAGAAATTACATCCACATGCTCCACTCATTTCAAAATAGGACAACCTTAAACAAAGACATATGAAACTTGAAGCATAATGACCACAACTACTTGAAAACCTTGTGTGGTACTGGAAAAAAGAAAGATCTTCATGATACTCTTCCAGATGAGTCTAAAGGACTATACAACATATCCAAACACTCCTTTACCTCTGCACATCAAATATTTTGTGCCGCACATCTTCAACTATGAACTTTGAGAACAACCGATCATCTAGAATACATTGCAACATACTGTCATTGAAAAACTGAGCTTGAGGACCACTAAGAACCTTGATACTACAAGAGGACATGTAATGTGCATCCAAAAACATGTCCACAAAACTACAAGGGTAGACATTCACATCCGAAGGAATGCAGAGCATCCCAACAGGCCTTCAACACCACCTTACTTTGTCAAAACACATGCCAGTACTCTATCATGCGTAACTTTATTAGCGAAAGGATAAATGATTTGAAACTTTGGAATTATCACCTTCACTACACTCTAAACATAAGTCTAGAACTGCATAGCTATAACTACTAATGCAGAGGAATATAGATCAATCTCCCAGACAGTCTTCACAAGCAGTCATCCTGTAGTAGAAAAAGTCACCAGCTTCCAGAGGTCAAACCTTATTGGTATCAATACACACATTCTTAGGATTAGTAGGAGAGTCATACAATATGCTTTAGGCCACTAGTAGTTCATCTTCCCAACATCAGAAACACATATGGTTATCTTAGTGCTTCTAATTCCCATATTAATATGATTGCATACTCAATTTTGCATTGATCAAGGCATGACATACAACCATGAACTTCAGTAACCACATTATATTAAACATGACATCCAACCATGAACTATATCCTCTTTATTGGATAGGACATGACATCTAACCACGAACACCATCACACATCCAATATAGTATTGACATCAATGACAACCTTGTGATAAGGTTGATGTCAATAAAAACCTTAGGAACCATATGTGTAACATATGGTTAGTCTAGATCTCTTTTTGCATGATAAGCACAGGTTAGATTTAAGAAGAAGATAGAAGGTTTATTCAATAAGCCTGCAGGTTTGAATGAAGATATGTTATATGAGTTTATGGATATCAAGGCAAATTTCAAGCTTATTAGAGGATATCTCTAGAAGATCAAGAAGGTCAATGCCTAAGCATATCAGAGGTTTAAGACCTTGAAATTCAAAAAGGATTGGTTGGATGGACCCGATGAGGACAGAGTAAAATGTAATTGCTAACCATTTTGTAGAGTACAAGCAGGGAAAAGGATCTAAAGTTGTGCCAAATTAAGATTCCTATTTTTGGATCCATGGAATATTCTTTTATTCTTTATTCATTGTAAAAAGGGATATGCTGTTATTGTAAAGTGGACCCTACTTTCTGCATGAGCTTCTTTTCTTGCATGGCACCAAGATTTTGCATGTTGACTCTTTCAAGAAAGCAAGCACCTAAGACTTGCATGTCTTTTGAACTCTAAAATAGGAGTTTTTTTTTTGCATATATCCTAAAACTTAAGGTGGGCACTACATGTCTTTTCTTTTGAAAGAAAATTTTACATTCTTCTGCTCTATAAAAGGAGAAGACTAGGATCATTCAAGGGGTCCACTAGTTGAAGAATTAGGTTGTCCGTATATACTTAGTGATTTTTATGGAATTTCAACTCTACCATAGTATTTAGTTTTTACAACATTCTAGATTAGAGGAGAAAGTTTGAGAAGAAGAACCTGTAATTCCAATGTAGTACTCTTGCTAGATTTGTACCTAAATTGAAGAAATTAATACAAGATGGTTGATGTTCCTCTAAATTCATCTTCTTACATATGGTGCAGTGCTTCATCCTAAATCTTTTTTTGGTTTATTTACTTGAGAGATATTGAATTTGGGATTCAATTATGGATTTGCTTCTAATTTGTGTGTGAAATACAATAATTAGAAATATAATTCATCTTATTTTATTGTTCAAATCCTTTGAATCTTGCACTGATGATATGAATGATAGGGTGTAAAAACTAATCTCAATACTGTAATTAATTAGTTTCTTAGGTGGATTTATCAAGTAAAGGTTAAGGTAGAAGTTATTAACCTGTCTTCTTGAATTCTCAATATCTTTTCATCTTTTTTCATCATTAGTAGAGTAAGCTTAGATTAGATACATAGTTTGATTAAATAAATAACCAGACCCCTTGAATAAACAGTCCACATTGAACCCTTTGTTTGAATAGACCGGTTGTGACCCAACTCCTAGGACCTTGGAGTTAGTTGATCTTAGGATCATTTATCTTTTTAGGAGAGGTAAGTTGACTCTCATCTTACTTGTGTTGCATTGTGTCAGTTTGGCCAACAACACCTAGATTAAAATCAATGTTGATTAATGAGTGGATAAATTAACCTAAAATTACCCTATTTTTCAATTTTCCAATCTAATTCAATTCAAATATGAAATAAGTTACTAATTAATAATAGGGAATTTATAATTAGCTCAGATTTATCAAATGAATAAAATTAGTACAAATATGGGAAAAGTAACATGTAAACCAGTAAAGTACAAGAGATGGGGAGAAGTATTATATTCTCCCAGGTGTATTGAAGACTAAATAATGACCAGGCAAGAAGGTTAGAAATGGTTGGAGAATACCACTTATGAGATTTGGAGTCTCTGTGATTGAAGGACAAAAAACTACCTAGACCTAGGTGCTAATGTAGACACTTCTATAGTTTAGTGTTAGTGCAAACTCTAGTGTTATAGTTAGGCAAGTTACAATAGGCTCCAAAGTTAATCTTGGGAATTGGGTAACCTTAGAAATATGATTATAATCTTAGGTTATAGATTAGGGTGCTTGAGTAGACACTAGTGTCAGAATATGGTGCTAGATCCCTTAGAAAAATGCTTATCAAGACAAATTTTACTCCTTGGGGTGCTAGGACATGGATAAAATGCAACGGGGCACCATATTGGATACAATCACATCTCGACACTATAATATTGTGTCTTCTATAAGTTTGGAACCTCTAATGACTAATATCCTTTCTCTTTTAGTTCTAAATTCACTTATGTACTACCTCCAATTGCACCAAATATTTATATTTTTGGCATTTAGGATGAGGATAGGAACAATAAGATAGGTTGTTTTGGATACTACTTGAGTTAGTCCCTATTGGGTATTTTTCAACCATCAACAAATCCTTGGAAATATTAGACATGTGTGGGATCTTATGTGGGGTGTTTGTGGTGTGTGTAAGGTGTTGTAGCTACTAGTAAACCCTAGGAGGATGTTTATTGCTAGGTGGTGTGTGCTTGTACAATAGAGGACTTAGTAGGAGATGAAAATATTACTTATATGCTTGGAATACTATTGTGAGAGATTGAATTTGTAACAAGGTTTTTAGTTAAGGGATTTGATAACAATAGAGGATTGGGAGAGAGGGATTTGGGAAGAGCTCAAAAATCCCTAGAGAGGAATACAAACAAGATGGGAATGCTTCAACAATGGAGAATTCTTTGTATTTTATCCATAGAGGTGAGTGGATGGGAAATAGAAGTATAGAAAACTTAGTATGAATTATTATGGAGGAAAGACTTAGTATGGGAAGAATACATAAGTATTAGAGAGAGATTCCAAGAAAAAAATCCTATTATTTAGAATGAGAAATTTGTGCTTTTATCTTGGACTTAATTTAAAATGACCATTTGGGTGTGATAAGGGTCACACTAAGCTAGGGTTTTTGGTACCTAAAAGTTGGAATCAATCATAATTAATTTGGATTCTAGCATCTTGGTGCATTTTTTCCTCTCTAGCAACTATATGCAAATTGTGCCAAAATTGAATTTTGACATATTTTAAGGTTGATTCTAATTGCAAATAAAGGTCTAGACTAAAACATATTAATGATAAGTTTAGGCCAATACATACGAAAGATGATTCCTAAGCATGTTTATAGGGATGGGCACCAAAATTAGTGCAAAAATATAGGGTGGAGATTTCAAAGTAGGAAATTTTTGACCTTACAATGAGGTTTTCCCTTAAACCCCTAGGAAGCTATAGTATTTTTGGGCTCAAATCTTCATAATAGAGTTTTACTAGATGTATTTATCATTCAAAGTTATAGAGAGGAGTTTGTATAGATGGTAAGACAATATATCTTATGCATCTCCTATATAGTCTGACAATTTAAAACATTTGAGGCAAAATTTTGTTAAACTGGGAAGAAATTGGTAGATTTTTCTAAATAATTAATCCATTAGGTATTTATCTATGAAAAATTTTGGTACAAAATTTTACACCCTATCAGTAAGTTAGCCCATTAGAATTATCTTGTCAAGTTGATCTAGATTGGTCTATATTTTTGGTAACCTACCAAATCTTCATTCAAAATATTGACCAACATTATGATAGTTTATGACGTATGTCATAGACATCTTTCTAAAGGAGGTAAATGCCATATTTTGGGTGCCAAAGTTGGTGGGTTGACTATGACAACTTATGAAAACATCTTACATGTGTAAGGAATATTTGATTAATAGTCTAGAAGCCCAAACTTAGCCTAGGCATTGGAATTTTGTGTCATGGAAATGTGGGTTGTATGGATTTTTTACCATGGTATTTGTGGACCTTATTTGGGCCCATGGTAATGCCTTATGTTTTTTTTTGGGTCCCCATGAGTCTATATATTGAGGGCTTGAGATGGAGGCATTGAGGAGAGTTTTATGCAGGGTTATGCTATTAGTTTTCCTCTAGAGAAGCAAGATGTAAATCTCCATGTCAAGGCTTTGAACCTACAAGTGTATTGTAACATGTTTGTTGTTGTAGATTAATATATTGGTTCGATGCTTTGGAGTGTGGGGTTTTTTTACTTGAAAGGGTTTTCCCCATGTATATTGGTGTCTCTTCTCTTTTATCTATCCTTCTTCTATTCTTCTTCTTTCACATTCTTAAAGTGTTAATTTACATGCCATTATGATTCTAAAATTTATTTAAATCTGTAAGCTATATTATCTTTCCTCTAATGGTTAATGTGATGGGAAATTGATCATGTTTGTTTCTTCTTTAAGGTGCATATTAGGTTCTCTTTCCCTTTAAATTGGTATCAGAGGTACAATGGTTTCATGATGTTTAAGATTTTGGGCATTTCTTCTATTGTGATTTCTTAGCTTAGAAAGCTTGAGGGAATTTGTAGGAAGAAATTGGTTGATTATTAATCCTTGTTTGACTAGAATTTTTGTAGTTGATTTTTTTTTCAGGGTATAGCAAGCATTTGAAGGATGGAGAAGATGGAGCATTTTGGAGTTGATCATGTGGTTATATTTAATATGATATTGATTTGGAGCTCCTATTTGATAGTATGTAGTAACCTTCATGCATGGTGGTTGTGTTCTTTCATTCTATGGTCATTTTTAGTAGAGTATTCATGTTGGGTGTTTGTTCTTAACTCCTTGATCACATGGAGAAACTTGGGTTGTCATTACTATGGTTTGATATGCCTATGTTGGGTTCTTGGTTTTAGTCCCTGGCATTGGGAGGTATTGTTTTGTTAACCTTGAATGCATTTAGGTCGTAGAGTTGATCATTGGATGATTTGAAAGCTTCTGGAACAACCTAGCTCCTCTATATGCTTGTACATGGTGGTTGTGGAGTTGGCCTATAAGTGGGCCCAGAGTTCCTGGACCTCTTCTTCATTTTGGTTGGTTGTACTTGCATGTCTTGGTTTCATATTGATTTGATTTGAGGGTTTTGTAGATTTTCCATTCAAAATATATGGTTATGCTTATCTATTTTATTCCATTATTTTGGTTTAACTGTTTTGGTGGTTTTCAGACTTGTGAGTCTTCCAGATGATAAGTGGATATGGATTTGCATGTATGTTAGTGACATGGTGGTTTTGCAAGTTTAACACAGTTAATCAAAACTTATGGTTTTGTAGATTTGTGAATAAACTATTTTTTAGATTATGAATCCTTGGGGGTATTTCTAGATGCAAGATAGTTATAGGTTTGTATGTATGCTTCATGCATGGTTTGAGGAAGTTATTTGTAGATTTCTTAGTGTGGAGATGTTGGTATGTGATTAGTCACTCTTCATTTCTATAGTATTTGATTGATGGATTCCTTGACTATTGTTATTCATTGTAGATTTATTTGGCAAATTAGATTTAGAGTTGATATGGTGTTTGAGTCTTGAAATCTACATGGTATCTTCTTTGTAATCACAATTTGTAAGTTACTAATGTGATGAGGAGTTTGCATGTTTCATTGGTTTGAGAGATCTATGAGTTATGTAGTTTTTGGGTATGTGCAATTCATTGATTGCAATTGTAGTGTGGAAAAGGAAGACTTAGCCTAAGAGGTTAAACTAGGTCAAACCCTCTTCCATTAACATTGAGACACAAACCAAGCTTGGCTTCTACCCATGTGAAGGAGAGCCAAACTATAGGGGTTTTGTCTCTTTGTTGTATAGAGGAGTGTCAACCAAATTCAACCAAATCCAATCAAGAAAACTAAGGTTAAAGATGAAACCCTAATTAACTAAGATCTACAAATAGATGACTATCAGAGACTGATATCAAGAATCTAAAATGATAGTAGGAATCAGTGAACATAGAGGAACTTGGATCCAAGTTCAAGAATGCAGAAGGACTAGGGTACTGGGTGCCCTAGACCCTGATTAGGGTTTTTCATAAAGTTAGAATTTGGGTGCCTTCGCCTGTCAATCTTCTACAGTCCTGCAACTTCTTGTTGTCTGAATCTCCCGAATGCAACCTAAACACAAGCAAAGAGGGAAAGGTTGTGTTGTGTTTAGGGGCTTTCTTTAGTCAAACCCTGTGTTGGTGTTTCCACCTCCACTATAATGATGATTAGTGATCCAAGAGTGTGTACCCTAGGAGAGCAGAGGTAAGATCAACAATATATGATGAAATTATGAATGAAAATGATAAATATTACCACAAGATGTGAAACCCTAGTTGGAGTAGATAACTCAAGATCATGCACCAACAAGGGGATAGATATAGATGGATAGAACTTCCATCAAGACTTACAAACAAGCTTCATAACATCCACAATAAAATAACAATTACAAACATGAAGAGCACTTGGGCACAGAAGATCAATCATGTAAGCAATTCCAATTGTTCTCTCATCCATATAGTATTATCTAGGTGTAAAATAAATTATAAAATACCTTCTTATATGCACTCCCGCTCACCAATGATGAATAAAACCAAATGAGGCTGGCACATATAAGCTAAGGAGGTGTTCTAAGGTGACACCACAAAATAGGGCTAAAGGACCCATCTGGGCCTAGGGTGTTAGGTGCCCCAGTCCTTTAGTCCCACAAACTCTGGGGAGGTTAAATATGATGGGCTTAGGCCAGTCCTAAGTTTATTTTATCGGGATTGAGATTTAATCATTTAATGCTCAAAAGGGTGTAAAATAGGTCATGATTAAAAAGGGTACACATTTTACTCCATAACATTTATCCCCCACTTTAGTGTGGGTACAAAATTACATTCAAACTCACATTAAAGTAAGGAGAAGACAATTTTCAAACACAAAAACATAGGAGCTAAAGAATTCCGCAAAGTTGTGGATCATAGTAGCCCCCAAGCTTAGGATTCTAAGGTTGCAAACACACAAGACATTGCAAGATAATTCACACATACATGGAGTACTACAAACATTTAAATTAATATACACAAGGGACATATAATACATGATGCATACATGCTAGACACGAAGCATACACACAAGGCACCCAGTATACATGGAATACCCATGGAAAACATGATGAAGACATGTAGGACACATGGGATCATTAAGAGAATACAAGTTCAAACAATACATTAACAAACAAACATGGAAACAAACACACAAGGCACATGAATTTGTTGCTAGCTTGCTCTATTGCTAGGGGTCATGTGAAGAGAAGTGATATCGTGGATCACGGGCTAGTAAGGACTGTCAAATTACTAGGTGATCATGACAAATCACATGAAGCACACAGACTAGCAAAATTCATTGTGCTAGGTGGCTCTTGGACCAACAATAGGATGAAAGCATCATAGGCTAGTGAGGACTGCTAAATCACTAGGTGAGTTCCATGTCAACTATAATAAACAAGTATGTAATCAAAAGAGCATAGCGTAATGTATGCCCCCACCTTAAAGTGATTGCTAACTCCTATCGGGTAGCAATTGATTTAAGGTAGAACCAAATAAAAGATAGGCACAAGATCTTTCTAAAAGCACATGCCCATATGATATGTGTTCCAAAAAACTACATCACAACTAGGGGTTGCCCCCATAAAAAGGCAAACTGAGGTGATGCTGTTTGATACACAATGGCTTGTGTAGTCATGGTATGATGCCAAGAATAACAACAAGGTGCCACATAAATCAAATCATACAAGTGAAAATAAATAACACAAATGGATCTACCTAACTAGTGTGAGTATATGAATGATTGTATAATAGGAGATATCTTGAGACTATAAATATTTGGAACTATCATCATCTACCAGTTGGAAGAACTACAGAGAAAAAGGAAGAAGTATCACATGAAATAAAATAAAATCCCTTGGGTCAACAAGGGAGGATGTCAAATCACCCCATGCCTTGCGTTGCCCCCAAAGGAAAGAACACTGCAAATTACAACATATAGAAGAATGATGATACAAATAGAGAGAATGTCACAATGGATTTAAAAATGTATCAATCTAAAATTGTTGTTCTTTTCAAATTTGAATTAAAGATGACATTTGTAATGTAGTACAACAAAGTAAAATCAGATTTGAAATGTAAATGGGTAAAAGTATAAATGTGTCACATTTTCAGCCAACAAAATAGTACGGAGCGAGTTGTTTTTGCTTGAGTTAGACTCAGGTGAGTTCTTTTTGTTGAAACCATGTGGCACCTACGTGCCGCATATGTGGCTTGTACTTTTTAGGTAAGTCTTTGTTAGGAGAGTTAGTTTTGCCTGAAACACAACTATTAAAAATAAAAAAGGGGTGTCAACATATTTGGTGATAGACATTTTTGGTAGACAGTGATGTGAGGAGATTGTTAGGGTTTCATTCAGGTGAAAATGCTACTGCCAACCTTCTCCACCACCTTCCTCAATAGCCCAACTAGGTATGCTCACAAAATCCACTCAAATTTTTTGTCAAAAATATTGTATTTGATGATGTACATGCACTCCAAGTTATGGCAAATACATCTATTTTCTATCAAATATATTGTATGTGACGATGTACACGTTCTCTAAAATGAACCTGAACCTTGAATTCTATATTTAAAAAGTAGAAATCCCTTGGTAACAACATGAGACATTTGAACACTTTCAACATATCAAACTAAAACTATAAATCCAAATAAATTAGTTTGAAGTGCATATAAATCATATAGATTCTTTAAAATTACAAATAGCTAATTAGATCAAAGTTAATTTTGGGAAAATAAAAGAAATATAGAATAGTGTTTCTTTTCATGAATTTAGATTAAATCATTTAGATAAATCTTATTCATTTAGTAGAGAACATGATACAATGAAATCCCTTGATACCAACATGAGCCACTCAATAATGAAGCAGTCAAATTCAAACAAACAAAGCATGGAAACAACATACAATAATAAAAAAAATTAACAAGCAAAGTAATCAATGTACATAACAAAGACAAACATAACTAAAATAGGCATTGAACATACCTCTATTACTCTCTGACACTTATAGGTCCACGTGTCCTAGGATTAGAGAAAAATGGGTGAAATCCATCACAAATGAAATTGTACAACTAAATCAATAAGTATTTGACGTTGAACAAGTCTAGGAATAGGCTTCTATCTTGTGCCAAATAGAGAGAGAAAATAATAGGAGGCATGAAAGGGAACTAGCCCATGCAAGAGATTTAGATATCTTAGCAAAACTAATTGAATTAGAGACCCATAGGCTCAATAAATTTCATGCCTTTTCTCCGCATGAGTTAAAATATTTGAGAAAATGACCCACCTAGCCAAATAAGAATCATTACATCTACACCTCTACAAATGTTCACTAGGTAGTACCCAAACATCCTATCTCTCATTCCATGCTTAAACACCTTCGTCTATCATCAATAATTCCTTCATCATGAACCAAGTGAGCAAGTTGGTGTGACTCCCACCCAACTCATTAATTTTGTTGCCACCAACCTATGAAACTCTCCCTCCTCATAAAGAAAGTAGTCTATCAGACTCTACCCCACTCTATTTTCTTTTTCCATGTGAGAATGAGTGATCTAATTCATGCCAATAGAAAGGATGTAATGCATGTGTTATCCTAAGTCCAACTCATACACATTTGTGGTGAGTAGATTTAGAGTATCGTAGTCACAAATCAATAACAAGTTACAAATTCAATAAATCATAGTGGGAAACTAAATAAACTAATCAATACTTTCATCCTAGCAATTTAAACTTTGATTACACCATTCAAAAATATACATTATTTCAAATCAATCAAAATAATAAAAAATATAGTCTACAAATCATATCAATCTTGCACATGAAATTTTAGACTAAAAAACACAAAGGACACTAAATAAGCCCTAAAATCTATAGCTTCAAAGATCTATAATGGTAGCTCTTTTTCCTTCTTGTTTTGACAATTTACCTACAATTTGCCTTTGGATTGGAGAGAGAAACTATATTTTATTTAAATATGACAAAATTTAACTGTAAGATAGTTCAGTACCAATTGCCTAAAACACATTCTGCCAAAAAGCATTAATAATTGTCTCAACCAAGGAAAACTGGTGATTCAACTCGCTAGTCCCTTAAAAAACAAGCTCGTGAGGCTTCATTCTTGATCTTAAAGAAAATCTAGTAGAAAAATAATGCTTCAAATCTAGAATAACTTCTATTGCTTTTAGTACTTGTTCATCTAGTGTCTTCTGATCCTCCTTCCTATGTAGAGCTACATACTTTGTTGGATTTTTCTCAACCTCAAAGAATAGCTCCTCAGTCTTCTTCTTCCTAACAACCTCCCTTTCAAAATACTTATCATTATATTTGCTTACATCAACACTTCTCACATCAATCTTGGTGGATGTTACTATCACATAAACCTGATTAACTCGTTTGGTAGGTACACCATTCACCTTGAATGGACTTGTAATGAGAAGAAGCTCTTATTCAAACTATTTGAAGAAAACTATGTGCCCAATATTGTCATTTAATCCTCTAATAGTAACATCTAATGTACCCAATTTTGACATATCCACTTGCAATGTTTTCAAACAATCCTCACTACATTTATTCAAGATAGATCCATTATCAACCAAGGCATTTTTTACATTTAAATAATGATATATTTCATCACACTATGTAGAGATAAATGCTCATTAATAACCATAGTGCTAAGTAAATCATGAGACTCAAATGAAATATTGGAAGCATCCTTTTAAACAAGATCTAGAATTGTATGCACCTCTATAGGATCAATTTTTGAATCTAATATAAGTTTATAATTTCTTCCTCTTAATATCTTTATATACCTCAAATGCATTCATTAATTCTTGAAAAGAATTTTTTGCTAGATATTCTTAAGTTGATCAATAATATCATACTCTTTAAATGCATTGGTTGTAAGTGTAGGTATAGGATGAAGATTATGATTATTATAAGGCAAAATTAGATGATTAGATTTACTCTTTTGTCCTCTAGCAATTTGTTTATAAGTATGTACATTTTAATTTTGTGAAATACTTGTATAAAATGGAACCTTAAGATGGTTGAGGACCCTAAGATTATAATTACACATGAGAAAATGAACTAGTTATCATCTTTGATTATATTCGGTTTACACTATTTAACTCCATGAATGATGGGAAATATATAACATGATATAATAGGACCTCCATAGATAAGATTCATTCATATAGTAAAATTGCACATGTAAATTAGGTATGGATGTGTCATAAGATGTGAAGGATACAATTATGTCAAAATTTGGAACAAATGAATGTATCTTAGCTAAGGAACAAACCCTAATAGGTGTAATGATTGTAGGGTAAAATAGGTTGGGAGGGTAGGCTAACATAAAAAACTTAAAGTATAAATAAAAAATATAATCAAATGAAGAATAAACCCTAGACACATCTAAAATAAGTAATAAAGTCAAAATTATATTGGCTTTGAAAACCTATGTTTTACAAATATAAACTAAAGTATGCAAACTAGGTTGTGCAGTGTACAATCAGGTTCACCAAAAATATGATGGAAAGAGAATACTAGCCTATAGTTAATCTAGGTTAATCCAATGAAATACAAATGCATAAAAATATCCTAGACTAAATCATATTTATATGAGAGCAAGAGTTAGACAAACAAAGACAAATATTTTCTATTTTTTGAAAGAAATGAGAGGTGGAGAAGATTAGATCTATGACTGAAGAACACATGTAAGTCTAATGTGCCATTAAAAATGATGTTTCATGAGGTCTAGAATTGTGAATGTCAATCACATTAATGGATCAAAATCAATATGTTCCCTTTTTCTCTATATGGATTGACTTTGTGGGTCAAATCATGTTCATGATTGTGAACTTGATCTCTACTAGTGAACTTAACTTTTACTACTTTTTGACTTCTACTTTTTCATTCACTATGTTAATATCTATTTACTCACAAATTTAAACTAGGTTTTTTATTTTCTAGTTTGTACTTAACAGTGAAAGTGAATCCCTTAGGTGAAACTAGGCAATTATGTTGATTTAATGACTAGACAAATGATCAATGGAAACACTCCTTAGCCATTAAAATGCTCCTAGAATTCTCAAGTAGATGATGCATTCCTTTTAGTGCACCAATGGAAGTGTAAACATGCTAATGATATGTATATAAGATCTCAATTCTCGATTATTTCTTTATGATTTAGATTTAATTAGAATGAATGCATTGGATGCCTTTGAATACAAGGACATAACAATAAATCACACACATTTTTAAATACATCTCTTTGGAGTTCTTTTTGATTTACTCCCATTAAGTTAGAGAATATTTTAAATAACCATGTGAGCACACTTACTTGTTTATTGCTTTACACATAATTCGTAGGGCCCGACAAAACTAAGGAGATTAATTATGTTTTAGTTTTACCTCAACAAGCCCTAAAATTACAAGACTTTTGAAGGATACATTATGCAAACCACTATTCATAGCCACCTCTTAGAAAAATTTATGGAATCTAATACAAAATTCAGAAGGTTTGACAAGGGTTTCTATGGCCTTTGGATTGGAGAGAGAAACTATATTTTTTTTCAAGAATGTCTAATTACCTATTGACTAAAAAGTGGAAAAAAGTGGGCGTATATACCAAACCTAAAATAAGTTTTTAGGGTTTGTGCATAGGAGAATGTAGTTAGAGTTAGGGCATGAATGAGTGGTAAAAGTTTCGTAAAGGAATTCCACAAGTTCATCTATATTAGGGGGTGTAGTCGGTGTACTAGAGGTGTGCAAATTTCCTTATAAGATATGAATTTCTAATTTTGGAGGCGGCCTAGGGGTGGTGTAGGAAGGTCTAGGGAGCCTATAAGGTCAAATTGTGATCACTAAGAGGCCAAAAATAAGTGTAAAATGGACCTAAAAAACATGCTATGGAGAAGAAACTAAAATGAAGAAAAAAATGTAATGAGGAAGTTGTAGGGTATACAATTTTTTATATTAAAATTTTTCCCCCACTTTTGTGGGTTGGTGACACTAAGTAGAATCTAAGCATGCTAAAATATAATTATATCAAATATATACCATTATACTAATGCAAGGATACACAAAAAAGGATAAAGCCTTCATATTCTTCTTAATAATGTTCTTTAATATCCATGTACACGTTCTTACAATGTACCACATCAAGGCAATGTAGTCACCATAGGATAGAAGAGATTATGCCTTAAAACATATATAGAGATGGAAACATTAGGATAAGCAAATTTAAACATGAAAATAAACATATATATATAAAAGGACAAGTATTAATAATATGAAAATCATGCATGTGAACATATTACACATTCATAAACATGACCAATAAAGGAAACCCATGCTAGCCATGATATACTAAACAAGACAATGGATATAGGATGGAAACAAGATGATAAATACACAATTCTCATTTTTGTATGGATAATGTGGCAACAATAAAGAATAGGAAAGAGAAGAAGGAGGATCCAAGAGGATCATGAAATGAAAGATAGATGGATGGATATGGTAGGTCTACATAGTAAATGATACCTTTGTAAAGTTTGATACTTGATAAGATAATTACGCCGATGGCCCTCTATGAGGTGAACCAGCCTAGCGTGTAAAATCAATGGCTGACTCTCCTCAAGGAGGAGTGCAAGATGATGAAAATGATCTTGGCCATTCATTTCTTTCTCCATTTCTTTTCTCTGCTATTCTTGCCAGGAAATATGTTTTTCTGGTGGTTTTTTCATCTGTGTTTTCTTTTCTATCCAATTCCCTATCACCAGCACATGAGCCATTTTCTACCTGCACAAAAACACAAATGTAGATCTATCTTCTTGTCACAAACTACAATAATAAAAAGAAAGGAATGCCCCTACACAACCAGAGTGATCGATAGAAATGTGCAGCCATATTGAAATGGAGGAAGAAGAGGATCCAAAAGATGTAGCAGAAGGGCAAGCGGCTACAACATGGGTAAAGGGGTAAATATGCTACTTTTTGTGAGTACCCCACCTATAAATATCTCATATATAGTACAAAATGATAGCATTTTGATCAAAATGATCGTGAAGATGGCCCACATCAACGTTTAGAATTTCCTTTACAGGAAAACTCTAGACAAAGGAGCGAGGAAGCTTAGTTTTGGAACTGACCAGATTGAATTTTTTAGTTAATTTAACACCATTCTTCGTAAAGCTTATAGTTAGTCTTGATGGAGACCATTTTTGGAACAACATATGGACAGTTTTGGTAGCGTGCATATGGATAGAATGTTGTGTAGGGGCATCATACAATTTCAACATTTATTCCCAGACCATCAAGACCCACTTTGGCTACAACCAACATCAGCTTGACATAAATTTCCATGTTAAAAGACACAGGCGAGTGTATAGGCATTATCTCAGGCCTACTTTACGACTGCTTTCCTCCATGGCTTGTCCTGCTTGTCGGAGCGGCACAAAATTTGGTAGGCTATGTGGAATTTGTAGCTATAGCTGCATAGATCAACCAAAAAGAAAAAATAGAGTAGCAAGAAAAAATAGAGCAACAAGAAAAATAGAGCAGGAACAGTATCTAATTTTGTATATTTCCTTGAATGTGAAAAAAGTGTTAACAATTTTTACATAAACTAAACAACTGCAGAAAGACATAATATGTGGTGAAAGAGCAGTGAAAACAAAGATAACTATTGTAAATCCTCCGTTAGCACATTGCATGATAGGAAAAGAAGGCGGTGAAATAGAGAGTGTTTCACCCAACTAACTGCTATTGTTAAGTGTGAGTGAGCATTAGTTAGCTTATTGTTAGAAGAGGAAAACTGACACTAACACCCCCTTAAGTCTAACTAAGGAGACAAAAAAAAGAGGAAACAGGGAAAAACCCTATGGGAACAAACCCCCCCCTCAAAAATACACTAATTGTGCATGGCGGCTACTGTGGTACAGTTTTCTTCACCCTAAGAAGGTCTCATAGAAAATGAAACTTTTGCTTAGTGAATGTCTTCGTGAAGATGTCGGCAATCTGTTCAGAAGTGGCATAGTACTGCAAGTCGATGACTCCATCATGTATCAATTCACATATGAAGTGCATGTGGATCTTGATGTGTTTGGTTTGCTACCGCTGTATGGGATCTCTATAAATATTTGATATACTCTAATTGTCACACCAAATGACGGTTGTACAATGAAAGAGTATACCAAGCTCAGTTATGAAGTTTTGCAGCCAAATGGCTTGAATGGGTAATGTTGACTGCACCTCTATATTCAGCCTCTGTTGATGATAAAGCAATGGTAGATTGCTTCTTATTGGACCAACAAATGGTGCCTAATCCCAAACTAAGAAACATATCTTGAAGTGGACTTGCAATCAATGTGATCACCAGCCTAGTTAGAATCAGTGTATCCAATGAGATCCAAAACACAACCTGCTGAATAATGAATCCCATAGCAAATGGTTCCTTGCACATATCGAAGTATACGCTTGGCAACCTTCCAATGTAACTCATGTGGCTCCTGCATGTATCTAGAAACAACCCCCAATGTATATGAGAGATTTGGATGAGAGTGAGTGAGATAAAGAAGACTCCCCACAAGCTGACGGTAGTGTGTGCAATCAACCAATGGTGTATCCTTGCCTTCCTCAAGCTTGACCCCCGATAGGAAAGGTGTGGCAGTTGGCTTGCAATCAGTCATGTGAAACCAAACCAAGAGATGTTCGTGCATACTTGGATTGAGCAACTGTGATTCCTGATTAATTCTGACTGATTTCAAGGCCAAGAAAAAAATATAGGAGACCCATGTCTGTCATAGAAAATCTATCATGCAAAGCAGTTTTAATTGCAGCAATGGATGTGGTGAATCACCTGTTATTAGTAGATCATCTACATAGACTACTAT
This sequence comes from Cunninghamia lanceolata, assembly GCA_027924645.1. Taxonomy (NCBI): domain Eukaryota; kingdom Viridiplantae; phylum Streptophyta; class Pinopsida; order Cupressales; family Cupressaceae; genus Cunninghamia; species Cunninghamia lanceolata. The sequence goes on along the minus strand of BSBN01001415.1, from coordinate 8,128 downwards.
GAGCAACAAGGAGTCAGATGTTCTCAGCATATAAACATTTGGATCAGATTTGTATTGCATGAAATTTTGAGACAGAAGATAAGAATCCATTTTAGCATACCAAGCTTTAGGTGCCTGCTTGGGCCATAGAGTGACTTCTTCAGTCTACATACCAGTGAGGAATTTTGTACATACCCTTTGTGGCTACTCCATGTAGATCTCCTCCTCAAGATCACCATGAAGAAATGCATTCTTCACATCCATGTGATGAACCTCCCACCTTCTTGATGCTGCAACTGGAGCAAAAGTCTCATCATAGTCAATGCCATGAACTTGCTGAAAAACTTGGTGACCAACAGTGCTTTGTATCTACTCACATGTCCATTTGCTAATTTCTTTGTCCTATAGACCCACTTACATTTGACAAGCTTGCGATTGGAAGGAAGTGGAACCAAATCCCACGTTTGGTTTGTAATGAGGGAGTTGTACTCCTCATTCATGGCTGCTTCCTAAAGAGGATTCCTTGTAGCTTCTGCATAAGTTTGAGAGTCAGATGCTAGAACCACATAGGCATGGCATTAGCATGATGGGCTTAGTAGCTAAGAGTGCATGAGGGACTTCATATATATCAGCTAAGCTCCTTGTTCTTTGATTTTCCACAGGGGGATACTGAATCATCACTAGAATCCAAATCAAGGATTGGTTGTGGATCAACACATGCATGCTCATGTTCCTCTGAATCAAATTCAGAAATATCTGAAATAAGATTAGAATGATTGCATGTAATATCTCTAAGATTTGTAAGATGAGGAAGCATAGAGGTGGTGGCATGTTGTTCCTGAGATGCATGTGGGAAGACTTTCATCAAAGTAGACACTCCTCTTAATGAAGAGTGTTTCTGTGGAAAGATCTAGTAGTCTGTATCCCTTTACACCATATGATATCCAACAAAGATGCATTCTTTGCTTTGAGGCTCCAAAGCCTTCCTCTTGTCTACAAGAATGCGTGCCCATGCACGTGATCCAAAGATGTGGAAATGTGTGACTTCCGGTTGCATGCCTCTCCATGCTTCAAAAGGTGTTTGTCCTGTGACAGATTTGTGAGGAGATCTATTTTGTATGTACGAAGCACAATTGATTGCTTCAGCCCACAATTTGGAGGGAAGGGACCTAGTATGCAACATGCAACTAGCCATCTCTTTCAAAGATCAGTTCTTCCTCTCAGCTACCTTGTTCTACTATGGAGTGTATGGAACTGTATTTTGTAATTGTATTCCTGCTTCATCACAAAGATGTTGGACATCATTGTTGACATACTCCCCCCCATTATTTGTGTGGAGGATCTTGATCATTTTCCTAGATTGCTTCTCTGCATGGGCTTTGAAAATCTTAAAATTCTCAAACACCTCAGATTTGAATTTAAGGAAATACACCCATGTGTATCTTGTGCAATCATCAATGAATGTTAGTACATATCTGGCTTTGCTCATGGAAGGTTTAGGAAGTGGACCCATAAGATCACTGTGAACAAGCTCTAAAGGAGAAGAGACTCTCCATGTAATCCCCTTTGGAAACTTTTCTTGTGGATGCTTTCCAAGAGCACATCCTTCACAAATTCATTAGAAAATTCTATGGCTGGAAAGCCTTTAACCATTCCTTGTTTGTTAAGTTGCTGCATGTATCTAAAGTTTAAATGACCAAATCTTTCATGCCAAATTCTACTTTCATCATTTACATGTGTTAGAAGTAAAGTAGAATCTAATTTAGCAACAAAATCAGAAAAAGTGTACAGATGAGATTGATGATTTTGCCTTACCAACAATGATTTTGGAGTTGTCTTGCATGTCAAATATGGTCATTGAATTAGGGGTGAATTCAACTCTCCTGCTAGTTCCAGTATGTATCATTTGATACACAGAAAGAAGATTAACAGAAAGCTTTGGAATATGTAAGACATTCTCAAAACTTCCAATTCCAACCTCTACCCTCCCTATTCTAGTTGCCTCTACAGGAGAACCAAAATATGGTTTCAAAGAAGAAAGAGCATCTTTGTGGGCTGCCATGTGGTGTGAAGCTCCAGAGTCTATGATCCATGCATTTGAAGAAGAATAAATAGCAATCAATTCATGAGCATTGTCTCTTGTTTCTGGTACTTTTCTTCTTGCTTCTTCTTGGCACTCTCAGGGATAAGGCTACCAAGATTATGCTGTTGAAGTGTCTGAGCCATGAGATCAATGGTCTTTGATTTGGGAGTTGTCTTGCATGTCAAATATGGTCATTGAATTAGGGGTGAATTCAACTCTCCTACTGGTTCCAGTATGTATCATTTGATACACAGAAAGAAGATTAATAGAAAGCTTTGGAATATGTAAGACATTCTCAAAACATCCAATTCCAACCTCTACCCTCCCTATTCCAGTTGCATCTATAGGAGAACCAGAATATGGTTTCAAAGAAGAAAGAGTATCTTTTGTGGCTACCATGTGGTGTGTAGCTCCAGAGTCTATGATCCATGCATCTGAAGAAGAATGAATAGCAATCAATTCATGAGCATTGTCTCTTGTTTCTGGTACTTTTCTTCTTTCTTCTTCTTAGCACTCTCAGGGATAAGGCTACCAAGATTATGCTGTTGAAGTGTCTGAGCCATGAGATCAATGGTCTTCTTCATGCATAATGATTTGGATGGTACCCATGGTTGCAATAGCTGCACTTTGATTGGCCCTTTTTGTCCTTTTATTTTGAGCCTGTAGATCCATCTGGAGGTTTGGGATCGCCTTCCTTTCTTGGATATGAATCCTTCTTCCCTTTGCCTTTGAATTACTGGTTGGATTTGAAATTGTTCTTCCCACTTGCATGCACAACAAGTGCATGAGCTTTGGAATTCTTCAATGTGCTCATTTTTATAAGCTTATCTTTCTCATGTACTAGAGACTCAATGGAGGTATCCAATATGGACATCTTCCAAGTTGCTCTTGTTGTGAGCCTAACTGTGTGGAAAACAGAGACAAATATTGCATATTCTAGACCAAACTTTGATAGAATAGCAAAGATTAATTTGCTTTCTTCCTCAAATTTGTCAATACCACATCCTTTGAGCTGAAGCAATAAAGCGTTGAACTTTGTGAAGAAATCTTGAATATTATCAAAACTCCTTGGATCTAATGAGTTGAGCTCATTTTCAAGGATATGACCCCACATTTCATCTTGCTTTCCAAAGAGAGTCTCCAATGTATTCCAAACTTGGTTTGGAGTTGTACATGCCTCAACATGAAATAATAATTCTGGAGAGATGGATAAGCATAGCAGACCAAATGCTTCATCCATGCGGTTTGAAGTATTTAGATTTTTCATCTGCTAGATTGGGTTTAACCTTCGTATTCATAACTATCCGATAGAGGCCTGTACTTTTTGAGCTAAAGAAGAATATTTGGCTTCCAATCAAAATAGTTGTATGGTGTGAGAATGGCAGAGGGGTGAACATTCCCATTTTTTAGCTCTGATCTTCTATATCTACAAAAAAATACTATACTTATTCTTTCTGGCACCTAGGTTCTGATACCATGTGGAATTTGTAGCTACAACTGCATAGATCAACCAGAAAGAAAAAAATAGAGCAGCAAGAAAAAAACAAAGCAATAAGAAAAATAGAGCAGGAATAGTATCTAATTCTATATATTTCCTTGAATGTGAAAAAAGTGTTAACAATTGTTACATAAACTAAACAACTGCAAAAAGATAGAATATGTGGTGAAAGAGTAGTGAAAACAAAGATAACTACTGTAAATCTTTTGTTAGCACATTGCATGATAGGAAAAGAAGGCGGTGAAATAGAGAGTGTTTCACCGAACTAACTGCTGTTGTTAAGTGTGAGTGAGCATTAGTTACCTTATTGTCAGAAGAGGAAAACTGACGCTAACATGCTATGTGGTCATATGGCTCTTTGTGACCAACCACTTAGTGACTCCTGCTATGTGGGAGATGTGTGTGTTCATCTGTGTGGCCTTTTAATGGCCAAATGTACTACAACACGACTTCCATTGTGACCTGCCTCAATAATTTTCTGGGCAACAGAGGAATTGTGGTGGGGTTGATGAAGGGATGCCTTGGTCTCAGCAAAACTAATGGCAAAGATTTTGTGAAACATATATAGGTGGGGGTACTCACAAAAAGCAACATATTCCGTGGACTCCCTTGGAAAAAGTGTTGGGAAGTCCAGTGCACAATGCCCTTGGTGGAGAGGAGGAGCTCTACCACAGCGGAGAAGGTGAGTGTGCAGTTGGAGTAGGCGAGCAGAGGGGTAGGGGGTGCATCCAGGGGTAGCGTTTAGTAGGCGACAGTGCAGCCCTACTTTCTATTGTATGAGTGGATGAGGAGGCCGAGTTGGGTAGGGTCGTTTGGGTGGTAGAGAGGACAACATAGCTCAGCATGTCATTGCAGAGGAGCTGAATGCCTGACGAAGTAGAAATGAGGTGCTTACACTCAGCTGCCCCACCTGCGCAAAAGAGGCGTCATCTGTTGAAATAAGGCTCAGGCAATGCACTTGCAGAATAAGAATTGTCAGCCCAAGGAAAACGACTCTCATGATCACCATTATGGAAGGATTGAATGAGTGCATTGAATTGGGACAGAAGGAAGGAGAAAGAACTAGATGGAAAGATTGAGCGGGCTGAAGACACGATGGAGGGCATGTGTGAGGTTTTCATTGTTGGTAGGTGTGGACATGGACACGTAAAGTGTGCCTTGAGATCATATTCTGACATGTAAGAAGAGGCAAAACTATGCTTATTGGGCTTTGAGGCCGATTCAATTTATTAATGGATATGGAAACTTGTCGTTGCATTAGGCAGCCATTTACAAAATGAAGTTCTTATGTCAGTAATAATTTGTGAGATGGAAAACAATATGCCGAAATCTTGCCTCCTTGAAGACTAAGTATATATATCTATATATATATATATACTATTTCATATAATATTAATATATTCAATATTTTTATATATCTATTAATCAATTATATTATATATCATATATATTTATATTTATTAACTATATATTCTATTATTTCTATATTTAATAATGCATATTATATAGTATATAATATATAATAGATATAATAATTATAAATATAATAGAGATAATAAAAATAATAATTTTTGAAAAAAATAGATTTTCTTAAAATATAATATATTATAAATTAAAATAATTTATTATATTCTCATATCATATTACTCGGTCTAATACACTTAAAAAATTAAAAAATCATATAATTTTTTTTTTTAAGTATTAAATATATTTTAAAATATATTATATTGGAAATTCATATTTTTTAATGATATTTATTTCAATTATATATTATAGTTTTGTTACATATTTTAAATATAATATAGGAGGGAGGGAGGGAGGGAGAAGAAAAGAGAGATCAATCCACTACCCTCAAGAAGACTCTTGCTTCACTTAGCTCCTAGTGAATGAGGATCACTAAGAATGAGAGGGGAGGGTAAATTCTAAGTTTGATTTCCCTCATATCTCTTAGTCAAATGTATATGCTTTATGTAGCCATAGAGAGAGAGAGAGAGAGAGAGAGAGAGAGAGAGAGAGAGAGAGAGAGAGAGAGAGAGAGAGAGAGAGAGAGAGAGAGAGGAGAGAGAGAGAGAGAGAGAGAGAGAGAGAGAGAGAGAGAGAGAGAGAGAGAGAGAGAGGAGAGAGAGAGAGAGAGAGAGAGAGAGAGAGAGAGAGAGAGAGAGAGAGAGAGAGAGAGAGAGAGAGAGAGAGAGGAGAGAGAGAGAGAGGAGAGAGAGAGAGAGAGAGAGAGAGCATCTTTTTGTTTTGAAACCTATTTATCTAAAGGGGATCAATATCCCTTTTTTATTGTCTAGAACTTAGGTTCCAAAAGTTACTTTGCATCATTTGGGTATACCACTCAATTATACTGTATCTAAAAAATGGAGATATGAAGAGCTAGAACATTCACTAATTTATAAAGCTATTGTAAGTGGATGAACAACCAATACATGCAATATGAAGGACATAGATCTAGATTCATATGTAGAGAAATACTATTATTTCCTATTAAATTAGGAAATTCCACCTATTATTAGATCAAACCTCCAATTGATTAATCATTTCATCAAGTCTTCTTTTTGTCAACCCTTAAGATGTTATGTGGAGAGAGAGAGGAAAAAAGAAGGGGAGAGAGATAAAGATAGAGAAAAAGAGAGAATGAGAAATCTTAGACATGAGAGAGAGAGAAACATAGGGATCGAGAGAAATCTTAGAGAGAGGAAGTGTGTGATAGGGAAATAGAGACAGAGAGAGGTAAAAAAAATAGAAAGCTAGAGAGGGAGATAAAGATATATATAGAGACCTATAGAGATAAATAGGGAGAGAGATAGAGAAAAAGAGAGATAGAGTACCTTTCATTTTCAAGTAGAGAACATGAATACATGCATAACCTTCCTATGAATAATTATTTCTAAATTTTACCTTTACTACCCATCACAATTGAAGAGACATTTCCTAAAACACAAAATCATTACCCATCATGGGATTACAAAACTAAGATTAACTGCATAAATGACAAAAAGTGTTCCAATACTCTTCCAATTTTGGCGTACCCATTGCATACTAAGGTGCAATTGCTAGTATAGGATATGATAGGATAATGCTCATGATGAAAATGGCTTTGAGGTTTCCACCCACATGATAATGACAAGCTAAGACAAAAGAAAAATGGTTAATGATGATGATTATGGTAACGTGGTTATCGATTGGCTATATGTGGTTAGATAATTTCTCCCCAAGGGGAAGAGGATATATGAAATAGTAATTAATGATGAACAATAAGGAAAAAACGATGTGATATGATGTGGATGATAGTAGAAGAACAACAAGAGTGAAAATAAGATCAAATGAGTATTATTACTTATATTAAAGAGAGTTGACCATGATATAGCAAGAGTTAGTGCTACATGTAGACTTCCTTGTGTGGCTTGTGTAAGACTCAATTACCTATAACGTAGTTTTTTTTAGACATGGGTTTAGACTCTTAATAGAATGTATATTAATATTTACAAACTTATATGCTTAATAGGTAATCAATGAGGAAATTATATTGTGTTATATATAAACTATAATTTAGTTTAACTTGTTTATTTATGTCATAATGTATATGATGGGTTATGTGTTGTATTGTCAAATTAAGAAAGGTGATAGAAGTTGGTTCTTGGTAAATTGTCTCCCCTATATTTAATTTATGCATTGATCATATTATTTGGAATGTTAAAAGTTAAGATGTTATGTTGTCTTTCATTCTGTTAGGTCTCAAAATGCAGGTTTTAAACCCTAAGAGGTTTCCAAGCTCTCTTAACACTTTTGTTTAACTGGAATAGGGATGATATGATTAAAACCCCCTTCTCTTTAGGTTCTGCCTAGACCTAGGCAGGTGTACCTTAATGGTTAGTGTAGATTTGTATGACCTTAGTGATCTACTCACAGTGGCATATGGATGTGAGATGGATATAAAGGCTGAAAATTACTCCTAATACTAAAGTTTGAATCTTGAATATGTGAATAAGGTTTTGAAATATTACTTTGTAATGACCAGTGCTTTATCTATTTTGGGCAATGGAGTTAGGAGTAAATGGTATATGGATCTTTACGTTTGGTTAAAATTGAATTGCTAAGCACTTATATGAATCTATATACCTTGTATAGATGTACAAGGATGTTGAGTTGCAGGGTTCTTATCAATCCCAATGATATTCCCCTAAATTACTGTGACCAGAAGAAAGGATTTTTAATTCTAATGGGAAGGAAACCAACCAAGATGACTTGTTTAATGGATTTTAACCCTGGGCAGAGACCAATAAACATAGACCACTTAGTAGGACTTAAATCAACTTGTCATAGAAACCAATCAAATAGATCACACAGAAACAACAAATGTGTAATGATAAATTAATTATATCCTTGATATATTAATTTAAACAAATTAGGAAACCATTTTGGAGATGATCATGCAACCCATAAAAATAAAATTCAACACAACAATTGAACACCATATTTTTTGATTCATCAAATAACTCTGCTCCTTTGCATTAATTCAAAAAGTTCATGATATATTGAAAACTGTAAACTGACATAGGTATCTC